>JAYKAV010002988.1:2741902-2947943 GCA_035582835.1 Phoebastria nigripes
TGACTCTTTCCTGACCCACTTTTTTTTTTTTTTTTTTTTTTTTTATTACCAGCAGATAAAGAGTATTTGTTACCTTTGTTTGTTTCTCAATCTGTTTTCACTCAGACAAAAATTCCATTAACCCCAACGACAACTTTACTGGAGCAAAGACCTCCCAGGGCCATGCACTGGGGAACAAGGCATGAGCTCCCCTGAAGCCATTTGTCTCCAGAGGTGCTGCCTGTTCCCCGGCGGCCTCCTTGGGACAGAGGACAGCTCGAGGCACAGCCTGCCTGTGCCTGCCCATACCCCCGGAGCCCCCTGCAAGAGGGGCTGGGCACAACAGGCCTGTCCTTCCCGCTGCCCTCCTTTCTTTTTGGGGGTACTGAAGCTGGGCACAGTCCGGCCCTGCAGAAGGGCTTCCGATTTTAATTGCCAGGGACAAAATCCTGTCTTGATGCTTGCTTGTAAAGGATACCATTGCTTGGGTACGTTCACGTTCCCCTGAATCCTGCAAACCCTCAGTCACTAGCAAAGGGGTATTACGCAGGTGAGCAAGAGGCTGGTGGGGACCAGACTGCAGCTCATTCCTTTGGGCTGGTGAAAAAGCAACACACTACACCTACAGGTGTAAGGCACAAATTCTGCGAGGGCTTAACCAAACCCACAGACACGGCTCATCTTGATGGCACAAAACAGGCCCCAAACCTATGGTTTAAGCCAGCTGCCTGTTACACAGAAACAGACCTTAATGCTTCTGTGCCAACAGAATTCAGCCGGGCCCCCTTGACACAGCCCTTGCCCGCGCACAGCACAGAGACCCCTGCCCCGTTACCCACACACACAAAATTGTGAATAACCACAAGCACYGCACTTTGCCAAGGCTTCTTGTTAAATGCAAACCTCCAGCCCTTTAGCAGCACTTTCTAGCAGTCAACACAACCCTCCGTGTCTACTGTTATTTCCTGGTAGTCCCCGTTCCATTACCATTTTACCAACTTTCCTCTCATGGGGGATAACAATGCGTCTTACTACCTTCCGGGTGATCTGTGGGAAGCAATACACAAAAAGTATAGATTTTTTTTTTTTTCCTAGATTCTAAAGGGAGAAAGTACGTTAAAAGAAGTTACTTGAATGCAAAGACTCAGAGCAGTGATGTAATTCATGATTACTTTTCTCGTGATGACGTTGCCTTCTTCGTCGGTAAACCGTTCCTCTGTTACAGATTCACCGGGAATGTTTTTTGCTTCCTCACCCTAAAGAACGTGTTATAAGATTAGCAATATAGCCTATATTCTGCCAAACCCACACATATTTCCACACCAATCCAAGCAACAAGCACATGCTAGCTTCAACTTTATGTAACAGTTTGCTTTATGTCACACAAATAGTATGAAAGCCTTGCTCGTTTAGCATGCCAATACCTGTGCATTTATTCTACAGAATGTATCCTTAAAGCCTGTAGTGAGCTTCTAGCACATTGCTCTTATTAACTAATTCACGACATGAAGCTCTCTGGGCAACAAATCATCTTGCGGTCAGAGTCCTATGAGATGGAGGCACAAATTCATGACGATATAATCTCTAATCAGACATCCAT
Source organism: Phoebastria nigripes (assembly GCA_035582835.1). Taxonomy (NCBI): domain Eukaryota; kingdom Metazoa; phylum Chordata; class Aves; order Procellariiformes; family Diomedeidae; genus Phoebastria; species Phoebastria nigripes. Next base: position 2,743,482 of record JAYKAV010002988.1, read on the forward strand.
TAGCTTTTCACAGCTTCTGTGTGCCCAGCACATACAGAAACATGGTCTAACACCAAAATAAGGTGGGGAAAATTTGGGATTTAAAAAGACAGCTCTGCCTATAGCTTGCTAAACACAAGATCTTAAACACACGCACAAAAGACAAGACTTCTCAGCATTTACAAAATGGAGAAAGGTATCTTACGTGACGCTTTTCCTGGCACGGTAATGCCTGCCAACCTGCCGAGGAGGCTCGGCAGCCTGCTGCACGACTTACTGAGATCAGCAGCACTCCAGCCATCGCTTCTTGTAGTACCAGCAACTTATAGGACCAGCGTAAATGTAAAAGCAGTTTCCTAACTGCTATGCTAGTGACTTAATACCACTACAAGAATTATTGTTCAAATTATAAATAAATGATGTTACTTTAGAGTCTAAGGCTAGCTGGCAGTCATGAACTTATGTTCCAGAAGAACTTTGATGATTTTACCTCATAAAGTCATGTTTCCAAACCTGGGTGCTGAAGCAAGCACTGCATTTGATGCTTCAAAAATATCCATCGTCTGTGCTTATTTATTTCATATAAATAAAACAAATATAATCAATAACATAGCTGGCCTACATATGAAAAAATTTCCACACGTAAATGAATAACCCTTTAAACAAACACACAAAAAAAATCCTTAAAACTTTTCTTCTCCCCTCACCCTCAACCCACTATGGAAAAAATGGCAACTAGAGAGAGGAAGCAGAAAGAAACACTGTATAAAACACATTATATCAATATTAACAACAAAATAATATTTGAAATGAGATTATTACAGCTCAACATCAAGCTTTCATAATGCTTCCACATACTAAGAAGCACAAGGCAAATATAATTCCTATCTACTGTGGTCTATACACTATATAGTTGTCTACATAAGCTTCTAGCACTGCTCTATAATGAACAAATATAGTGATGCCATGCTTATTTTTTTTAACCATTTTCCCTACAAACACAGCTTTTCCAGTATGTACATTATAACATTAGGTTTGTATGCTATTTCTAAGCTCTAAACCAAATAAACCTTTCCTTTTGTTTACAAGCCATCTGCAGTCTTTTCTATAGCCAAATTTTTCCATTTTCCTCGCTTCAGAGGGATTACAGCAGGCAGAAGTCAGAGGGGAGTACTGAAGAGCAGAGCGCAGCTCTGCCGCTAACCGAGCCCCCGGTCAGCATTTGTCATTTTTCAGAAATGCAGAAGTTTTGCTGATTTCATATTGAAAGCTGTATTGAAATCACTGCTTGATAATTAAGTAATTAAAAAGTTTCGGACCTTTTACATGTCTTTTTCGCCACTCTTTCACAGGCTATATATAAACTGTAAAACTCGTTGAAGTTTGATGCTTCACGAAGCATCACCAAGAGAAGGGCAGGCTCCGCAGCCAGGCAGACGTCACTGCATAGGGACGTAAGGATGAGGTCCTGTGTCTGAGGTACACCTGGGGCTGAAGGGACCTAGCTGAGGTCCCCAGGCCTGGGAATGGTGGCATCCTTACAAGAAACATGGCAGAACAAATGGCTGCTGAAGCCTTCAGATGGAGCCTGGGCTGGGCCCATGCAATTCATTCCCCAGAAGGACTCTGCTGAAGGGTCACAGGAAGGAAAAATCATATATATACACCTGCCTAAGCACCAACATCAGGCTATGCACAGGAGGAGGGAAGTAAGAGGCTGGCCCCCCCCSGTRAGCGGGGCCCCAACGATGGCAGCCTGCTTCTTCCTTTTTCATGASCAAGACAGCAGAAACGAGAACGGCATGGGGACTGCTGCTGTGGCAGGGGGGTGATGACTGGGTAAAGGTTTTGGGAACTGAAACCTGTGGTGTTTCCTAGCCACAATGAAATGGGGAGAAATACTGATTCTGGAAACTTAATACTTTAATCAGAAGCATAGCAGATGGGGAACTAGCTGYGCAGTTTCTTTCCTGGCCTCCCACAGATGGGCTCAGAGACTCCCCAGTGGGCTCCCGCGCGGTGCCCTAAGGGACAGGAGGGAACCCTGGCCCAGACGTCCCTCCCACCCCATGGAGCACAGAGGTATGGAGAGGTTCCCTCTCACGAATAGGACCTCCAAAGCCACTATAATAAAAACCATGTAAGACAGAAATAAAACAACATGGCCAATAGCAAGGTCACCAGAATACCTGGCACGCCAATACTGCTTGCGTATACTGGTCCTTTGACTTCTTACTGCTGCTATGAGCAAGGTTATTCCTTAAAACAAGTTAGTGAGAGTTACTGTGTTCAGCTTTAAAATAAAAAAATGTATTGATGCACTGAAAGATGTCTCTTGGAAGAAAATGCAGTTTTAAAGGTATGGTGAATCTTGGTTTTTAATTAGCTACATGCTCCTTTTAAGCACAGTTTAAGGATAAATGCTGTAAATACTCAGCAGTCAGCACACATGAAATCCAGCTTTCACAATTCTCTTGCTGGTGGGTAGTTAAACAAATTGCAGGGGGGCTCACAATTGGCAGGAGGTAGATCTGATTTACTGACATTTCTAATCCTATGCAGTTATAAAGACGGATGTTTGCTAGGAGAAAAAACCCTTACCCACTGGCAGTTTTACTTGTCAGATCTCAAAACCAGCTTTGGGTTAGAATAGCACATTAGATGACCTTGTCAACAAAAGCTGTTTTTAAACACAAAGCTGGTGCATCTGCATCACAGCTAAAGAATAAAATTCTTTCTGCTGCATCATACTTATGTGGGCTTCATTTTACCCTTGACCAGTCAAAATCACTGTCACAATACCAAGAGCTTTAGAAAGGCAGGGAGAAAACTTAATACCGCGATTACTGRAAGCTCAGTTATATCCCTGGGACTAAACCATACAAAGGCTGCAGTCTGCAAGCCTCAGCCCCAGAACATGCCAGGAAGCTTTGCAAAGCAGAGTGCTTTAATGTCACCCTGCTCACTGGAGTGTAGTCCTGCCAAAACCAGCTGGTATCCTCTCTCTGCTGCTCTCCAGGGCAGGAGAAGCAAAGAGCAGCTTCCTCAAAGTCTTCCGCCAGCTCCACTGATTTTCTTAACAGTTATTTGCAGATTATGGGTGTTCCCAGGGACCTCCAGATAAACGGAGTTACACAGTCGGTGCTGCAGTATTGTGCCAAAGTTCACTACAGATTTGTTGGAGCTCTGGTTTTCTTTCATGTTTGTTTTGTTACTAGAGGGATAATAGTCCCTTTTATTCCTCCTATACATCTAGTGTTTTTGTAACAGCGGAGAAAARCGGTGTGGCTGGTTGTCTCTTACCCAGACGGATAAAAAGGAATTTAAAAGCAGACGGAAATAAGCAAGATGGAAAGATCCTAAATATTTAATTTCGCCAAAGACCAGGGGCAATGCTGCAATGGGAACAGGAGCTGTACAGAGTGCTCAGACCTCTTCCCTTACTGGCCTAAGCCACCATCAAGACATAATCCTTTCAGTCTCGAGATCACATTCTCGTAATGCATAAACAGCAGCTGCGCCTCAGTCTCCTTGGGGTCTCAAGCCTCTGTGGCAGTGGCAGCAGAAACAAACATCTTTCATTAAGGTCATTTTCATTAGTGAGTTCTGCCTACTCAGGGAGACCTTGTTAATCACATGCCATGACTCTCCGCCTGCGCCTGTGCTGAGTCTGTACTTGCTTGTTTGCAGATGTATTGCTAAAGCCATAGGAGAGGAAAAAAAACCCAACAAACCAACAGGCAAGCCAAGGAGACCTGAAAGGAAATGGTGCCGCAAATGGGGCAAAGTATAGTTCAATACTGGGAGCTGGGTCATAGGTCTGTTGCTTGTTGCACAGAGGACAACATGATGAACAGACCTTATAACAGTACTTACAGTCTGTGTTTTAATTTACCTCTGTGTTATCTTACTGAGGCTGGCAGCTCTGACCCTGCTGGTCCCTCCCGGGGCGAGACGGGGTGAGGGCACTTACGGAGCAGAGCAATTCTGCAGCTCTCCCAGCCTGGCAGGGACTGCAGCGGAGAGGCTGCGCCTGGCTGAATACACAAATGGAAACGCTTCCCATGTGCCTTACGTGAGGCACAGGTCCTTAATTCTTCTCACCTACAGGATGGCCACATTTTCACTTCCCATAAATAAGTTTCCTCTGAATAATAAGATCATGAAAGCTGCTGGTTCTAGTTTTGACTGACTGCTGCTCAAGCTCCCATGCCACTCCAGTGCAGGCTGAACCAAACCCTCCGCAATCAGTAATGGGGGGTTTCATGGGCAAAAYGCATGGAAAGAGACAAATAAATCTTTAATAAAAATTGGCAAGAAATAACAAGATACAAAATGACATCAGCTTTGAATAACCCCCGCTTATAAAATCTATTTTATTTTCCATTACAAAATTCTACCATACAACCTTTTGGCAAGAATCTTACTAAACGGTTTTTGCCAAAAATTTGTACCCATGAAAGATTTAACAACCTCTGAAAAAGCATGAAAAATTAGACACTGATTTCTGTCATGACTGAATAAAAGGAGCTTTGGATCAGGCTCTGAATGTGCACATTGTGGCAGCACTCTTATTTTTCCCTTGTGTGCTAATTGCTCACATTCCTGCACTACCATAAAAACCCGTTTCTTTTGCAATGCCCCATCCCATCAATCCACCATGTGAACAGAAGAGGGGAAAGAAGCAAAAACAAAAACATCTGCACTACCTTGAGGTTAGAATATGATCCTATTACATGTGGAAATGGGCATCAGTCCTTGCTTGTCTGGTTTTATAGGCTCAGCCCTCTGAAGTGCTAAATCCCATGGGAATGTGCTYGAGAGTGCTGAACACTTGACAGGACTCAGCTCTCGGACTGCTGGGAAAATACCTCCGGGGGAGAGAAAAGCCTTTCTCCATATTTGGGCCAGGACAGAGAACTAAGGTAGCAGTTAAACGGAAATAATAGTGTTAGCAATAATGCAGAATGGCACTGAAAGGAAAAACAAGTTGGGAAAGAAGAACAAAGGTAATGAAGCAATTCATCCCTGACAGTAGCTGTGGAGGCACATAGCAAAGTCTTTTTTCCGCAGGACTCAATTTATCCTCAAGGTTTTGGCATTACCAAACTTTATTCCTGCAGGCTACGTGAGTACCTCTGTTGCTTTTAATGCAACACGCAGGTAGTAATGAATATACGCTACGGTAAAACAACGCAGATCCCATGTGGAGCTCTGCCCAGCGGAGCCTCCAAGTGCACCGTCGTTCCCTCCCCGCTGCTGCTGTTGGCACAAGCCAGCAGARYGGGCTCATGGCATGGGCACAGCACTGCCATCCATTTATGAAGCCTGTGCCCAGGTTTTTCAGATGTTCAAACCATTTTTTTATTCCAGAGAATGCAAACTCAACAAAGATTTCCAGGGCTGGCTCCTAAGTAACCATAACATAAGACAGTATAGGATAAGTACTCCCCTGTTCCAGGCGTGACTGCAGAAAAGCACTGGGGCATTTCATCGTCAGTGCGTGGCAGGCTTGCTGCCTGGGGGATGGTAGAGCTGGAGGGAAAATGACCCTGCCTCCTACTCTGCATCGCCCCTTAACAATTATTTGGCTAGCCAGGAGTGTCAGAAAACACAGCAGTAGAAGGAGAGCCTGACTCCCCTCCTGCTACTGCTCCATGCAAGCGATGCCAGCCCCGCTCAGTGCGACCCTCAGAGAGGGGCACCAGGGCTGTGGGGTCAGGCACAGCACTCGCTCACCGGGCACTCAGGCACCGGCAGGCGAGAGCCTGCTGCTCCCGACCGCTGCTTGGGGCCCTGCGGCAGAAACACGGGAGTTATTTTTACCTGCAGGCTGAGCGTGCTGTTCCGTGCCTCTGAGCACTATATCCTGAGACCTCTTCCCCAAATGAGGAGCTGTTCCTCAGCTTGTGCAGGCTCTTGCAATGATTGCAGTTCACCCAAACTGAACCTCTGCTCCCAGGAATGTGCAGAAATTAAAGTCCAGATCCCTACCAATGTTAAAGCTCGATTCTTCCATTTCATGAACTTTACACGATCAAAATATACCTATTGAAATTGTTGTTGCCTCTATCAAACTCTTTCTCTAAAAGGCCTGATAATTGCTGCTTTGAAAATCTTTCTTGTTCTGTTTTAAGCTTGTCTTGAGATGCAGAGCGGGGGATAAAAAAAGAAGCTGTAAATCATCAGAAAATGACAGAAGTATCACATGTATTTTCTAATCAAGAGACAGGCACAGCTCTAATCCAGTTCAGATTAGACACGTTCCCAACAGAGCAGGTTCAGCCACCTCCACTCACCATGCACACCCTCCCGACTGCATCTGCACTAGCTGCGGATTACAACACTATATACGCTGCTTTACCGTTGCTCTGTTAAAAGTTCAACCCCAAATTATACAACCACATTTTAAAACAATTTTCTATGCCTTTCCCTAAACACAGCGGATGTACCTGGAAAGCAAGTGAAGGCTGCCTTTTACATACTTGCTCTTTTCTACTCCGACATTTCCTGACTCCAAACCAGTGGACACTAAAATAGTTCAGACATAAATTGGGTGGGGGACCTCAGCCACAGGCCAACTATGCAGCCTTTAAAACTTTCAGCATGTGGACACTTTATGTCTTACCAGAAGCACTCTTACAGCATGCGAGGGTCTGTAATAGCCCACAGGCCACCTGCCCCATTTGAAAACAGAAACCACATTCCTATTTCTGACCAGTCATGTCTTATCTGCAGAGGGAATTACTGATGAAGGGTTATACCCCAACCTACCCAGGGCCTTTCATGGAAGGCAGCAGGTTCCACCTGTAAAGATGAGGTATTGGACAAAATATTCACTTCTACTGAGCTCATTTTTGCAATTCCTGCCTTGTCCCAAACGGGAGCACAACTGGTATACTGAAGAAATTCAGGGTGGAGACAGTCGGAAATGTCGTCCTGCCTTTTCCAAAAGCGTCGATATCTTGGAGAGATTGGTAGCTGTGCAGAGCAGCCTATCTGCTACCCACATTATACAAAAGGTGCAGTGCCTGTATGCACACTCTTCTCCACAAAGCATGCAAATAACAGCAACTTAGATATGTGCAATCAGAGTGTCACGAATCATTCCTAAAGTAACAATTACATCTTGGGCAAACTCAGCTAGTGCTGTAATAGCACTATGGTGGCTGGCTGTCTTTTCGTGGCTTGACTACATGATTTTCTGATAAAAATCTAATAAATCCTGTAAGTTACTGAGGGATTAACATAATGGTTTCTGATGCAGAATTATTTTCTTATGCTRTATGCTGCAGGCAAATAATGCCATACTATATGAGCATACAAGAAAAAATATGAGGGCAAATGCAATTATTTATATGATTATGCCATTGTTAGCAGTATATAAAGTATATTGTGCTGTAAATAAAGGCCATCTGTAAATAAATATACTAAATAAAGCCTACTGAAGGCAATGCAAAGACTCTTTATTAACTTTGGTAGGTTTTAAATCGGGATCACCTGCTGTTTTGAGGAGGTTTTCCAGAACACATTAAGCACTTAGGACCACAAGTTTCAACCAGASTACATGGCTCATACTGTCCTATATCCCGCTCATGTACATTCCTGCAATTTTTTAACTTGTAATTTAGAATTTTTTAAAGAAAATAGAAAAAAAGAAAAAAATTGTCACCCATATCTGTCTGCAATTCATTTTGCTCTACATCAGACCAACACACTGCATCTAGCTGTAGTCTTTAAGATGCCGTGCAAAACWGTGGCAGTGAAGGACACAACATGCCATGCAGCACAGTTGTTTTCCAGCAGAAGACAACCATAAATCTCTGGGTTAAGCAAGGAAAGGCCACCTAGCATTTGGTTATAAATACATACTGGCAATGGAAAGCACACTACCAGAGGGACTCCAGTATGCCAAAACTGACATTCTAACACGGCAGTCCAAACCCACTTCCATGCCAACGTTGCCTCAGGAATGCAAATCACAAAATACCTTCAGAATCAACCGCCGTCGATAAACTCTTGTAGTAATTCTCTGCTCTTCCTCTGAGCTCGAATCACTCTCAATCTCACTTTCACTGTCACTACATTCCTAATAAATGCAGTTTTAGTACATTTGAACAACACATTTGCAAGACAGAACATGCTGATCAGGACTAGGAGAAGAAAACGGAGGTTATCATGGACAGTGTCTTTCCTGTCTCTATTATGTACATAATGACTCGCAGTTTTGCTCTTGAAGTAGAGGGCGGGAGGAGGCCTTTTTGCTCCTTGGCATGCTGTAGCTTGGTAAGTATAGCAGGTATGGAATATCTCAGCAGCTCTTAAGTCTTAGAAAATGGTATTTGGAATGCATCTGACCTGCAGAATTTCTAAATCTTATGTAGTTGTTAAAAATTTTGTGTACAAAAAAACCTTGTCATAACTGCTTGCTTTTTTCTCCTCAAAAATTGTTTCAAACAAATCATATGGATTAACAAGGTATGGGAAGTGAATTCCCTCATAAAGAAAGATGACAGTCACACAGAAAGATTCAGTGGAGCACCTCCACAAAGAAGATTACAAATAAGCATTTTGAAGAACTTCTCCATGTAAATGGCTTTCCTGCTCAGTATTTATCTGCTTTTAAGTTGCAAAACTGTAGTATGAAGTACAATCATCCTGCATTTTTTAAGAAGGGAACTGGTAGACGTCAGCTCAGGGCGAGGGGGAACAGCCTGACACTAGTCTCAGCTTGGTGCCAGGAGGTACCACAGCCGCACACAGGCGTCTACTCCATCCTGGCGCCCTTTGAGAGCCCCAGTGTTTTCCCCTTCGAAACCCAAGGAGCTCCTCAGGTTTGGGGCTGAGCAGCTCCGTGTGCATATGCCTGGCGGAGGGCTTCATACCTATGTGTGTGACGGACACAGGGCAGAGGCCCTTCTCACTTGATGTTTGGCTGAACCAACCTTTTTCTGAATAGAGAAATTAAAAAATTTTCTCTACAATTACTCAATGACAGCCCAAAACTGATTTTTAAGTCATGAATAGTGGAGATTGCTAACTGCATTTCTGTTTCTCTTTTTGAATCTGGCCCAAGACATCCCAAACAAGAAGCATTTCTCAGAAATGATGTGTAAAATAAGAGTAGGCATAGGTGGATGAAGGAGAAAAAAGGACTATATAACAAAAAGCATTTAGGGCAGGATGACAGTATTCATCTGTGTGTAAAGTCTCCTGCTATCCTCTGACACTAGCCAAATATATATACAAAAAGATTATAATCCAACCCTATCCTGAAGAAGTAACAAGAAGCAGAAGATTCCCAGAGGGCACGAAGGTTTTGGAGGAAGAGTTATKATTAATAAACAGCTTCAAGTGGTTTATTTGTGATGGAATTCTGGCACTGAGAGTCACCTCGACCACGCGGTGGACATCACCCTCTTTGGAATAATAGAGCAACTGTGCTGTGCTCCTCTTATTTAAAAAGATCACTGGAATCTGATCCTTGAGCATTCGTAGAGAATTATATGGCCTACACTGTCACTGCACTGCTTTTGTAAGCTTTTGGGCATTTACGTGGACTTGGGATGAGGCCAACGATTTGTTACATCCATGTCACCAGGCAGCAGCCCAATGTCAATTGTCTGAGTATATCTCTTGTTGCAAACTGTGTGCCAAAACACTGACGCAGCCCTCACCCTGCAGGTGGATGACTATTGCTTCTTAGCTCTTTCCCAATGGGTCATAGAAAAAATCTCTTACTTTGGGGAGTAATTTTATTTTGTTTCCCCTTTCTTTCAGAAATAAATCTGTTTCTTCCATGCTTTTCTCTTTATGGAGCATTTCTGAAGAACACCTTGAAGGAAGACTGCAGTTGAAATTCTCTTTCTGCTTTCATGACAGCATATGAAGTGTCTCACCACGAATTGGACTGTGTTAGTAATTAAAGTATTGACTTCAAATTAGATTAGATTAGAAGATATTCTTGAAGAAATATTGACAAGATATTAGAAGCAATTCTTCTTGTCATTCTAACAAACACTAGTTTGTTACCCATTCAGGCTTTGTGAGAGACCCACGTTTAGAAATCACATTATTTTCTGATACCAGTTTATTCAAAGATCCTGTCTATAAAAAGACTTGTTATTTAGAAGATAAGCTTATCACCCTTTACCAATAAAGCAAAAGTAGTGCAAAAAGCACGCATAAGAAAAGCACGTGCTTATTCTTCCCAATCCAGATGGGATATCCAAAAGTAAAGAGAACACAAAAGTGGATGACAACTTATCTTCTTACTGATGGGAATCCAGAGAGGGAAGCACAGCACTGTTGCACACCCTCAGAACGTTACAGTGTGCATCTACGCTTATCCCTGCATTTAAACTGAGCATAATAATATCAGCCCGAGGTCTGCCCCAAAGCCTACCGACACTAAAGGAACTCTGCCATCTGCCTTTAACTGCCTTTGCAGAAGGCTCTTACTTACATTTTTTAAGTATTCCAGTAATTAGTGAACATTAGGAAAGATCTTCACTGCTTCAACTGTGTCACGAACTAATAACAAGATAATAACAATCATATGCTGCATAACTACTAAGACTGATTATGTTACCATCTAATAAAAGAACTCTTGGTTGTATAATCGAAAGAACAGTTTAAAATGAACTAACTTAAACCTGAATGATTTATTGCAGCCTACCACAGCCAACATTTTTATTGTGCTACAATAAAAAAAAAAGCTATATCGTGTAGAAGCAATTCTACTGAAACACGTCGCTTCCAGAAGTTATAATCTCCTCCTGTATTACGCCCAGGAAAAGACAATCTCAGCAGAGAGAGGAATGTAGAAGAAACTCTGCAATTCCCTTTTTCAGCCTGGTTCCCTGCCAGCCCTGTGGTCTATTCCGTGGCAACCCTCCCGCTGCTGGGGTGTGAGGTGCAYGCAGCTACGGGGCTGTAAGCCATTCTTTGAATCAACTTTACTCTTAAGCTTCTGGGAAATAAATGTAAGCAACTGAGAAAGCTATTAAAATCTTCATCTTCAGAAAACAACTTGTAAGTGAGGTTCTGCAGTTAAGGATGTGCAAGCCAGGCAAGGTAGAAATGAAGGGGAGCCCCTCCGCGGTATTTTAAGAAAGAACCACCACCTGGAAAAGTGCTTTACACATTTGGAAATGTTTTGATTCCTCTTGGCTGGATGCACTTTGGAGTTAGGATGAACAAGGCCGTGAAACAAAAAACATGAGGAGGAGGTTAAATATTACCCAAAATTTATTTTCCTGCAAATTAACAGAGTAAAAAAAATGCGGGGGGTGTTGGGGACAAGGAGCAGGATAGGGGCCAAAGAGTCCCTATATGTCTTTGCTCACTTTAATGTCACAAAAAGAGGGGAAACCAGTGCCATCACCTTAACTGGAAACAGATGGAGGACAGCTGAGCTGTTTGGCACTGTTTGCACAGGTGGTATGTCAGGGCAGGAAAGGGGCCTGTTCCCCAGCGATGCAGGACGGTGATCCCAGAAGCTGCTCTAACCTCTCCCAGGGCTTGAGGCCAGTCAGGCAGAGGATTATGCAGCCCTGCTTGGCTCCTCTGCCAGCCCTGACCCCACCTCATTCTATTTGCACCATGGAATATAAATTTCCACCAACTTCCATTTTTCTTAATTTAGCAATAAATAGAAAAGGCATAAAGAAGGATTAAAAAAAACCCAACCCTGTCACAAACAACATCACAAGTCTTACAAAAAATTATGTCAAGCAATATGTCAAGCAATAGGGACTCCTCACACAGTTAATAATTACAGGACATACTGTACCTTCTGTTCAGACATTACTGCTCCCTCCTCCTCTTGGATACTTGTTCTTGGCTTGCCATCCTCAGAAGTACTCCAGCTCATCTTCTTCACACTGACAGGCACAGATGTTTTGTTGCCTTCTGTTGTTGGCTTGCTAGTCTCTTCCAAAGATTTCTGATAYGCTGTTGATGATAATGTTTGCTCATCAGTACCAGCTGAAATTTGGGTCTTTGTTTTCAGGGCTTCTTTGTCGCTCTGTTTTCCCACATCATTTAAAGATTCCTGGATGTAGGATTTAGTTTTCGCCTCTGCTGTGGATTCAGATAGGCTTCCATTTGTTTCTGGCTTTCCTGCTTCTCCTTTGACATATGAGGTAACAGAATCCCTACATTGGTCCGAGCTACAAGAAAAAGAAAAAAAGAAGAGACAGCCATTTAGTGCTTAAATCACACAGAAGGGCAAAGCACCAAGCCTCTTACTGAGCCTTCATTCTTAGCACACACATTTCAGACAGACGAAAGTAAAATTTTAAATTCAGCTTGCAAACGTCAATCTATTTAATAGCCTTTTCTTCTGCATCATGGTATCTTTTCAGAAGCAACGAGAATATGGTGAACACTGGAAACAAGGCCAAATATTTTATGTTAATCCCCTTCCACTTGTGGGGGGGTGGGGAGGAAAAAGAGAAAGAAAAATACACAAAACCTACCATTTCCCTTGTACAATCACAAGATAAATCCCCAAGGCACTAATTCTTTAACCTGCTCTCTGACCAAGGAGGTGATGAAAGTATCCGTTACTGTGCAACTACCATTAATGACCAAATAATTAATGTTATTTTTCCCCCAAACTACAATATCTGTCCTCCAGATAAGTCATGCCTTTTAAAAAATATCGGTATCAGAAAATAAATCCTTAGACAGTGCAGAATTTCAATAATACACAAAGGCAAGGAAGGTTACTACAAGATAGAAAGCTGACCAGAATTTTGCCTCAGATTACCTATGGACAGGTTTAACCTGCACTTCTGATGCACTGTTTTCTTCTCTTTTGCATTTTTGCTTGCTTTCAGATAAGCATTATGACTGTACACATGAAAATACTATAGCTATTTGCTGGCAAAACTCTTATAAAAGATAGCAAATTGAATTCATCTAGTTAGAAACAGATATGTTATCTTCTTAAGGAAGCCCTTTTACTTCTAGAAGTGATCTATTTTACTAATTTAACACAATAGAAAAGGCAGAATAACAATGCTTGCTTAACAGAACAGAAATCACATCAGTAGTAGACCAAGTGCTTTACAGTCTTAAAAGACAATCAGTTCGCTGAAATCAATGGCCGAATTCCCACTGGATTCAGTAAGAGAGTATCTAATGCTACCTGGAACCTTAAAACATCCTGAGTCAAAGCTGCAAAGGATGTAAACTGCTGACAGATAAATGATCTCTCTGCAGGTAATCATTCTCTGCTGATTTACAGCTCATGCAGACGGGGCTCCTTCAATTAGTAATCATGGGAGCCACGTTCAAAACAAAGGCAGGCAGGAGCTCTTCGCCCAGTGAGTACCAGTAAGGCTGAACACACCAACAAATATTGTGAATGTTGAAAGCTTAAGTAGGTCCAAGGGGAGGCTGGAAAAGCTCATGCTAGAGAAATGCATTGAGGATAAATATGTAGAAAGCATCCATCTCAGCAGGTCATTATGCTGAAAGCAAGTGGAGCCTGGGAAAGTACTGGTGGAAAACAGCATATACGTCCACTCTCCTCCTTCCCTCAGCATCCTCTGCAGTCACTGCTGGAAGGCAACGTAGGGGACTAGACTGATTTGGTATCACCATTCTTACCTTCTTATGCCTTGTAACTGATGTCTTTAAAAGTATAGTAAATTGGCATGACATAACAGGCTTGAAGTAAGTGTTATAAAAACAGTGACAATTTAAAAATTGGCTTATGGAAAAAGTAACAACTATCTGACGGAAGGCAAAGAGATGCAGTGAAAAGGATGACTGCTAAAAAGGTACTCAAGAAATAAGAGTAATGTAGTAGTTTCAGATAATACACATTTTATAGTCCTCAATTCCAGTTACATCTATGCATCACTTAGATTAATTAAAAAAGGAAATACACAAGATAAAGAACACAAAAAGTAGTATTATCCACTAAACATAATAGAAACTAATTCTGAAATACCTATATTAAGAATGAAACCTGATAAGTATACATTTGTAAAGACAAATATGTCTGAGGCCAAATCAAGTCAACTATTACTTTTTCTTTTAAATACATATATATATATATATATGCATGCATATATACATATTCTCCTAGAATAGTAGAACAGCAGCCTCAGCACCTCAGCACTGCTCCTGGAGGTAAAAGCAGCATGGGAGGGCTTGCTTACACACACACACACACTCTTATACAAAGATCCTCACCTATCATCCAAGCGATCTAGCAGGCTACCACCTATTCTGCGTCCCGACGTCGGTGGCTCAGTGACACTTGACAAGTCAGGCTGCCAACCTGTAATTGAAGACATTTCGTGTTCTGCTTGTTGAACACCTTTAAGAATTGACCATACTCTTTCTTCCGTCATCTCCTCAGACTCAGCTCCTTCTTCCAGATGAATGTCCTCAAACAGAGATTTAAGCTTTTCTTCCGTCATCTCCTCATCAGTACCAGACTTTTCTCTCTCAGGCTGTTCAGTCCTTACTCCTGTTTTACTAGTCTCTTCACTCTGCCTTTGTTTAGCATCTTTTGATATCCCGCCAAAACTACCAAGATACCGTGGAAAATCCTTAAGGTCCACTTCCTCCAACTGGCTCTCGCCTACGGAAGTATCTTTAGGTGTTCCTTCTCTAGGCACTGAGAAATCGAGTTTGCTGTCATCCAATGAAGTGTCTTCTTCAGTCACCACTGGCGGTGCTGCTGCTGTACCATCTACTTGTCCCTGGGAGGTCACTAACACGTCACTCAGTCTACTGGGAGTTCTAAGGGGTGACTCTAGGCTAGAGGTGTCGCTAAAGAAATCGTCCTGATGGAAAGGGGTGGGCGGCACGAAGCGCAACCCAGTGGGAGTTTCCAGTTCCACTTGAATGGTGGGATAACCTAAGGAAGACAGCACATTTGGACTGACTGGGACGAAGCATGGAGCAACAAATAAGCAAATGTCAAATGATTCATGAATTATTTAAAGTATGAAACGTATGAGGAGGTGCAGGTGTATAAGAACAAATGCAGTTCTGATAGATTTCTTTACTTTGTCCTAAATAGATGGAACAAAAAATGAGTACTGCCAGTGAATAGTACAGTGAAGTCAGTACTTTTGACTATTTTGTACATAGTCTGTAAAGACTTCAGCAATTGTTTTTGCAGCCATGTTAACATTTTCAAGCTATAGCAGATTGTCTTATGAGCATGCAATAAATCAAATGTGGACAAGGGCGGTTGTCCCTTTATATCCAATACAATCTCTTGCAGCCATATTGTGTAAATCTTTCTTTCCCAGTTTTTATTTTTTTAAATTTGGAAGTTTAATAAATAGATTTTAAAGACAGAAGTAGATAGTAGACAGAACATAGGAGAGCCACTTTTTTGTCAGTAGGTATTATTTCTAAAACAGGTCCACATTTTTAATATACTTTTATATAAAAATATACAATACCAGCAATACAATGCTACTAATATATATCTCCAATTTAACCATAGAGCCACAAGAATGGAATAGTTAAAGAATGAGGAACAGAAATGGATCCTAATGAGGATACTAAAGAATAGTAGATCTAAATACACAGCAGGATAAAAAACTAAAACAGGAAGTTAACAAAGGGTTAAGAGAACACAAACACAACAAGGAAGAGCTATATGAATATTTCAGGTACAGTAAAGTTATACAGGTGCGAGGACTGTGGTGAGTAAGGAGATCTTGGTGATCTTGGAGAGTGAGGCGATCTTGGTGACATGGGTACAATCAGATACACTGATCAAATAAAGAGAGAAAAGAAAAATTGATGAAAACATGGGAAAACCACACAAAAAGTGAATACACACATAAAAATGACAACAAAATATGAAGTTCGCTCTCCAGCAAATAATAGGTTGGGTAACCTATAAAAAGAAAAAAATATATGCCGTGGGGTTAACTTGACATTGTGCTGCCTGCAAAGGGAGGTGCATTAACAGGGTTTGTTTTTTTCCTTTCCTGAATCAGCTGAGAGAAAGGCAAAGGTGGTCTGGTCTTGGTGAGGAAAGGAAGCTTGAGGAAGGTTCAGAGAAGAGGAGAGACAGAAAGCAACTGCAGAGAAGTGTATTTTTTTCATAAAAACGTTGATGCTACTATTAAAAGGCGCAAGCAACATTTCAAGAGCAACTTTCTTAAAATGTCAACAGAAAATTATTTCTGTAATGCAATGATTCAGTGACCAGCAACGCTGCTCAATAATGGAGGTACACTGAGCTTATATGCTCTAAAGAAAATCCTACTAAAATACAGAGAAAGCTCAATACATACTTGAACAAATTACAAAAAGCAAAGGAAATGTTACTTATGAAAGAAAAATCTTATTTAAGGAGCTATTTATAATACATGTGACAAAAATCAAAGTAAAGAATGTAGCAAGCCAGTGCCTGTTAACTAACATTTAAAAGAAGAAAAAACAATATTTAGCATCTTCAACATACTGATAAATAATAAGTATAGCTATGGCAATTCTGTTTTACAAGCAGAACTTCATTTATCCTTTTAATCTGGCTCAAAATTAACCTGCACAATTCTGTTCTCAGTTGGTACAACTTCCACATTAAAATTATTACACAATTGTACCCATTAGTAGACTGAAAAAGATATTCTCTCATGCACTAACAAAACATTTTCTTGTTTTTCTACTACCATTGTAGAAATGGTCCAAGTGAAAAATCATAAATTGATGTTCACTTGCCTCAAAGACGCTTGGCAGTAAATTGCACATTAATTTGCTCTATGCAATTACTAAGCACTTTTTTTTTTCCTTGCTCTTCCTTCTTTTTTTTCTTTGAAGAATTCTTATTGTTACTTATCTAGACAGGAATCCAAAGAATATATGTATTTCCAGGTAACTTGGAAAGCATGCAATACCAAGTACATTAAAAATATACATGGGCAAGCCTCAAAGCACAACTATTGCAGGAGAAAAACGTTCAGGTCTTGTCAACTGACACTGAGGCTGGTGGGAACAAGCTTACTCAGGCATATGTTTGTAGGATCATGGGCTTATTCTTTGAGATATTAATGTGYAACCTACGTATCGTACCGTGAGGGTGCTTTAGGAGAGAAAAAAGCCTTCACATTAAAAACAATTATTTCTATAGAACTTACAGTCTTTTTTTAAAGTCTAGTTTATACAACATTATTGTACTATTGGACATATCACTGAACTAAATATGACCATGGAATTCAATTACCATCAATGGGATCATGAAAAACGTTATTTTCATCTGCAAAACTTCTGGTGCCTGAAATATTTCCATAATCAAATATTGGTCCTTCCAACAGGGTCACAATATCTATTCGATTAATTTTTGTCAATACAGAAGTTAAGGCATCAGCTGAAAAACAAATAAGACGTGTCAGAAAAAAGTTCAGCGTTGCAGAACTGTGTAATCATCTTTCTCAGTTACATTCACATTGCATTAATTACAAATTGCTGGCATATGTTTCTGTCCCAATGCCTTTGGTTCTAGCAAACCCCATCATTTGTCTAAGTAGTCATTCTGCTGCCTACTTACTCAAGATATACATCTATTAAGAGTCTTCCCTCCCCCCGAAGTATAATTATATTACAACACAAAAGGCACAAAGAATAAAGTCAGAGAGTTCTTAAAGAACATATTTACTTACTACTGAAACAAAATATCCTTTTACTGGAGCGTAAATAAGTGTAAAAATCCTTTTACCATTCTGTTTCGAGGAACAACAAAATAGGTAGCCATGTAGGTAATAATGCACGTAAGGCTATTCGTGCAGTACATTGTGAAATCACATTTACAGTAATCTCGTTGCGAGAACACAGTAATACTGGAAATTACTTTTACGGTGAAAGAGATCAAAGTAGACTCAAATACTGTGTAGGAGTGTGTGGATTAGAGAATGGTAACGAACACCATTGACCTAACACAAAAATCAAAACCTCTCTTTCAATTTGAGCAATTCAAGTGAAATGCACACATAAAACCAGCAGAATCAGCGTCTCCATCACTCCTCACAAAAGGAGGTTTAGTCTTTTCTTATGACCTGCAATACTGCGAGACTACCTAACTTTTCCAGGCAGCCTATTTCCATGTTTCACATTCCTTGCTACTGGAAAGTTTTCCCTAATATTTTCTTTACTGGAATTTAAGTTCATTGCTTGTCCCATCAATTATGGATGTGGAGAACAGACTGTTTCCTTCTGCATATATACTGAATAAATATGACACGTTTCTGACTTCTGGTAAAAATATAACTGAAACTTTTTTTTTTCCCGTCAGTGGTTTGCGAAAGACGTTCGTAATGTTTTCTTCAATTTAACCTATTTAGAGCAGGCAACAGATGAAATGGGCTATAACTTATATACAACAAAAGTAACTACTTGAACTTACTTGTAGCATTTTTCCCATCTCTGGTAACCCATTTTTTTAATAACATGAAGCTTTGAGCAATAAGAGAATTTGGGTTTTCTACTCGGATTTGATTTATTTCATCCACAGAAAAATTCAGTTCTCTTGCCAGTTCTATAAAGACAAAAAAAAGCAAGCAAGAAAAGAAAACTACAACAAAAACACCAAACAAAGCACAAATCCCTCAATCATCCTGTCAGGCTTAAAAATTATTATCTTTCTTAGATCACACAGATGTCAACAAAACTACCTGACACAAACTTTACAGATAACAATGAACATGGCATTATATACTTATAATTTCCTAAGACAGACATATTTTTGAATTTCTGTCATCTCTGTGAGCTATTATCATATTTATACCCAGTAAGCCACTTAAACATGGTGAAAAAAAGCTCCGTGGAGACTACCTCATCACCACCAATTTATAAAACCTGTTTTTTCTGGTGACTGTTACTCCTTTGTGAGCTCGCTGTGCAGCTCAGCACTGGTGCTTCATCTCCTATGTCCAGGGTGAGCTGGCTGCTGCAGCTGTAAGCCCGTGAAGGGTCAGCTCTGCCCATCAACCTATGGAGGTATGGCGGGCATACAGTTAGGCAACCCCCCCCACGGCACTGACTTGCTGGGGCACTGCTGGGCTCCCTGCAACCTCCAGGGCTTTGAGGAAACTGCTGTCCGGATACCGAGGCAGCCCTGAGCCTGGGTAGATAGATCCTCTCAACTCCTTGGGTGAACATCTTGAGAGGAGAGCCATTTTAGCTATTTTCCCTATGAGTTTCTGTTTGATTTATTGCAAGACCATGGGATAATTCTTCACAGCTATTTCCTATTAGGCATCTTTACCCAGCAGCGTGTTGCATGTTTTGGGAGGCTGGGCTCACTGTGAATTCAAGAGAGCCTGATGAGGCCTTGTTGCAGCTTTTGGTAAAAGACTACCTGAAAATGTAATAGCAAAGACTAATTTAAATATTAAAGCAGAAAAGCTTACCTGTCCAGCTAAGTCCTAGGTGATCGGCTACAATTGCCATCCTTATATCTGTCCGTTCACATGGACTCTGTGGACCTGTGATTTACAATTTCTCGATTAAAAAGGTTTTGCACAGAAAACCACAATACCGGACAATAGTTTATTATAAATAATAGCTTTGACTAAGTTGCCGGTGCTTATATTGTTTACTAGAATGGTTGTGTGTCCTAATAACCTACAAAGCAAATTTTTTTCACAGCTTTTATATTTTCACCTGTGTAAAGCCGAATGTCAAACTACATGATGTCGTGTAATGAAACCAAACATGCTGACAATCTAGCTGTTAGACTGTACACAAGTTGTTCAATTACTGGTGGAAACCACCAAGACCAGATTATCATCTATTTTCTCTATTTTGACAGAATAAATTTGCTGTCACAAAAGAAATCTTTCAATTTCTGAGTTACATCAATTTTTGAGTTACATGAATATCTTTGGCATGCTTCACTAGCTTTCTACAGCACAGGATTTGTTTAAAGGAAGAAAGAAGAGTATAAGACAGCACATACAGATGACAATGACAGAATGAAAACTACAGTTAAGTCACTCCACAGGCAATCACAACAGTTCATGCACTAGGATCAACAAGTTGAAAGTTTTACAAACTAGGCTTGATCTCCACGAGGTGAGCCATGAGAGCTCCAGAAACCTGACTGCCTTCATTCTCACCAGTCCTCTTACTCCTTCTCCTCTCACTGTCGGCCTTTTCAATCTTTGATTTTATAGATGCTGCCTCTGTTCTCATGTCTCTAGCAGACTTCGATGTAATGGAAGGCTGGTAAACTTGAGTAGCTTCTGATAAGGATGTGTTCCTTGATGTACTGTCTTCTTCATCATCAGAGACCTCTGACTGCATCTTTTTCTCTTCATCAGATAGACGATCCACAAGCTTTAATGTCTCACCACTAATTCCCTTAAAATATTCAATAGAATGTTTACATACCTCCCTAAGCTGATTTTTCCTTACTTTAACTGTTGTCATGGTGACGGAGGTAGATCTTACCTTTACTGGTAATTTAGAAGGAAGCTGTTTTGGTTTTTCTTTCTCTACCTGCTCTTGTTTTGGCAGGGCTGGAGTTCTTCTAGCTAGATTACTCCTATGTGTATTTTTTACAGGAATTCTAGACCTTGCTTCTAGACAGGGAGAATTACTATTTTGTTTTGCTTTGTCAGGCTTACTAGCCCCTCTCACTTTACTCCCTGTATTGCTTTGGAGATTATTTTGTGAAAAGACTTCTTTTACTGAGCTGGCCTTTACGGGAAGCTTTGATTTTCCTCTAGCCCCTACCAACTCTGTTGACTTTTGCTGCTCTCCGTGTGGTTTTTGCTTATCTCTTACTCTGTGTCCTTGTGTTGTCCCTGTACTTTTTCCTGAAGTGCTTTTTGCTTGATTAGCTTTCTGGAGGGAACATTTCGGTTCCAAATGTTCTTTTAGCACTACATTACAGGTAATATCATCTGTAGGGACAGCAGATGAATCCAAATTGTTGTTGTTATTAAAATTATCTTTTGGAAAATCAGTGTTTTCTGTTTGCCTACAGCTTGTCTGGCTAGAAGCTGAACTCGCAATCACTGCTACAGTTTCATTTTCTAATCCCTGACCACTTGGCATCACAGCTTCTATCTTATCTGTCACTTCGCCAGGGCCATCTTTCTTCAGAGTCATGGTGGAAGCAGAAATTCCCATTTTAATTGGTGTGCGCAATTTGGGATCAACTTTAGAAGCATTTACCGCTGCCGATGATTTTTCCAGTGAGTTACTACCAAGTGTTTGTTCCATGCAATCTCCACTGGCCTGGATGATGGGCTTATGTTCAACTGCTGTTGTTTCTACTGGTCTCTCTAAGTTTGTTTCTACAGTGTTGTCCCCTGCCTGTGGCTGTGTGATGGCAGTGACTGTACTTTTATCCCCTTCCCCCTTGTCCCCTGACTTCCCTTCAGAAGTATGCTCACCAATCTGAAAAAATTGGAGTCTTTCTTCAACAAAATCCCTCTTGCTCATGTCAATTGCACCACTGCGAGTCATCTCAAACATCTTCCCTTCATGAAATGGGAAGGGGTTGGGCTCGCTAGTTGGCGTACTTTCATCTGTTGGAGTTCTGGCTGGAGTTGTATCAGGTGTTGTTGCTTGAGATCTGTCTTCCACTGCCAGACCAAATGGCTTAGCCTCATCATCCCTTGATTTAGTCTCAAACACTTCATCGTCACCTCGGTTATTGGACCACGGATCAAAATCTAGACTCTTGGTGGCCACCGTTTTGAAAGGTGTTGCAAATTCTTCATCTACTTTGTAACTGAAATACGTATCAGGAAATACAGTCCTGTCAGGGTGTCTGCCTTCCAAAGTGAAAAACTGTGCCCCTGACTTCTGTTCGCTCTTATCTCCGGCTTTTTCAGAAGCTGGACCCTTCAAAGGTGCTTTGTCTTCTTCAGGGCCTACCTTGCCTTCCTCCTCAATGACTTCAAGCTTACTCTGGCTAAAGCAGCGATCAGTCTGCTTTAGAATGCCTTCTGTAGTCCATACGTCCTTTTTGGTTTCAACTGCCGGACCTGCAAGTTTAGAATCACTCTCAGTTAAACCATCATCTTCATCTTGCAAATCATAACCGTCAAGAGAGTCAATCTCTGTCGCATCGGTATCATGGGAGAATTCTGCAGTGGTTGCTATGGAACACTCTGTGACAGACTGGTCATTGTTATTCCCATTTTGCACTACATCATTCTGGGGTGAATCAAGCCCAATGTCAAACTCATTAGGTTTCCCAGAAGTGGGATGTCCTAACTCTTTCTGTTTCTCAATCTTTTCAGGGGCTCTGGGTTTTGAGGTTTCTTTCTGGTCATCTTCCAGTTCTTTCAGTTTGAACGTATACTTTTTAAGTGGAACAGGTTGATAGAGAGATTCATCATCACTGGAGTCACTGACATCTGCTCCCGGTGGCACAGGAGACGGTGGCTGTACTCTTATGACAGGTTCAGCCAGTTGGCATTTGTCATGTTCATCTTGCAAGTTCACTTCTGTCATCTCCATTTCACTCTCAGTGGAATAATGAGGCTTCTTTTCTGACTCGCCTTGATCTGCATCCAGTGGTGGAGGAGGAGGGAATTCAATGTAGGCAACTCTGTTACCTTTGGGTCTTTTGTTAGAGTCCTTATTTATATGATTAGGTAATGCTTTGTCAATCTGTGGTTCCTCAACCTCTGCCTGTTTTACAGATGTTGACTTAGCCTCTGCTTCCTCCTCTGATTCCTCAGATACCTCAGGTATAGGGCTGGGCTTGCCTGGGATGTAAGCTATTAGTGAGTCGGGTGTTTTAGACGTAAACTCATAACTCACTTCCTCTGAACTCGGTGTTTCTGGTGTTAAAGGGCTTTTACCAGAGCTATCTATAAAGGATACTTGTTCTAGTGTGTCATCTTCTGGACTACCTTGCGGAGAAGGAGGTTGTTTTTGCTGTCTAGCTGTGTAAAATGTCCCCCTTGTCTCTTGTACTGTCTTACTCTCCTGACTGACAACCTTTTTAATATTTCCTTGTTGCACCTCTTTCTCATATTGCTTTCCTACTTGAACAAAACTGACATAAACAGGTAAGGTCTTAATTTCTTTTACTCCCTCAGTGCTTACTAGCGGTGCAACTTTATCCAAGTAATCACTGGCACCGAGGTCAACTAACTCACTCGAAGGAAATTCCTTTCCTGGACTACATTCTAAAGAATCTGGTGATTTGCTCGGGGATATCTCCATTTCCTCAACAGGAGGACTTAGACCTATCGAGCTCTGCTGCTTGGTTACTTTCCTGATTTCTGAATGCTTTATTTTTTCATCTTCCACATGATCAATTTGCCTCTCAACTTTCTCCTTAATCACAGCTGATTGGGATACTTTAGCTGAAAGTTCATAGACACCATCAAGCGTGGTTCTCTTCTCCTCAACAATTCTGACTGGAATATGGGACACAGCAATTTCTTCTTTCCTTTTGGATATTTTATCAGCCACTTCACCGTTACATTCCCCCTCCCTGACAACAAATTCTCTGTATAAAACCCTTTTTGAGGGAGATTTTACAGTCAGTTCCTTCACTTCTTCTGAGTGAATTCCATTTGCTGCCAGTTTGTGCTCTGTCACAGTGATAAATTCACTTTTTTTGTCAGTTTTAGCTTCAGCATGATCAACATGGTTTTCTTTTACTGTATCTGGAACCAGCACATGTGAAAGTTTTTCTTTTTGTGTTTTATGATTAGAAGTTCCAGGACTTTCCCACGTCCTATAGATTTTTTTGTCCCAGTGTCCCTTCGTTGTTGAGTCTGAGCCATACGCCAGGTCTTTTGCCTGCGGTTCTGAAAAGTATTCTGGCACGCCTTTACCCATCTCGGTTCTCTGTTTTTGTGTGTCTGAGGCATGAAAGTCTTCGATAGCTTTCCCTTTACCTGGAACAACATCTTCCTGTATTGTCACCTCTTTCTGTAAAGCTGTGCTCCCATCAATGACCTCTGCTTGCTTTGCGTGTTTCTCTCTGGAATAAAACTGATACACTGGTAACTTACTTTCTTGCAATTTCTTTACTGGAATTTTGGACTGACCATCCAGCTTTTTTTCTTCTTGAGTTACGTCCTTACTCCTTGGACTTATACTTTGTTCAAATTTAAGCCTAATGGAACTGAGCTTTGATTGCTTCAGCTGAAATCCAGTCTGTGAAACCTCAGGTACTCCAGTCTGCTGAGCACCTCCTTTGTGTTCCATAGTTTGTTTAGAGTCCTCTGCAGGTTGCACAAATATCCTTTTTTCAGGACTGCTGGGCAAACTGGACGCTTTTCTTTCATCCACCTTGGGAAAGCATTTCCCATCATGTGCATACTGCTTCACCTTACTCCATTCGTCACCAGACGATGGTAATTCAGAGAGGAGAACTTTCTCAGGGCTGCTGCTGGCAGAGCTCTGGCTAGAATGTATTTCTTTGCCATTTTTTTTATGCTGCTTTTTCTCCGGAGACTGTAGTTCATCATTCAACTTCTCTGTTTTATCCCGAAAAAACTGTGAGACTTCAGTCAGTTTTTCTTCTGCCTCTTTAACAGTCCTGTCCACCCTGTCTTCATATATCAACTTTTCTCTACCTCTGTCTAATCTGTCCTCAGTAAAGTGCATCCACATCGCATGTTTTGGACTACTAACATCTCCAGTGTAGTGTAACACTGTCACTTTATCATAATGATCATCTTTAGACATTTTACCTACACCATTTTCAGATACATCTTTATAGATTTTGGAGAGAATCTCTTTTTTGGGGGCAGTAGCTACTTTTTCTCTGCATCGTTTATCAAACCCCTGTAACTCTGCACTAAGGGGTAGAGCATGGTCAGTAACTGACTCCTCAGTATCAGAATGAGACACATCTAGCTTTTCTGAAAGAAGCATTTTCTCAGCAAACCTGTAAGACTCCCCTCTTAGTTCTGACAACTCATCATCATGGTATTCTATTGAGTGCTGACTCAAAAGCTTCAGTGTTTTGTAAGAGTCATCAGACATGAGTTGAGCAGAACTAGGGCGACTGTCTTCTTCCTGGGACACGGGAGTGTTAACTCTAGAGGATTCCAGATAAGAAGGAAGTGACTCTTCGGCCGTGAGCTCCTCTTCTTCTTGCTGACCTTGTTCGTCTGAACAAGGAAAAGCATCATGTTTTTCCAACTCTTTTAAGTTAATATCTCCCCGAGGTAAGTCTTTCTGATATACATACATTTCTTTTTCTGGATGCTTTTTTGTTTCTCTAATAATGACTTCAGTAGGTTCAGCCTGATTACCTTTTTCAATATGGACCTCTATTATTCGCTCCAGTTTGGGTTTCATTTTGCTGTCCTTCTCTGCATGTTGTGGTGAAGTTTCAGCAGACTTGCTAACA
Source organism: Phoebastria nigripes (assembly GCA_035582835.1). NCBI lineage: Eukaryota > Metazoa > Chordata > Aves > Procellariiformes > Diomedeidae > Phoebastria > Phoebastria nigripes. The sequence continues at coordinate 2,768,788 of JAYKAV010002988.1, forward strand.
TCGGATGTTACTGATGATTTATGTTCAAACAGACCTGCCAGTTCTTTGGAAGGGTCACGTCCAGACTGAAAGGCTTTCATTATGTCATGAACAGACATTGTTTCCTCAATTCTTTCAGATGTGCTTTCAGTGCATGGAGGTTTATGATAAACCATCCTAGTTGTCGTAGTGATATGAGTTTCTTCTTTTACTCGGACACCTTTACTAAGGACACACTTATGGTCATCTTCTTCACTGCTGCTGGCTTTCATTTGAAAAGCTTTAACCTTCTCTTTAATAGATCCAGCAGGTTTTTGCTCCAGCTCCATAAACGTAGGGGTAGGTTTTGAGGCCGGTAGCTCCTCTGCTTTCTGCTCTGGAATTTCTTCGGATGATGGTTCATAGCTGCGGATAACATGAACTACTTCAGTTCTTGTTTCTGTAATGACGGGAGGGATGGGTACATCATGGAAAAGTGGYTTTGGCCCTGTGCTTTCAGCACTTTGTGGGGCAGAAGGTGTCTTTTCACTCCTCGTTTCAAAGCCACTGTCAGATAAGGGACTTTTATCTTGATCGTGTTGAGAAAAGTCATCTGGAGACTCTAAAATAGTATCTGTTCCAAAAAAGGAATCTGCAATTTTACATAACTCCTTTTCTGATGTTGAAGGCCTCATGGAGGCTGGAGGCATTTTAAGTTTATGTTCCTGCAAAGCAATAGCTGGTTTTAAGATGCGTTTTTGTCTCTCTTCACCTTCTTTTTTCCCCTCTTCAAACTTGTACTTTATGTTTGTTAATGAACTGCTACCAATATCATTTGCTAAGTAATCAATAACTTTTGACAAGCTATAATCCTTTTCGGACATGGTTTTAGTTTTAATTTGGACCTTCTCTGGAACAGATATAGGAGGGCTTGTCAAAGCTTGCTGTCTCGCTTCATCAATCTCCTCTGTACTGAACTCTACCCAGTCATCCTCAGACAGGTGTCCTTGATCACTTTTGGATACTTTAGCCGACCCTTTACTTTCTAAACACACATCTTTTTTCAGAATCTCACTAACTTTTACTAAGTCCTCTTTTACTTTCTCAACAATTTTAAAGGGCTCTTCATCATCAATTCTACCCTCTTTTGGTATCTCAGGTTGGAACGGTTTGTCCTCTGCGACATCTGTCTGCAATATTGCAGTCATTCTTATTAGATCCTCTTTCATTTCAGCAACATCTTTCAGTATCTCCTGACTGGAGGATAAAGAAGATGGTGTGGACAGTTTGAGAGCAGAGGGTGCTAAAAACAAGGATGATTTTATTGGAGATGAAGTTCGATTAAAGGGAGGCTGTGTGCGTGCCTCTGTAGTCAATGTTTTAATAGGTGACAGTAACGCAGCAGCTGATTTTGTAAGTGAAGACGACTCTGGGAGCTTCTTCAATGCTGGTTCAGACAAAACATTGACTACAGAATATACCGGCACTGTTATTGTTGATGAAGTTACTGATGAGGTAGTTGCAGATATTGACCCAAGGGCTGTGTACAAAGCACCTGCAGGAGGAGTTCTCATTGACTGGAAAGCTGATGGTGCTGAAGACACAAATGACCTGAGTGGAGAAAATGACATTGTTGTAGCTGTTGAAAACACTCTCTCAGCCGTGTCAGCAACTGCGTTAGCAGCACAACTTGCAGAATGTGCAGCTGCAGCGATCTTGTCTTGAAAAATAGCTGCAGCTTTGGATCCGTTTATTAAGTTGGCAGAAGAGGGGTATTTCAGAGGTGACACAGATCCATTAAGCAATGGTACATCTGTGTGCCCAGCTACATGTTTTGCTGGCGACGAGAGAGACGAGGCCATCATGACTTTAGAGGATGAAACAGCATCAACTGCTGACTTAGCAGGTGACACCACTGACTTTAGAGGGGACGATAAAAGTGAAGATGCTGATGTGATGACTGATTTAAGTGGCAAACTTGAAGAGTACATGTTAATGTTGGATTTGGGGGATGCTGGAGGCGTCATGGTTATGGATGATCTCTCCAAGAGAGATCCTGCTGTAGTCACTGGAGATGTCCGAGAGGGGAATGTGGTGGTGGTTGCCAGCCCTTTCAGACTAGCGGCTTCCGTGACTGCAGGAGCTCTGACGAAAGAGCCTGAAGTAACCTGTATATTGTATGGAGGCTGCGATACCACAGTTTTTATTGGTGAAGAGATTGTCCGAAATGATCTAATCGGAGATGCTACATCACTAACAGATTTAACTGAAGATGTGGTAGAAGCTCCTAATGTGGATTTGATTGGAGAAGCAGAAGAAACAGACCATATTGATTTTAATGGGGAAGCTGTAGGAGTGTTAGAGGAAGAGCTTGATAAGGAAGTGAAGCCTGATTTGGTTTGCCCAGGCACTGTAATTGGAGCTGTTGTCCATGACTGATATGGCCGTGTTGAAAAGAATGGCTTGTATGAGTAAGTAGCAGGTAGGGATCTTGTTGCTCCTGCACTCCGTTCAACTGTTTCTTAAATTGTTAAATTAAAATCAAACATAAAAATCAACAAAAATGATTGAAAAACAGAGAGACCAGAGAAGAAAATTGGTCAGTAAACGTTGTAATATTACAAAAAGCAAGTACAATTGTTTGCATGAGTTAGGATGAAGGAGGCAAAAGAAGATTTAAAAAAGGAAAGAAAAAAATAGGAATGAGCCATATACTGATGACTGGTCCAAACCAAAAAGCAACATGAAATGAAAGACAGAAAGCACATAGCAACCAAATCTGCAAACAATGAAGAACAGAAAACACAAAGAAGAAATCCATAAGGTAAAAATAAAGCCACATCAAAATTTCTTCTCTTACTTCCTATTGACTTTCTGATGTGCTATTTCTGAAATATTCGCATCAGTTCTATTTTGCCTGTTTAGGTATGTCTCTGCTTTGTGCAACTATTAGAATTATCCTTTTAATAATTTCTGTTGTTCTATTCGGATATTGAACCTATACAAAATATAAACTTGCGTAAAATGACATTATATAGCTAAAATCTTTTTTTTAAACCACTCAGAACTATTTCATGCAGAACCCAAAATTCCTTTAAGTGACAGGCAATTGATGTGCAAACTGTGAAGCAACTGGAATAAATTCAAATCTATATCTCCCATGCACAATTCGGATATGCTTCACACTCACAAAGCCAATAAGAGCAAGAGCTTTTCTGAGTCAGTATTTTAAAAAAGTAATAAAAATAAAGAAAGGAAAGGAACTTTTGCATTTATTTCTCATGCGATATTCCTTTTGTTTGGTAAAAACTAAAGTAAAACTTAACATGAAATGATTTTAAGAAGCATATGTCATACATGAAATATGGGAAGTATGATATATGATAAACGTGAGCAAGCAAAGCAACTGAATCAGTTTTTATTCATGCACAATATATCATGTCAAAACGAGCACAGAGATTAATACATTTTGTATGCTGTATTAAGCACAAATATGTAAACCTTACAAAATCATTTCACAAGAGGCCATTAAAAGAAGAGTACACTTTTTCTACAAGATGTAGTGTCTTGGTACCTTTTGAGGAGATTTCTTGTATCAGCTCAAAGACAGACCTGTTCAACTTTACATTTCTCAAAAGGTAACATTAGAAAAGCAGTCAAAGAACAATATATTATGCAAAAACTTCCTGGCAAGGACAAACCTGTTAACTGTTATCATCCCCCAGAACACTCAGCTTATTCATAGGCATTTCGAACAAAATCATCAACCACATTTTGCATCACAGGAGGTACTCATGCCAGAAGACAGTATTTCTGGGAATCCCATTACAGCATACATATCCTCTGATACAGCAATAACATTCAGAGAGTTGACACTGAAAGTAACTTAGAGGGCTTTTTTTTTTCTTTAAAGTTGGAGTTAGAAATGGGGCTAAAATATCCGAACAACTTATTCAACATACCTTTCTCTGAAGTTACACTAATAATTTGTCAAACCTGCTTGATCTGTCTTACAGACAGACAGTAACTTACAGTTAAAGAAGGTTAACAAGGCTAATACTAAACTGTTAAACTTAAAGCACGCACATTCTTATAGAATAGTGAATATTCAGTATACCACAGGTCCATATCCTGCAAGGAGAAATGTGCTGGTCCTATAGAAGCCAATCAAAGCCCCGAAGGTGATGTGGATGGCTGGTGATAGTGCAGTATAAGAACATTTAGGTTGAAGAGAGCTTGAATACTAGGCCTGACTGGCACAGCCTATTGTCAAGAAACATCCATTTTTCCTTGCAATTTTATTTTTAAGTGCAAACATACTTCTTTTTTCCCCCAAAGAAGAAAACATAGTGTACTTCATTAAATGAGCTAGACTTTATTATAAAGATTAATTAGCAGCAGCTGCTAACATTCACCAAAAGTTCATACAGTCCCACGTCCAAGAAACAAACCCCAAAATCACTCTGAAAAGAACTAACAACAAAACAACTTGTTCAGCATTTTGTGTTTGGAAATGTCTTTACGGGGACCCCACTGCGCTGTGATGAGCCAGTCTGTCACAACTGGCTAGTGAGGCAATCAAACCAACAGGCTCCCCTCTTAACTGCTCTTTCTCCTGTTAAATCAYGGATTCAGGCATGTTTAAGATGCTTTTTCTGTGCTCCTTATTGCAGTTGAGAAGAAGAACCAGTACAAAGAAAATTGAGTAATTTACCAGTGTGTGCAGCTATGACATAACTCAAACAGCAGGGAACTGGGCAATTTTACTATTTTGAAATAGCAAAGAAATCCCCACAACCATGCAAAACTTTAGAGTGGGATAATATTCTTAAGAGTGGTTTTATATAACAGCCCTTTTTGGCTACTGGACACTCTTAGCCGTAACAGTTTCCATCACTCTGCATCCAAGATTTTATCAGAAAACAGATGTTAGTTACTACCTTCTGTGCACCAAACTACACTTCCTTGCTTGCAGCTGGTAATTGAAAGCACTGAGTGAACCCATACAAGTGGCCCCCACTCAGCTTTTCTCCTCTTCAGCTGCAAGCAAATAGCCAGGACCAAGCATGTTTAACCCACTCCTCTTCTGTGGGGACCTCACTGCCAGGAAGAGCTGAGGGGCCCTTTGGTCCCCTTCCCTGAGCAGGGGTAAGGACAGGGAGGCAGGGGAATATCCCATCTGCCTCGCTCTCTTCTGCACTGGCAGGGGTGCAGAGGAAAAAAATCTGTATGTGTGCACGTGCACGCACGCACGAGCTTGTGTGAGTAAAAATAACAACCCCTGCTGCTACCAAAACTGTGGGAGCTGTGCCATCAAAATTCACTGGAAATAGGTAGAGGTTCATCACTCGTATCCAATCACTGGAGCAAACACCCTGCGGTGTAAAGCAGCCACAGCAGCAGTCCTGGCTCTGTGTTGGGTAGCGCGTGCTCTCTGGAAGAGCTGCACCTCCGCAATCACATACTCCCCTCGCACAAGCACGGTACAGGTGGTAGTGGCAGTTGCTGACTACATGCTACATGTCCACAGGAGGTGGTGCTCAGGCTGATGGCCAAACCACTATCTACGATCTTTCCTGGCAAACACAATCATTTTTGCATACCCTTTTTGGGTAGCTCACAGCCTTAAGTAGTAACCAGTGCCAAAAGGGATAAGAGTAGTTAAAGAATGGTCAGGAACTTCTACTGTGTTAACCCATCTTTTTTTTTTTGAGTACAGCTCAAGTGGGTTTAGGTTTTTTTCCCTCCAGCTTTTTGCAAATGAGACTTAATGGACCTTTGGTGAATAAATAAGACTACTTTCTTTYCCCCCCCCGCAATGTGGTCTGAAAAACTAATTGTAAGCAACATACACAGTCATCAAGCTCCTTTCAAGCAACTTCCTTTTCCCTCTCTCTCAGTTCCCATCAAGCCTTTGACGATACCTTAACAGTCCATCAAGATGTCTCAGCAGATCTGATAGCTTCTTCAGATGTTATATGCTTGAAGTCTTCTTCCAGGCCTGAGAAGTGTAATATATTCTGGAGCACATCTGACCCAAAGAAGCCACAGATCTTATAGGATAATTAAGCAGCAGTCATCCAGTGGGAACTCCCAAGACCCGATGAAGTTTGTCTATGGATTTTATGGAATTATATCAAAGGGTCTGTTGCAGGGTAGCAACTGAGAAGTCACGAGGGAAAAAAAAGGCAAGAAAAAGCCTGGGAATGGGGAACAATAGCTGTCAACCTCAGACAAGAGAGGTGACGGAAGAAAAGTTAAGCCAAATACATTATTGTATTTAACAGGGAAGGAAGGGAATGCCACAGGTCTGGTCAAGGGGAACATAAGTTTAAGAGGAAGCAATGTGTGATGCCAGGGAATAAAAAGCATCTGCAGGGAACAGAGGAAAAAGGGAAGGGGAGGAGAAAGAAGAGGGAAAATATAAAATATGAGAGAGTCCATTTTGGCTAAGCATCTAAACATTTAAGCGCTTMTCTGAATGGCATTCTCCAGCCTTGCTGAACTTTTAGGTAACATTCCCTTCTACAGCAGCTCTCTCTAATCTTTCAAAGGGAAGAGCAACAGACTCTTTTTGAAAGCAATTTGCAGTCCTCCTACTCTGGAGCTACATGGCATTTTTAAAAATTACTATATTTTTACTTAACTAACGTGTCATTTGCCAGTCAGGATTCTTCAAGCTCTCACAACACAAGAGTTCACAGACCATCCAAGAGTTTTGTTTTAGATAGGTGTTTGGGTTTTTTTTCTTTTTTTCCAGAGTGACACCAAATACAACGTTTATAGAAAAAATGTCTCTTCTTATGAAAAAACATGTATATATGGTTTAGTACTTTGGTAATAGCAACTCACTCATTCCAGGCTCAGTCAGATAGCTGTAGCGCTTACGTAAAGCAAGGGAGACAAAGTTCTGGCGCCGGTCAGCTTTCTCCGTCTGCAACAAAACATAATACTGTTTAGTGCCTTTAGTATCACTATCTCCCATTTGAACAGAACAATCATCAAACCTCAGCATGATTTGCAGTACACATCCCCACAAGGGAGAATGGATGTTTCCGTTCAGCTTCAGGAAGGCATGCTGAAGCCAAATTTGGGCAAGCAGGCAGGGAATGGACAGAGCCAGTCTCCATTCCCGTCTGCCGTGTAATGAGTGTCAGGCACTGTGGAGCAGGGAGCATGGCTATAGGAGGTGGCAGAAACCTGCTGTGAATGACTACCCTTCTGGAACAAGTAAGGAAGGGACTGCAACCCTAAGAGATGACCCCATGGGTTCATTCCTGCTTACAACGTCTCTGCTTATGAGGTAAAAGAGCTTAGATAGCAGATGTAGCTCATGATCCTGCCTTAAAGTATCTCAATACTACATTATCCCATTATCACTTAATAAACCACTTCACACTACTAGAAATGGTATGATATTATTCATTCTCTGTAAAATAAACCACCTTTGGCTAGAAACAGGAGATCAACACAAAAGACTACAAATACAGACATAAAACATTCATAAGAGTACAACTTAGACTGATCAAGTATTTCTCCCCAAATTAATTTGTCCTGAAAGCACATACACCACAATGTACACTGGCTTTAAAGTGAATACATTAAGGACAAAAAAAGGCATGGGAGGGGATTTTTTTAATAGGCACAAAATGCAAAGATGCAGATTAGAAAGCAGACTACTATTGTTAACTAATAAATTGCATCGTAAGTCGCTGCATTCAGTGGCATAGCTGCCTGTGTGATGTCTTAAATATTAGAAGTCCTTCAGAGATCAGCTCACTTGATTATGTGGCTAAAAATATGGTTTGCTTAGAAAGAAAACTATTGTTATAGCTATATAATAGCTCACTGGGAACAAACCCTGTGGAGACAAAGTGATGTGGTTGCTATTATTGTTTTTTAACATGTAAGGAGTGTTTGGTTTGATTTTTTAATTATTATTTTAATCAGCACGTGGCTACTGCTATTTATTTGCCACCAGGAAGAGAAGAAAACTTTGCTGCTAGGTAAACAGGATACATCTATGCAGTTTCTTTTATAAGGTGACCTCATTTATTACTACCTCTAATAAGTAAAACCCACTCACTTTCCTGACAATCTAATGTTGCAGTTTCCAGCAAACAGTGGATTTTTAAGCTGCAAATATCTGAGGTTTATTTGAAAATAGATTTGTACACAATACTTAGAAATTGCTGTTGGCTATTTTGCTTTTTCAGAAGAATCCAGTTTATTTTCAGGAGTAAAAAATTATAGGCCACTATTGTGGCCTCAACAGTACTTCTCTCCTTCTCAGAAATACAAGTTACCAAAGCATTGGCAGTATTACTCCAAGAGGTAAAATCATATCCACTAAACTATTCTTGATTTTGCCAAAAATGGACTTGGTCTGAATTTTATAATTATATCCTTTTTCAGAAGAAAACGAGTTACATTTTAGACTGCTATTATTCAATGCTTGGTTTAATTTCATAATATATAAACATGTTTTTTCCACATTTGTGCACTTCTACTGTTTTGCAACATATTATCAGATGTCAAGGATATGGTTATTCTGTAGGTATCATTTCAATGCTGTAGTTAAAAATAGTTGTTTGTTTTTTCTATAACATATTACTTTTCTTCACTAAATCTGAAGGAAATAAAAACAGAAGACAGTGTTTATATTACCTCATCTTCTTGATCTGACTCTGTTTCCTTTTGGTCCCAAGATGCATTGCAGAGACAAGGAATATTATAATGGACAGCAGGGAAAAGAATATCAGGATATGAAAAGGACCAAATTGGGAGCACAAAATGCAAGCTGATTTATAAGGCAAAGCAAATCCAAAATGTCAACACAAAAGAAAAAAAAAAAAAAAATCTTACATCCAATGCAAATCAACACGTGACATTACTGAAAGCATAAACCTATGACTTGCAGGCTGAAGCATGAGCTGTAAACAGAATCATAAAAATTATAGGAACTTGACACCACAGTAACAAGAGACTTTAAAAGCGTTCTACATACAGGAAACCAATAAAACATAAATTTAAAAAGCCTTTATCATATTCCAAAGCATTCTCATTACTGGCATTTCACAGGGTTTTTTTATCACTAGCAGAAAAAAAAAAAGACAAAAACTAAAGGAGCAAAAATAAAACCAAACCAACCCTAAGGAAAATGTTTACTTTTCCTAACAAATACCTTTTTGTGTGCTGGCAGAGTGATATTCAAGTTGCAAACAGCTGTTTGTGGCAGTCCTTTTGTAGTCTTTGGTTCTTTCAAAAACGATAATCGACCACAAGCTTCCTGGCTGGTGTCTCTTACCTAGAAAAGAAATTTTAGTACAGTGTAGTAATATGTAGTAATTCAGATACCTAGAGGASGTTTCTGGAGAGTTTCTCAGTTTCTTTCCACAAGAAGTTATCTAATGGGTAAAAACCAATGTTACTGAGCTGGAGCTCAGCCTGAGGTGCTGAAGGAGAAAAGGCGTTACCATGAAAGAGTTAGATCAGCCTGAAGCTCTCTGGTGGTAAATCCATGCAAGACAAGATGTTGAGTGAGTCCAACCAGACAGTTTCACACTGGGATATTTCATACTGAGAGACATTTTCTGCTTACCTTCATTTTTTTCTGCCATGTTTTGCACTTTTGCTCACCAAAATGCTTAAAAACTTCTTTTGCACAGCCGCTATGATAAGGCTAAGGAAAGTCAGTGTCCATTCATGGTAATTTAGAGATGAACAGTCTGCGCACACTTTTTGGCGGGTGTTCTGCTGTACAGTATGTTACTGAATGCATCTCCTTCGCTTAGTCTCTGGGAAATAGTGATCTACTGGTAATATTCTGGAGGCCTAACTTGAGATATGGTTTTAATAAAAGGCTGTGAATCCGTATGATGAGTATTCTGGTCCCAGCTCTGCCAGCAGCTCTTTTGTGGCTTCATACAAAGCACCCTCTCCATGTTACTCACATATTAAACAATGACACTTACATCCTCGGGGCAAGTTAGTCCTATTGGGCTGAAAAAGTGTTATCACTGGGCGGGGAGGGCGGGCAGAAAATATCAGCAGAATTATTTGGCTTGTTTTGCTCTTACCTTGATAGAGAATGGCAGTCTATTTTCTTTGAAAGCATAAAAATTAAAAACAAGCTGCTGTCCTCCTTTAGTCAAAGGGGCCAGATTTCCATAGCAATCAACATAAATAGGTTTTCCTTCCAGAACCTATAAAAGCAATAAATAGAGTCAATAAAGCCTCTTTTCATAGTAGATCCATGCACATAAGTATACCATGATTTCCCAAGTTTAGCACAAGTCCCCACTCAGATTAAATTCAACAACAAATTAAAAAATCACTATGCATTATGGCAAGGTATTATGAGTGCAGGCAGTCTGGGAAACTGTGAGCTACGAGTGGCTTTTCTGCAGTAAGAATGTGTAGATTTCCTTCAAGAAACTGTGTGTTGGTGACTACGTATTCACCACAAACCAGCCCTACTCATGACTGTGTGTCTGCAGGGCCAATGAGAAGGAATTCCAGGTCAGCCGTCTGCAAAGCCCAGCCAGAGCTACTTGACAGCAGCAGGTGAAAAACCCACTGCAGACTGGCCTGGGGCATCCATTTGGAGACAGGTCCTCATGCTCCCCCCACCTTGTCCTTTTTTGGCCTCCTTTCAAGAAAATCTTTGACACAGCCTTGCTGTGAACCTTTATTTAACTGGGCTTATAGTGGCTTTTGCAGGACCTGTTGCCACTTGGAAAATACATTGTCCATTTACAAGGAGGGAGCCAGCTGTGAGTAAGAAATATACCTCAATATCTTTGCTTCTTGCAACTTCTTCAAAGTTCTCTTGTTGCTCCAAAGTTTTGTCCACTTTGTCATCAGTCATGCAGAAGCAACGCAAATTGGATTCCACAGGGTCATTCATTTTGGCAAATATCACAAACTTTGCCATATAAGGAACGCATATTAATTCTCTATAAAGTTGTGTTGCCAGCCCAACAGTCTCTAGTACTTGATGGCAGTCTGCGAGCCAAAATCTGAGTGGGAAAAAGCAAACCATTAAATCAACTTTTCATTATGCTCAAACATTGCTTAAGTCTTTAAAGAGAAACCATGCCCTGTGATCCTTGGCCATTTTGCATGCGTACTGTCCTTGCAGACTTCCCAAAGCTGTAATTTTCCTTCTACTTTCAGTGGAGCTTTAACCATCAGAAAAATGGGAATATCTGGCAATGAAATGTTGATATACTTATTTGACCCTTCTCACACTGGTATCTCATAAAACTGTCTATTTTAAGCCTCATTTGAAGCCAAAGTGGGGAAATTGTATTTCTTGTGACCAAACACCATGTATATTGTAATGTGCTGATGATTCACTGTACATTTGATTTGCTAAAACAACCTCCTTTATAACACATACATACAGCAAAATCACATCTCCCATATAGGTTGAAACCAAATATGTCCACAGTGATGTTTCCCAAAGAGATAGATTATTATACTGTTATTTTCTCATCTTATGATTAAGAGTTTGATGACAATTTTGATACAAGTTATAAAAATTTTAATTTGTAGTTTGTATGTCTTTTCCACAATATTTGAGCCCTGATCTATTTGGTTCTTTCAGCAGTTCTCTCCCTTTATAAAGCTTTTTATAGGTGCAAATGTTATGTACTGAATGATAAACTCTTTACCTGGCATATCATGAATTTTCTCCGCTAGGATGCATGATTTGTACAGATCCTGTTGAATGCCTCCAATCAGCGTGTAAGTCCACTAAGTCCATCAAAATTCATTTCAAACCATGATTTTTTGGCAAATGATATTTTTGTGAGAGTAATTTTACGTAATTTTCAACTAAAAAGCACACAGTCAGAAACTGAATGTCTTTAACAAGTATGTTTTTATGAATCCCCCCAATTTTTTTATTGAATGAGCATTTTAAACTTTCCCTTTCTGTTGCTGTTTGCAGAAAAACAAACCCCTGTGTGGCACCGCAGCCTTTAGAGAAACAGCATGCGTGATTGTCAGGAGACATCACTGCAGCAGAAAAGGCCGGGACAAAGCTTCATGTGCAACCCTGGATGTGTGGGATGCTGATACGTAGTGAGAAAGAATCATCTGGTCCATTACCACTTCATCAGTCTTGCAAAAGACTTACAGAAAGCCAAAAAACAACGCCACAACTATGCACTTTGTTAATCAAGAGAAACTACTCCCGAGGTGCATTTGGCAAGCTCTGTTACCGTACCTGGCTGAAACATTGGTTGTGAATGAGACACAGTCATTTGAAAACGTCAGCGGAGTGGTGCCTGTGATATCCTCCCACTGTGCAGGTGAAGTACCTCCTGTGTAAATATAAACCATGGAGATTTTCTTTCAAACACCAAGCATATACAGACTACATAAGAATATCTCTATCTTAAGTTATTTTGCTTCACACATAAAAAGAGAACCTAGACAATAATGTTCTCCAACAGCTGAGCTCCATGTTATATATTACATTACATGTTACACACCAGAAAACGATGCTGATGTAAGCAAAGTTCATACCTACGAGTCAACAGCAAACCCCCTCTTGATATCAGCTAGGACAGAATTATTTCTGCCAACTACTTTTACTGACAACCATGTTTAATAGCCAAGGCTGAAATTCTTCACACTGGCTAAATATAAAATAGCATTTAATATCTGTTGGCAAAGTTCTTTTACAATGGCATGAGACCAGATTCAGAGCCAGGGGAAACAGTGGGAGCCTTTCAAATGACCTCAGCTGGCTTTGCTCAGGAGAACTGATCTGAACTCTACTGGACCAAGCACGCCAATGTTCCCATACCGGAAAGCACGAGTTGTACAGTTACGAGAGTGAGTGCAGAGGCATTGCTGTCACAGAAACCTTTGCAGAGAGCATGATTTTCTCTAACCTGTAATGCTACATAAAAGTCGAAGGCTGGGCGTTGTGTCTCCTTTGTACCCATTGGTTACGCCTTCTCCCGACGGAGGTGGCACAGGAATTGTCATGGTTATTGGCTTATGAAATTTTCTTCTTCTTGGCTCCACAGTGACAATGGGACTGAAAGTTGCTTTGTTTCCAAGGATTTTTTTGACAATCTCCTCTGGAACCGGTTGAGCCTGTCAACACAGGAAAAGTATTTAAACTAGAGCTACAAATTGGTTATAGACATGCAGAACTGTTTTCCAAAAGATAATTCATTTTTCCTTCTATTTTCTGTAGAATTTTATTTCTTTTTTTTCCCAGGCAGCCTTCTCCTATAGCTCTCGAGGGTGATTATTAGTACAATTCATGCTTAGTATTTTTCTCAACAGCCCACTTATGATTTCCTAATAGCTAACTTGTAGAGCAAAACTATAAATCTCAGAAGGTTGCCTGCAGTATTTGCTGAGAGTTTTTCAGAGGATGTTTGGTTTTGTTTTTAATTTACAGTGATGGGTGACATTAAATACAATTTCAAAATGCAAAAAGAGGCCTATTTTGCACTTGAGAAGTGAGGACTAGAAACTCTGTCTTGGAGATGCTGAACAATTCTCGCATCTCTGCCAAACACAAATTCGTGCCCCTGAGGAACACTGTGTACTCTGACTTACCTTTGTACTCAGTGCTTCCTGTGCTATTCCACTATTGATTATTAGGAAAGAAATACTTGTTTGGGTCAAATTAATACAGAATGCATTAAGCTACAGAAAAGCTATAAGCAAATTTCTGACTTTCTACCTCCATTTTGTGCCTTGAACAGTTTCCTAACTTTATGTGGGAAGAAAGGAAAAATAGCCAATATGGGAAGAAATGCTATAGAATTTTTGTAGTTTTTGTCATGTAAGACCTGAACTCAAAAGTGACAGACATCTTATGGGAAATGGGGTTTTGCATCTGTTTGCCTCTTTTTTTTTTTTTTTTTTTAAATTTCAAGTCTGTTTCAATCAGGCTGACCTGTGACTTGCTGCATTATTCGAACTGCACAATGTATTGATGTGCATAGAATATGTAGCTACATTGCAATCTCAGCAGTCACAACACTGCATATGGAGACATCGTGCTTCCTTCACACTAAAGAGCTCTGGAAAGGCAGCTGTATAACCATAATAGCAGAGCTTCCATTTTCTCAAGATTAATCATCTTTAGATGTGAAATATCATTAACAGAAATGTTCCAGTGTGAATTCCAAGCACTGGAATCCAAACCAGCATCCCTATTTCATGAACCCATCAGACTTTAACAGAACTCAAAGAAAAAGATACCTCCTACGGAATATTTCTCCACTTTCTCTGCAGTTTGTTTAAGGAGAGTTTAAGCTATTTGCTCTTCCCAGATTCCACCCATTGCTAGAAACACCAATGGTGAATGTCCTAAGCTACAACAGATGTATATGGGAGGTCTTTGACCCAGTAGCAGCTGGCAAACAGCTGCATGAAATCCTTACCAAACAAATTCCTATGGCAAAGAGCAGCCCAGTGACACCAATCACAAGCTGCTACTTTGCCACAGGAGACTGGGACTGCACAGCGGCTGTGCAGCTCATAGCTGCTGGCAGCCGCGGCCAACAGGAAGATGGCAGACAATATCACTGAGGCTGTGGTGGCTCCAGGCCTTTGCTTTTCTCTCCATTCTTCAGATGCTAAGCAATACTCAAGGTGATGATAAAAAGGGAGCTAGGCTTTTGCCACAGAGAGGAGGACTGTGCATCACTAGGGGGGCACTGAGAGGCAGAGAGCGTGCCCGGGCAGACACATGCCAATTCAGATCTCAGGTGTGAATACTACCCACCTTGCAACCCACTACTAAGGAGCAGCAGGCTCCTTAGCTGCAAGCCTCATGCATTAAGACCAACAATGTGCTTGTAGATGCTGTGGATATGAACACGAGGGCACCTTTACCTGGAGCCCCACGCGGATTCTTTTGGTTAGAGCACCCTCAGGGAAGGACGCCTGGACACGCGGCACTGTTGTGCTGCTCAGCACCCCGCCCTCCGGGCCGATTTGGTTACTCTCCTGCTTGATTCGCGAAACCACCGCAAAGTACTGAGGGAAATCCTTTGTGACGATCCTGCAGATTCGCTTCTTCTCTAGCTCCTCAACACTGTCCAGCTCTGGTGGGAGAAGACAGTTAAGACATTCAGGCATTACCTGCCCAGGTTCATACCAGACACATCTGTGAGTGTGAGGTTTTGAATATGCCTTAAAATGCTTGAGAAGGTTTTTTTTTATTTACCACAGGAGAAAAAAAAATATTCAGTGCTATTAATTATCAAGCTTTGGTTTGCTCTATGAACTTTTGCATAAATCTTGACAATGAGGGCCAACAGCACCGGACACACAGATCTGCCAGGGCACCTAAGCACTAGGGTGTGACAGTCTCTGCAGCAGCAGCTGCCGTAGGATGGCAGGTTTGTCACACAGCATGGGAGTCCAAGGAGGTCTGAAGGAGATGGTCAAGCTTCTTTCCTCTCTCATCTATATATGGAAGCACACAAGTGCACTGATCTTTCTGTGCACACCCTCAAAACACATTTATTTCCAGCCTCTTCCATCACGTAGCTCCAACATGCAGAAAACCACAGGAAATCACAGTCAGTTCATGAACTATCTAACTTCACACCAAGTGTGCAATCCAGAGTTTGCCCAGCTAAGGCACTTGAGAAAGTTATCTCCCAGACTGGCAGCCATATAATCCTGACCAGATGCTGAGCTCTCCGGTAAACTGTGGATGTGACAGAGCTCTATCTGCCAGCACTACCAGTGATACCATAGCAAGGATCCCTTCCCACATCAGGCTTTCAGCCATTCGGGTATTTGCCCCAAAATAACTGCATCGTGCTCCTCAGTTCCTAGAGAAACTTAATGCATCCTCAGACACAACTGGAACAGAAACAGGTCATCAACAATTAGTGCTCTTGGCCACATTCCCAGCTTGTAGGGTCACCAGGGCTCAGAAAGGTGCATGGAGTATTTACTCATCTTAACTAATTAATTAAGTAGATGACGTAGACATATATGCACCAAGGAAAACTCTGTGATACGTCACAAATATAACTAATTATCCAACTATATGTGCGTGTGTGTATATATATGTACCAGTGAAATCCCTGTGATATAAACACTACTCACAAATTGAGATAATTACACAACTGTTATGCATTTCTTCTGTAATTTCTTGCACTCAGCCTTTTTAGCTATTGTAACTGGGTTTCATTCCAGCACTCCATAAGTTTCCACTCTTATTTTCCTCCTTAAAAAGGGCACCATGTTCCTAACCTACCAGAAATGGTACCAAGACAAAAGACACTTGTAAAATTCTTTACTTTATGTGACTGAGACATTTTCCTCCTCTGAACATGTAAGCTCAATTACAGCTCCAAAAGAATTAGAATATAAATTTGGTAAAATGTCAGTTTTCCATTTTAAAACTTTCAGCAGCTAATTTGGATTAATTGCACGGTGTTGCTGTGGATCATACGTACCTACCAGAAGAGGATAATTTCTTATCATAATGTCAGCTTCCATTTACCTTGACTCAGAGATTGATATCTGAAGCCCTCTAATGAATTAGGTATTCTGCCTGCAGCCTCTGGAAGCAATGGCTTGTGCAGGAGACAAACTAGATTCTTAAACTCCCAGGCAGGTATAATCTTGACCGGTAAATCCTATGCATTCTCCTGTTTGTTGCTAGAGACTAAACCCACTGTAAAATGCTCACAGAGATGAAGGATAATTAAAATTCTCCTGAAGTAGAAAATTAGTGTTTTATATAAGAACATTTCAAAATCCTTTGAGCCAGGCAGGCACTCTTCTTTAGAGGAGGAGGAAGGAGTGGCAGAACAACAGTCAGCCATGGAGAGGGGTTGGACTATATATAGGGAGGTTATGTTTGGATAATACATATGTAAGCTTCTATATGAAGTTGCCCTCTAACAGAAAAAAAAGATGATGAGCAATCAAACCACCTCTCTGACCACCATAAGAAATGCAGCGTTAGCATGACAGAATTAATGAAACAGGGTAAACTAGTCCTGGGAGAGGTCATGTTTCCCAAACACACCTCATGCATTTTACAGAAAGAGCTATCATCATTACTATTTTCCTCAGTTGCTGACACTTCATTCCTATGCAATGTGTTTCAGTTAAAAACCTCGAAGGATTTTTTGTTTGGTTGGTTAGGTTTTGAGGGGGGAGGGGTTTAACCACAGAGAAGTATGCTATACACCTCATCTTACAGATAGGGATGGCAAAGCAGAGAGAGGTAAAGCAGTAGTGGCAGAATTGGGAAGAGTGTCCCGATGTCACTGTCTCCCAGATTTGTGCTAACAGCCCAAAGAACACCTATGGCCACTAAGTTTTAGTAAGTCAAGAGGAAGGTATTGTGAATACTCTACGCATATATGTCTTCCCCTGCCACCCAAGCGTATGATACACTTATCCTAAGGTGGATGGTGGGAGTGACGGAGGAGAGATGAGATGGAGAGAAGGAAAAGGAGGGAGGAAAGGAAGATCACTCCTCCCCACCCTCTAGTCCATGCTGCCACATGAGCATTACATTAAGGTTCCTGGACAGGAGAAGAGAAACTCAGCCACATCCTCCAAGGTCAGAGAGGGACCTCACATAGGGTGGCTCAGGTCAAGGAAGCAATCACACCAGTTTTGTCAGGTGAGAGGCAGTTGTGGATCAAATTCATCCCATGTCTAATACCTTTCTTTTTTACTTTCAGATAAAGTAACACAGAGCAAGTGTCTTCTGACTGGAAACAGAATAAGAGAAGTCACAGAACACCTGGCTGTTTCATGAGCTTCAAGGTGCCTTTGTGTGATCTGGTATCTGATTTCGCTTACCAGGGCCTTAAAAGAGTTTTGCTAGCACTGAAAAAGCAAATCTCACCTGTACTTAGACTGAACAGCTCTCCGAGTTTTGCAACCCTCCTGCAGTACTGGCTGGAGCTGAGCTGACCTTGTCACTGTGCAGAGACTGAAAGGTGGGACGAGCATAGGATACCAGTTTCCCCCATACAGAGATGTGCCCATTAAGAAATTGTTGCACTACAAGCGGGGCACCCAGGAGGCAGCGCTCACGTAGGGAAAAGTACAGGAGGTGGATGGAGGCAGAAAGAGCACATGGGAAGGGGCAAGGAGAAGCTGAGGGCAGTGAGACTTGTCTTAAAAATGCTGGTAACTAGACCCACCCTCCCAGCTTCAGTATTTCACATACATGACTAGACGCTCCCAGTGCCACAAGGAGGTCTCGTCCTCAAATAAGGCAATATATTTTACGTGCTCTTTTGTCTATTTTTGCACAGTCTTTTATCTTGCCATTCACAACACAAAGTTTAACAGCAATATGTTTAAAAACTTTTCTTGGAAACGTGGCAAAATCACTGCAGAGTGATTTATGGTGATGTTTTAAACTTCAAGCATAAACAAGGTCACACCCTGGTTTTATCTGTAGATTCAAAGAAGTAGTTATGTAAAAACTCCTGCTTCCCATCTGAAACCACACTGTGCAGCTGCAAGCATATTGTAGCCACAAATATCTGCATTTCTTGGCTCACTCACTAGTTTGCAAATGCCTGTCAAAAGATTAGCTACCCCAGTGTATGCATTTATGCCCACAATTTGTCTACAGGTACCTGTAAAGGGTGCAGGAATGTAAAAAGCAAACACAAGTTATATCTAAAAGGAGCCTGGCTGAAAACGTAACCTATTTACCAATTACAAGACAGAGAGCTTCTTCCTAAAAAAAAAAAAAAAAAAAAAAATTTTTTTTTTTAATGTAATACGGCCGAAAGCTGTAAATTGCTACTCTTGTGTTTGGAACCAAACTCCTCCTCTTCCTAAAAATGCCAAGTTCCCTGTATTCCCTCAGCCCTGGATTTGTCTAAGTACAGCACCATCTTTAGAATAAAAACTATTTAAGCAGAAACCTGATGACACCAAAGAAAAACTGACTCTTTACATCACGGTTCATTGTTCTTTCATGATAATAAAAGCAAAGTTCTGCTATCATTTAATCCTGCATTTAGTGCCCTGAAGCGTTGCCTCCTGCTCTGGATTATTTTGAGTCTGAGATGAGGTTTTCCAGCAGATGGTGCTGCTTCCAGTAAAGAACAGGCAGGTTTTCACCAGTCCCCACTGAGGGTGAGGAGCAAAGATGTCCTCGCTCTTATCCCCGCTAGCTAAGTGGGAGAGCAAAACAGGAAAAACAAAACAGAGAAACAGACTGCATCTTTAAAAATTCAGCATATTAAGGAGCTGGGAATAAAAGTCTGATTGCCCTCCTTCACTACACAGATAGGAAAGAACTAGTGAATCACAGCAGGTCTAACACAAAACAGACCAGCTGCTTTTAATAGAAAAACGGGCACTCCTGCAGCATGTTATGGCATTTAGAGATGACTGCGCAAACGACTTTTCTTGCAAAGACACACTAAACTTCTGGAAATGACTGACTATGTGGCTGCTTTATATTTCAATTAAATATTGCTTCTGCCTCCAGAGTTCATACCTAGAATAAAACTTCTTCCAAAGTTATGGCTTCTGAGATGCAAGATATTGCTTCAGAGCCAAGTCTAATTGCGGTATTTTGTAACAAACGAGTAAAAGTTCAGATTAAAAAAAAAAAACCTTTTAATTTTACAAATTTGCAATTTTATGTCATTGCTTGGAAGACCTTTTACACAGAAAAGGTGTCATTTTACTGGAGCAGAATTTTGTCAAGACCCTTGTACTATTTTAATGCAGGGGTTTTTTTGTTTTGTTTTCCACACTAGAGAAGGATTAAGCTAAAATGAACTGAACAAATTAATCAACACAATGCTCTGGGTGTGTCTGCAGTATTTTTTCTCCTTTTCCTCTCATAAATGATTGCCTGGATTGGTAAAAGGCATTTCTGCGGCTTGGCTTTTAAGGTGCCAAATATTTTCACTCTAAGGGAACAGTCCAGTGTCCATCATGCTTTCTGTGATTCACTGGCTGTACCTATACCCACTAACCTCAAACAGCAGTTCCCCAGAAGGGAAGAGCCACCTGAAACCCCCAACAGATCAGAAAGTTGTACTCTGTCTCCAAATTGTGAAGCTTATTATTTTAGGCTCTAAGTACCAAGGGCTTCATGTCCACCTCTCTCAAAGTGTTTTTTATTTATTGAGCTCTCTTCTCTGTAGAATGTGAATTTATCCATATGGCACCTCTGGAGAGCTCTTTCGTAAGTGATGCAAGTTGGAGAGCTTTAGAACAGTGTTTTTGTGCCCAGATTTCCTATCCCAAAATTGAACTAAGCTCAGTTTGGAAAGCACATGAAGCAAATAAGCAAGCTGCTGATCAGTTCTGACTACCTCATCACTGACAAGGCACTGATACTTCACCCAAATGCCAAATCATTACTTCCTATCTCATGCTGGTGTGCAGAGAAGGAGGGGATGGTGGTGAGATTTTTCTTTCAGAAAGGCTGCAACTACTGCCTTCGATCCTGAAGCAATTCTTCCCCAAGCAATATTATCCTGGGCCACGCTCACTCTTTTGCCTGTTCCACTGCTTTTAGGTACCCTTCTGTGATAAGGTTTACTGTATTTTTCCAAACCCACTGACCCAACACTTGCAGTGTTTCTGCCCTACTGCTTGATCAGTTCTATTATACTTATTTCGAAATAAATAGCTACAATAGATCATCATATAACAAACAGATCTTTGTTGTTGCTCTGTATTTTTACAAGCTCATGTGCAGTTCAAGTACTCCAAAGTGAAAACACTACACAAGCCCATTCTGCTGTTCCCATTCCCAGATGACCAAGAAATCAGTAAAATGCTAAATCTCAGACATCCAGGGAGCCCCTCACAACATCATTACTCTCCTTTCCATGTTCTCAAAGCAYGCCTTTTGCTGAGGCTGCCCTCTTCTAACAAGGAGAGGCCAAGATCAAAGGCAGAGCCTGCTCACAGATACCTCTCATAGCTGCCATCCACAGCCTGATCGTTTGCTTCAAATGCTTTTGCTGATAATGAAAGAACTTTCCTCCAGCTTGTACCCCACCACACCGTGACTTTCTGTAGGTTATCCAGAGAAAATCCTGTGGATAAACCCTTAGAGAAAACCAAAGTCCAAACCACAAGCTATTTCATTCATGCTCAGATGCAAAGAGCTCAAGCAATGGTTTATCAGCACAAGTATTGAAAAATACTTGCTAGGAAAAGAAAGCAATGGTGCCAAGGGATCACTGCAGCCCCAGCCTGGCTTTGCCCACAATGTGTCCGCAGGGACCATCTGTCACAGCATCTTCTGATGAATTGTGTGCAGCTGAGTCCTCTCATCTTGAGGGACTCTCACATAAACAGCAACGAGTAAGCAAAACGAGGGAGCCAGGCTTCCCAGATGGGCATCAGGAAGGCAGGTTGTGTATTTGTGGGAGGCAACCTCTAACAATACTGTTTCAAAGAAGAATGGTCTATGGGCTGAGGTCTGCATCTGTGGGAAAGTCTAATATAACTGATATTTACACTTCTTCATTGGTTTGGAATGACCTTCACGTGGCCCTGCCTGAGCAGCAGAAACATGCTTACCTCCAGCTGGGATGTTATTCTCAACTTCATGCTGTAGAGCAACTGTGCAACTCTGCTTAAACTTGGCAAGACTTCAGACCAAAACTTACCACTCATTTCAGGATGTCTCCAGGCCACTGCTGAACAATTTCTCTTTACACTCTTTCCATTAGTTTAATATGTAACACACACTGTATTCCCCAAAGTCAGATATCCTCAGCACTGTTTTACTTTAGGTTGCTTTAGTCTGCTCATGTTAGCAAGCCTGCACAAAGGTAAGGCATGCTAAAGCTTTGAGAAAATGTTTACCTTCGTCCATGCCATTGAGTATTTCAGTTAAGTCTTCATGTTTGCTGTCATACTGGTGCTCCTTCCACGTTTCACCATTTTCACTTCGAAGTACGATTAGTTCTCTTTCCTTTCCTCGCATTGATCCAAAATGCGGGATTTCCACTATGACAGGGCTAGAGAAAAAGGAATCGTATTATTTTTGATCCTGTATCTCCTCACTGCCCTTAATTTCCTATGGGTGTTAAGTCCTTAAGAAAACTACAGTCATTTTAAATAGTTAGCACTATTATGGTAAAAGTGTTTTTAAAATTGCCAAAGCTGCACAATCCTTTATCATTTAAACTATAATTAATAGATAACTTGAAAATATTCATATATAGCTCATCTTTAATGTAAATCTTCTGAAACAGCTGCCTACATGAAAAAATAGTGACAACTTTTGCTAAGGAGAGTTCTCCCTGCTCATTTATCCCAGGATGTAGGTGATCCAACCTGCCTCCAGCACACACAGCCCTGCTGACTTTTAATTGGCATTAGCACAGTCAAAATTCAGATTTGGCTCAAGGGATTTAAAGGGGCAAAGTCAGTTCAGAAACAGTCCAGCTATCCAAATGCATGCAACAGCTACTGACTGCAGCAGGAACTGCACATGCATGTAGGTTTTAAACTTCAAACTAATCCCAAACTTTTCAAAGCTCTCCCTGGCACTCTGTTGATGCAGCTCCTGTGAAACACAAGAGGTTGTTTCTCATTAGCTTCACTTTCTGGTTCTCATGCCCAAAATCATAGCTGCAACATCTGCACAGTAAACATCACCGGGGAATGTTTAGATCCTTTCAGAATGGATTTCTCTGAGTTAAGCAACATCACAACCACATTTATATTAGTTACTGTCAAACATTTTGGGGGGAAGGAAAGGGAATGAGAAGGCGGTTAATAATACACCTATGTCACCAGACAATGTACCTTCAACAGAGGACTGCGAGTGCATTACTGAACAGTTATTGTGAACAACCGACAGAAACCACCATTCACTTCATGTGCCATTCCTTAACAAAACAGACACTTTTGCCAAACACTTCACAGGCAAGATATGCATTTTAAAGTAGACAAACCGACTGAAATCACACAGTAAGTGAACAATTATGGATTATGCAGCTTTAAGACATTTAAATAGACAGTATCATTATTTTCCTACAGAGGTTGTAAAGGATTTCACTGCTTTGTAATAACTCAGTTAAAAGTAGCATCACATGATGGGAGAAGTATGCAGCACTTCTATGGTACTATACACCTGGCAAGGTGTTGGGTGCATTAACCAATCAATTACAGGAGCACGGAAATCACAACAGCCATCATGAGGAAAGACATAAACTAGTTGGAAGTCCAGTTTTCACATTAAATACCAAGGGAGAAGAGTTAGATAGTATTTTTTCCCATGAAAATAGAAAAAGGCAGTTTAATTAATACGTTTTTTAGATGTTTTTAAGAACACCCAGGCTGTTACTCTAATCTCAAGTCCTTTAACAAGAAATAGGAATGTAGCTGCTGTCTCCCATTGTGCACAGCAAGTAAATACCAAAAATTCAAATACATTGCTTAAGATATTTACTCTCTAGTTCAAAAAGAGTACAAACTGAAAACTAACACTGTAGTACAATCTTTGCAGGCTAATATTTCAGATACTGTCTCTGTAAATATTTAGAAACCACACAATTTTGTGCATGACATTTAACAAGAATACTCAGTGAGAAGGTATTGAACAGGTTTGGAACACCAAACACTCACCAATATTTTGAAAACCTAATGCAATAAATTTCACAATATGGTTTGAAAACAGCAGTCAAAAATATACAGAAACATTCTTACGTTTTTAGACTACACGCTGCAGTTCCTTTGGGTAGCATACTTGGCTTTATAAATTTATTTTATCAAGATGCCACTTGCAGGTTGAAAAGCTTAGTATTTCTCCAACTTTGTTGAATGAAGTCATTCACTCCATGACATTTTTTCTAAATAATCTTTCATAAATAATAGACTTTATGCGATCACAAATGCCCTTCCCAAAACAGACTCACTCAAGGCCTGTAAATACCTTCTCTACCACAGGGTTGAACTTAAAGGACCATCACTGTGTATTAAAATGTATTTGATGCAGTTGAAACACTTCAAATTTAAAAAATTACAAAAGCACAGAAGTTATGAAAGCAGAATGCTGGCAGTGAATTTTACATGCCTATAAGCACAAGGTAGTAGCAGAGCTATATTAAATCAAGCCACTATGATTTTCTTTCAGTGACATAAATCAACTGAAAGCTTTAGAAAACTTAAAAAAAATAAAATGGGAATAACAAAAAATTGGAAACAAAAGAAAAACTGTAGACATTCTGTATCTTTTCCGTACATATCCTACCCAATAAATTTTGTTCCTTGTGGACCAAGCTGCAGGATTCGGCTAACCATGCTCTCGCCCTCATTTAGAGGGGGAGGAGTGTTAGGAAGATGCAGTTTACTGAATAACATCCATGCAGCAGGAAGAGAAACGAGAAGGGGAAATTAGGAACAAGCTGTCATTCCCGACAGAACCGGCAGTTTACACCAGGGTGCCACTCATGGTAACGAACAAAATTTATAATTAGGAAAAAAAAAAGCCACATCATAGTGGATTGTTTCTCCTATTTTAAGCTTAAAAAAAAGTCAGTTCCTAGCATTTGTACTACTTGATACTCTACAGTAAGTGCTCCGCCATCGCTCTCAGTGGCTTTGCTCCACGGGACGGAGACAGGCAGCTCCCAGCAACTCTGGCAGGAGCCGTGCACATGCCGCGGCATAGGGAACAGAGCTGAATATTTGGGTCCTTGTAGGTGACTTTAGGACACTTTTTTGTGACAGTGATGTTTCTCCGATACTCTATGAGCAAGAGGGTCAAAACCTGTTCTGGGTTACAGGCATGTGACTCCTCCTGACTTCAAAGGCAGGTTGCATGAGTAGATGGGGGCAGGACCTGGCCTTTTCACGKCTTTCCTTACCTTCGGCTCCACCCTGCAGTCATCATAGAGGCAAAGCTCCCCTTAAAATACAAGCGTACTTTCTGGAAGGAATGGCAGGTTGGCATTTTTTAATATTTCAAGTTAAGTAGCCTATCTCACATGCTCAGATGAGGTAGAGTCAATGTTTAACTATTTCGATCCACAGGATAAAGGAAATGAAAGATGCAACATGAGTGTAAACAATGGAATTCATAGAACAACTCACCCTAAAAATTGTGCCCCTGCTGGCCCCATTTCTACAAGTCTACTTGCTAATCCTTCTCCTTCAACCATCGGTGGTGGGCTGGCCAGTTTATGCCTCTTTACCAAGCGGCAGGTGATGCGGGTTGGTGCTGTACACTTGCGTGGTGGGATAATTATTCTCATTCCATGATGGCGACTACCCCTCATCGAACCCCCACGTGCATCAACCATAAAACTAACCAGGAAACTGTAGAAAAAAGGAAACACGTCAATGAAAATGGTCGCAAAACAAGCAGAAGATCAGCAAAAAGTCAACTGCCACAGTCTTTAAAACATTATTAGAAAAGTCTTCCCAATCCCAGCTAAACTAAAAAGAACATGAAGATTCTTTTAAAACTTATACTTACATGTTAACTATTGGTTATCAAAAGCAGGAATTGCTAAAGGTCTGGCAACATCATGGTGAAATGAACAGGTGCTACTGAGTTATTTGGATTAAAAGAGTACACAAGTAGTATATTAATAGTGGTTTATTAGAATTTAAAAACATCCCTCTGTTACTGTTAGCTCTACTGTCCATAGACAAGAGTAATTAGCCTCACATGCAGAAAGGAACCAGACAGTGTAGAAAAAGGAGAATCAAAAATGCCTATTATTTTTGGGATCTCAGTCTTCAAAACCTCCTCACAGTGTCATTTGCAAACACTCCTGATGGCTGGCAGCATGAGTGCTGGCACCATGGGTGACAGTCAGTCCAGGCTACTAAAGGCTTCCACTGATGGGGAATGAGTGAGAATATCAAGTACGTAATTTTCTTTAGGCTGCTGGCATGGCACTCTGGAGGAAATCATGCCATACTCCTCTGTGAAGATGACATTCATTAGCAAAAAGCGACATTAAAGAAAAATCTCATTTGCCAGTGTCATTCCAATGCATAATTTTCCATTTAATAATAGAAGGGTAAGCAATTATATTTGTAAGTGGTGAGTGGTAGATTTTAAAATAAAATTCTTTTTATTAGCAGGGGAATAATGAATATTAACAAGAATAATCTTTAATAGCCGTGGTTTATTTCATCTATGAAATGCTGAGAAGCTGCATACATGAAGTGTTACTGTCTTTAACAGAACAGTGACAGGAAAGTGGAGTCTCCTCCCAGGACCAAAACCAGACTTCAGCCTGTTTCAAAACTCTGCAGCAAAAATCCTTCCAATTTACGGGGATCAAAACATACAGCTTCCTGCGGGGCTAAACAGTTATGGGGGGTCTCCTCTGGTGCTCCAAAATATCTTCCCTTTTGCTCTGTACCATAAGCTGCTGAGAGAGAATAGCTTCAGGTAGAAGATGCAATAACAGGCCAGTATCAAGAGGGACACAATTTACCAACTCAGTCTTGATGCCAATACATTTGTTGTTTGCTCTTTCTGTATCATATGCAGACACTGACATAGCTGGCATATCTGCTGTATGGTTTCACTATTTTCACGGCTGTTGCCAAAACTTCCAGATCTTAAGGACATGATTAACAGGTGAATCCATTCAACTTCCTGGTTCCCTTCTGTAAACTGAACTAAGGGTAAGAGCCAATAGTCCAGGGGGGTCATGAAGGTTCTTTAAAAAAGCCCCCAAGTGCTCTGAAGTACGAATGGGAATTTGTGCAAGACAGTTACATTTGCTTTTGACACCCGCAGGATATCAAAAGTAACAGCTGATGTGCATTGGCCAGGCCTGCAAATAAGCTGCATTCTGAAGTCCGGGCGACGTGGGTGGGAAAAATCTGCACAAAAGCAGGAGCGTAATCAAAACTTTGTATTTAGTGGTCTGCAGGAGACAGGCAGGTAGGGACACAAGCTGTGAATATATGAAGCAGGACAGAAAGGTTGTCCAGATAAAGAAATTGCTACATTGCCTTTCTTCAAACCAAATTAAAATCCATCAGTAAAGATGGGGAGGTGAAACAGCCCTCTGAAATGACCCTAACCCCAAATTATCATTTCTTGTGCCCCAGACACTTTACAATACTGAAGCATGGAATAAAATTCATGATATTTCACAGTAGTTTTCATACAAATAAATTGTATCCACACTTCTCTCCTAGATAAACACACTGTACACTACCGAACAAATCCAAATGTTGCCACTAGGGTATCCCAATTCCTCATAAGAGGAATTGTTTCAGTGGGACAGGATCTTCGCTAAATGGCTAATCAAATGCTTTCTACAAATATTAGATCTATGTCAAAAACAATATGCTCAATCTTTAAATTATAGAGTATATAAGTTGTGTTAATCTTAATATTTATAGATCACAAGATCTTAGATGTCTGTAAACTCTGTTGACTGGAACACTTTTCTGTTTGCTAACAAAAGGCTGTAACAAGCAGAGACACCAGCTCTAGTGAGCCTGGACCTTTGGTTCCCTCTCCCCTCTGCTCACTGAGCACTATTAGCCGGCATGTTTAAGTTGCTTTTTCTCCCTGCAACTGCTCTACACAGTGGGTGGTGAAGGCTGATGGCAGGAGGCAGATGCCACTGAGCATGTGGAAGGGTAGGCCAACGGTTGGTCTTCAGAGCTGGCAAGGAGCCAGCTCGTGACTAGCTGTGAAGAAAGTTCAAGATAATCTATTAAAATTTACTATGAAGCAAAGTAAAATATTAAGCAGGGACCCACAGCCCTTGGTCACCGAAGGGAGAATACTGGAAAGAATCTGTTACAATTGGTGCTTTGGTGGCCTTTTAAAAATGTGCATGGTTTTTGTCTGCAGAGAAGATGGGGCCACTTCAGACTACATGGAAGTGCATGGGGTGGAGGGGTGGCTGGCTGGAGCATCCCTTCAGGGTTGATGTGACAGCAGCTCTGGGGAGGTACATCTGGTCGGTGCACCATGGAGCAACAGAGAGGGGCCTCCCAGGGAGCTTGGCAAGGCTGGGCTTGGCCTGATGGCTCGGTACAAGGCAATTTTTTGGAGAGCTGCCTATCATGTATGTGATTACTGGCATGTTAAGCCAGCTCATAATTAATAAAAAAAGAAGGTTTTCATCTAATGCAAAAATGCCAAAGCTTGCACTCGGATAAGATGTTTTCTCTGTATCCAAACTATTTAAATGATGCAACTATGTCAGAGTGGATTTTCAAAAATGTGTAGGCACCTAAATGAACTGACTTAAAATAATAATAATAAAAAAAAAAAAAAACCCAACCCAAAAAAAACACAAAACAAAAAAAAACAAACAATGGAAGTTAAAACTAAGTACCTATAAAAATCAGGCCCCAAGTTCTCAGGTACGTTTAGGCTGTAGATTTCAAGGTCATGCAGAGATAGCTGAGTTGGGTTTGATGACAGGCTCCGATACCAGTCCAGCTTTGGCAACCTGGGGCTTAGCATTGCCAATGCACACTGCTCACAGCAAGGGTAGATTAACCCTTGACATGAGTCTATGCCCCACCACAGGAACTAGCCCATTACAGTTAGCTTTGGTGTCTACACCACACTGCAGCCTTCAGTGAATACAAAACCTTTWGCAGATCAGCCTTTATGCATATTGCTCCCATATAAAGGTAATCATTGTCAACAGCATATTAATTATTTCCTTGTTTAGTTTTCAAATTAGTAATTTACCGTTTAAAACAATAACAATAATTTCATACAGTATTTCATGCACTTTCTATCAAAAAGGTTAGTAGCTGATGCTTACCTAAATTAATGCTGCACTAATAATGGAAACTACAATATGATCTCTAAAACACAACGCTAAATGCTAATGAGCATTTCTACTTGAATACATGGAAGGGATGAGGATGTGGGCGGATGCACTACAAACATCTACACACACTCTGTGGGAAAAGAGTTAAAAAAAAGAAAATAAAATGAGGATTCACAGAAAGCACAGAGTTATCACCTTGAATCATACTGGGGAAGTGGAGAGGAATAGCTGCAAAATAATTTAGAAAGCAAATGGGAAAAATTAATTTAAGATAATTAGAGGCAAGCAACAGAAAATATCAATAATAAGCGCAAAGGAAAAGTAACAATCAGAAAAATAACAAAAGCAACACATTTGAAGGCCAACTTCAGAAATTATTTGGCTTTTGCTTCACATATCATGACCTATGTCATGTAAAATATGCTACACATGGAAACAAAATCCGAAAGGAAGTGTTCATTTAATTAGTCAGCACAAGTCCATAATTCCTCTGAGAAATGCAGAAGCACATGGAGAAGAGAAAAGCACTTGCAATTTGCTTAGGTCAACAGAGAATTTATTATAACACAATTTCTTTATTTAATTCCCAAAACATGCTCCACTGTGACATGGAAAACCAGTTCTTGCACTTTTCGCTAGCAGTTTATTTCCCAAAATATAGTGCATAAAGATATGTGTGGCAGGATACTTGAAAGAAGTATCAGTCCGTTGCCATTCATTACACTGCTTTCAAAAGTGAGTTCTTCCGTGTGTACAGGAGGTTGGAGCAAACTATAATTAATCTGATGTATTCCACCTTGCTAGACTGGATTCAGTATTTCTGAGTTTCTCAATATGGAAGACAGTGTGACACATTAATTTCTTTCTTTCAGCTAAGAAAATCGAGGAGTTAAAAAAGGCAACATGAAAAGAGCACACCCACATTTTAGTTCATGAAAGTTGCACAAGAAAGATCACATCTGAAAGCCGAAGGTCATTTTGGTGAAGGGTCTCTACCCTTCCAGAGGCCTCAAGATTTGTGACACTTTTCAATRTACTGCTTACAATGGACCCTGTTCAAAATATATGCTGGCAAAACAACTTATCAGAACTCAAAAAGAAAAACATAAAACGTTATCTTGGCTTAAAAAAAGGAAAAACCAGAAGAGTCAAAATTACTGCCAACAATTCCTTCTTTCTTCCCCTTTCACTGATACATCGCTGGATCTCCACATCCTGCTCCCAAAATTCCCCTTCTGCCTGAGTTAAGAAATGGGAACAAACTTTGATGCTTTCTTCTGACAGTGGGTAAATGGGGAAAAGAGCAACCCCAGGGAGTGGACTGCAGAGGAGCTCCCCCGGCATGGCACATTGCAGAGCTCGGGGGAGGACGAGGAATGCAAAGAGCAGTGGGGTCAGGCCCTGGCCGCAGGGCGACCCGGACCACGAGGGCTGCTGACAGCAGGCAACCCCAGCCAGCGCACCTCTGCCTATGGCCACAGAAAGAACTGGGGACAAAGCCAGGGAATGAAGCACCGTGAACAAGCAGAAAAGGAGTTGCTTTCAGAAAAAGACTGGCAGAAGAGAAGTGAAAAGTCACGATCCTCTGCATATCAGATGTGCTGAGGTACTGGAAGATGTGAAGGGAACATCTGTTGATTGCCCCTAGATGAAGATAACAGGGAAAATCAAACAGAAAAGAAAATTAACAATGAGTGAGGGGTTTTTTCCAACAAAGGAACTGAGTCATCACAGCACCATTTCTGATGGACTTTATCTGTCAAATGAAAAATGTGACAGGTCAGAAAAGCTATACCTGTTTGAAGAATATTTTGGTGCTCAGATCCTCTCCCTCCCCTGCAGCCCCACAGTTTGCTCCATTCTGCAGGTCTGCAGGCCTTCCCCTCTGGGCAGCAGCTAAGGCCATGTCTGCGTTAGCAGGGACTGATGTACAAAGGGAGCAGATCTGAAGTAGTGGATGCGAAAGATCCCATGTCCACAGAATATATGTTTTGGAGGCTTGGAACCATTTGTGAGCATGCTGAAGAACTAAGGGCAGATAAGTATTGTCCCAGAGGACTGGCAGGATGCAAACATCAGACCTATTTTGTATCAGGAAGAAAAGGAGCCAGAAAATTTTAGACCAATCAGTCTAACCCCAATTACCAGAAATATTCAGGAATAAATTATCCAACACTCCATCTATAAGGGCCTAAAGGATAATCAAGAGATTACAACTCACCTACCACCAGTCTTCAAAATAAAAACGAGCCAAAATATAAGTGGCAAGAGTAACTCATGTCAAATGAATTTAACTTCCTTCTTTGATGGGTAACTTACCCAGTGGATGTGTGGAAGTAGCGTCTTGGTATTTCACAGTAAGCAATTGAGGTATAGTATAGATAAGGTAAGTGCACAATCATCTGAGAAGTTACCTCAAAAGAGATACTATCAGTGCTTTACTGTTAAACTGAAAGGAAACTTCAAGTGGAGATTTCTCTGTGCTGTCCTGGGCCAGGTACTAAGCTAATGTTTTCATTCATGATTTGAACACTGGACAGAAAGGTGGTCTGAAAAGTCTTTGGAAAATAGGATCAGAGTTAAAAGTTATCTTGCTAAAATGGAAAAAGAGTCTGGAACCAACAAACTGAAATACAGTAAAGGCGAACGCAAACAGAGGGAAGAAACCAAACACATAAGCACAAAACATACAAAAAATAACCAGACTGCAGAATTTCAGAAAAGAACCAAGAAATTCTAGCAGATCACAAACATTGTCAACAGAAACTGCAGTTACCAAAATGATAATTCTCTTTGTGGGATTGCTTAAGATTAGGTGTGTCATGGGTCAGACCAAAGAGGTAGCAATCCTGTCCTAGCCAGTACTGGTGACACGTCTTCAGGAGTCTGGTGCCCAAACTGGCTTAGAAATAAGCTATCATTGAAGAGAGAAGAGCCAGGGGACAGCAGCAAGAATGCATTGAAATGTGGAAAGCACCACCTAGGAGGATCTGGGACATTTTAGTCTATAAAAGAGAGGATTACATGTCTTCCAACATATAAGCCATTGTTAAGAGACTAGTAAGATATTGTTCTCCATGACTACTATGGATACKACAAGAAATAGTCTTAATCTGTAGGAAAGAAATTTTAAGTTGAATATCAGGGGAAGAAATATCGCAACAAGGGATAGTGAACTAGTGAAGCTGGGGGACTACAGAATCTCTTATTTTTAGTGACTATGAAGAAATTAAACATATTTCAGGAATGGCTTGACTACATTTTATCCTGCTGTAATGCAAATGGGTGGACTACCAGCTCTCTGAGGTCCTTTGCTGACATACCTTTCTGCGATAACCAGCAGACTTCAGCTTTTCATACTGCAATTCTTGAAATTTCAACTCTAGCATTGACCATATGCAGTGTTTTATCAGCTCAGGACCCAAAAATCCACCGTTGTATAGTTCTGTTCAGCAGAAGCAGGTGCTTACATGCATTGTGGGACTGTAGCTTTAAATTTGTGGGACTTGCTGCTATTTTGGAACTGAAATCTTTTGGTAAGTGCTGCACTCATTTTCATTATAAGAATGTAATTAGTCACAAAATGGGGAACTAAATTAAAAAGGATATGAAATTTTATGTCCTGATCTTGAAAATTATACAACAAATATTTATACTAGACAATCTCATATGCAATGATTCCCTTCAGTTACACATTTATTTGTAAATTTTTAAAATACACATTCAAACATTACTACTATTGCATTTAAATCAAGTCTATGTGGTACTGTCAAGAAGCATCACAACTACAGTGATTACTCGTAAGTAAATGAATAGTACCACTAAAGTCAAACTACAGATATTGGAAAATAGGCAGGAGTTTGGAGGTATAAATAAAATAAGAATTTAAATTAAAGCCCCCCATTTTTTCCTCTATGAAAGAACAGAAAGCATAACATTATATCTCTGATTTTGTATTCCAAATAATTTAATACAATTCAAACAAAATCACCTTATGACACTTAAAAGCAAAGCATAAGCAACAGAAAAAGCAAAACAGGACTATTAAAGAGAAGCCTGTGGGATTACAATGTTTTGGCATTCAGAAAATTAAGTGCAGAAGCAAGTTTTTGGTTTGATATGCAAGAATTTAGACTGACTCCTGTTATTAAGCAGCCTCATTGAAGTCAGTGTGAATTTTGCCACTGGCTTCAACTGGAGCAGGAATAGGCATGTTATCAGCCATTACGGCAGGCTGTATTCTTGAGCTAACACTACACTTCCACATTTAAAGATAAAGGAAATCTGTTAAGTGACCTACCCAGAATGGATGGGACTTGAAACAAGGTTAACATTGTCCAAGGTGTCTGCAGCCCAGCTATAGTGTCTGAGAGAATCAGAATCAAACTCCCTTTGAAACGTCAGGTGCTTAAAAACATAATAAAAAAAGATAAATTGAAATTTAAAATTAACATGAAAAACACTTGTCTTAAATACAAGCTTGTTAATATAATTCTATTAAATTTAGATCTGGACCCTTTCCACATAACAGTGCTGATATCCCAGGTGTTAAACTACTGGAAATCCCGTAACAGAAACACGGAATCCACAGACAAATTAATCTTACATATCTTCAAACTTTCTTTCTGCCCGCTTTTCCCCACTTTCTTCAGTTACAACTATGTCTCCCTCTGATCTTTACTTACATGTGCAACGTTAAAAAGATTGAAAAAAATACTACCATTTGTACTGCAATCATACACCATATAGACAGGCAGTATAATATTCCCCCACAGAAAATGCCACTGGATAGATCCTTATTCAGGCAGAACCTGTGAATAACTTCACTGCGAGTTTAATTGAAGCTGTGAATGCATGACCAAGCTCCTGGTGCGAGGAGGGTTTAGTTTGTCTTTATACACGTACAACCAACATGAACACTTTCTAGAGTGCCACTGTCCCTACTCATCTCTATAAAAATAGCTTTAACCCTGTGAAGCGCTGGCACACTGGTGCTATAATTAACTGCCCCATCTGACAGACATTGAGGCGTAATTTGTTTCTCGAGGCTGCCCATGGACATGCGCATGCACACTCACGCATCCTGTGCCCCACAACAAGGTCTCACGCTATAAATCCTCTTATCTGTATAGTAAAGCCATTCTAGTAAAATCTTTTTTCTTTCTTTGTTTCTTTTTTCCTAGGAAATTAAACAAATGAAATCTTCAAATACTGTATGCCCGTATTTCCAGGGTGACATGAAAGCTTCTAAACAATTTAAGAAGCACTGTCAGAAGTTACATCAATAAAACTAAGTCAAGAAGCTGTCGTGCAATACACACAGACTATCTTCACCCAAGATGGTGTTAAAGATGTCAGTGTTTCCTCTAAGTAGGTTGTTTTCTGCTTACAGGCAAATACATCCAGAGAGAAGAGAGTCAGTGAAGACTAAAACCTTATAGGCTGTTTTCAAATTAAATTCTGTGGGTTCAAGTCAAACCTGAGCCAAGCACACACTTCTACACAGGGAAGTTTTAGTATTTCCAACTATTTTTTTTTTTATGTACTGGCACATAGATGTAGTGCAAATGAGTTATTTTGAATGGAAATATCAGCATTAGTAGTAAATCTGGCCAAGTCATAAACACACAAAAATACTTCTGTTGAGAAGCTTCCGCTAGATAAGCAAGCAGATAGTGCTCTGTTGTTGGCCAGAACCTGCAACCCTCCCATCACTCTGGGATTTCCAAAAAAACTTCTCTCTTTAGACATTTCTTTTATTTCAGATGAGCATCCCAGGTTTCCTTCCAAAAACCATCAACGTTATAATTTACTGCCAATCAATAGAAATATCTGCAGTGTACAACTTTGCTCTGTCATCTGTCCAACACTGTGGCACATGGCTTGATGCCTCCTTCTTTTGGTACCTTAACTCTTTTATTAGGATCTTTCATTAAACTTTTTGCTGCAAGATATGTACTTCAGGCGTGATGGTTCAAGCACAGACAACAAGGCGCAAACTTGCATATGTTAAACACCAAAATACACCATCAGACATAAAAGATAAAATGAATGCCATTAAAACAATTGCAATTAAGCAACGGCAGTGGCTTTAATTAGCACCATTTTGAAAAATGTATCATAATTTAGTTTAGTGAAGACAGTTTTCTAACTCTTTCCAACAGAACAGTAGGGATTCTCCTACATTTCCCTGAAGAGCCCACAGTTTAGGCAGGGAAGCCATCTAACTTCGTAAGAGCTCGTACTGAGTACGTTATTACTTTTGATACCAAACAGTGTAAGATCCAGACAGTTGGTCTCAGAAGTTGTAAAAATTTAGATAAACAAAAATAAATTTATTCCTTTGCTCAGTGATTAACATTATCATCAAAAATAGGGCAAAACAAAGAAACGTAAGAAATGCATTAAGAACAACAACACAATTTAGTGTTTGTCTTTCAAATGTCTGCTAAGCCATAACAGTGTCATTGCACTGAGGTCCAGGCATGCACCAGGACACATACATCAAACAAATAAACGTGGGATTGTGTTTGCTATAACAGAAGCAAAATCCTAAAGTTCCTTCAGCGGTGTGATAAGAAAACTAAATGTAGGGCCACATAATTTCCAAGGAAATACCCCCACTCTAAAATAATCTGTGCTAGATAGAGGCGCTACTATGCTCACCAAGTTGCTGTAGGTTTGCTTACACGCATACATAGGGTTCCTTGGTCTATACCTTGAGATTCGTCTGTGTATCAGGTGACTATATTTTTTGATGCATTCCTTTCTGACAAAGTGCACTCAAACAGAACTTTTGGACATATTTACAGCCAGCAAAAGCACAAAGCCTGCAGCCAATAATTTTGGCAGAGAAACAGTAGGAAAAGCTAATAGCCGGACACATGCATCTTACACGCAGCACACATCTGTTGATCTCATTTTGTCAGTCTGTTGAGGTGCTGGATTTTCCAGGCACGCAAAAAAATCTTCCTGTGTAAGCTGCAATATAAGCAGTCCAGAAGATGGTACATCATCAGTGACATCAAATCACAGGATTCATCCTGTGTTTGGTCAGGTCCCAGTGTTCCCTCCCTGGACTGAGGGAGATTAAATATGCATTGCTAAAGGGCGTGGCATCATTAGATGCAAATGCATGTATAAAAATACTGATGGTTCTGCTGGCAAGGATCCTGCTGGTTGCACAACTGAATATCCAGGCTGTGTAATATCAGAGTTTAGCAAACAGAAGAATTTATGCTTCCTCCCAGATGAATTTATCTAGACAGAAGAGATTCAGCAAGCTGCTATGTAATGGACAGCCTGATTCATCCTGCCTTTGGCTGATTAAATTCAGAGGCTGATGTAAATTATTCCACGGAGAAAGTCGTTCGGATTTTCTCTGAGTTGCTGCATCCATGGTAATGCACCAGGACACAGAAATTTTAACTTTGCTCCAGCCAGGTTATGAGGCACAGTATGGCCTGGACTCAAGGCTTTGCTGTTGAACAGGGTCAGCAATAAACCACCGAATGTAAACAATGGAGAATACCTGGACTTCTCAGGGAATTATTAGAAACTCTTCTCTAATACCCAATGTGTCATGCTAGCAGTAAGGTTCAGTAAAGACTGGTTTCAAATCTTCCTCATTTGACTCTGTTTAGACTCCCAAGTCTACCAGTGATCTTGGGGAGGGGTGGCCGTGGGATCTTCTATTTTAACCTGATCAAGAGGTTGACAAATGCCCCTTACTCTTTTATATACTTATATTTGTGATAAAATTAATTCCCTTTACTCTGAGAATTTGCTGTTGCCATGAACTCCAGACAGGTCTGAGCTTTACAAAAGAGAAACGGAATATGCAGATAGGCAATGGCTCACTCCTTCAAAGTAGTGTGGATAACCCAAAACATCCTTAACTCCTATCAGTTTCCAGATGGACTTTTAGGATATTAGTTTTGACCCACAATGATTTTTGGTCCTGTGAATTCCACTGTTGGAACACAAGGTGKTTTTTTCCCCCTGCTTTCTACTGCCATATCAGAGATTATCTAGAAGCCCAGTAATGTACAGAGGGAGGGATGGGAAGAGGAGAGGCAGGGTATTCTCCATCTCCCAAATGCACTCCTCCCACTTTAGCCAAAGAGCTGTAAAGCTTACCCACCATAGGTTTGGGCTGGGCTGAAGAACACAGGAATTCCAGAGGATGGATATCTTTTTTCTTAGGACTTCGAGGTTTGCAGAAGCCATGGCAGAAAATTTTAGCTGGGCTCCCTTTTTCATGAAGATAGTTTGTTGCTTTACTGTCATTTGTTTTTCAGGGGATCATGGTTTTTTTTAACCTCTCAAGACAGGACTGACATTTTTTTCCACTACCACCTTCACCATTCCTGATCTCCTCCTGGACTTGACAAACTTGAAGTTTGTCTAGAGGATTAAGATTAGGATAACATTTACAACTAGACTGTCAGCAGGCCTCCAGCCTGGCTTCATTTTACGTGACAAATTTGGACCAGCACTGAACTGCAGTAATTGCACCATCATTGCTGGACAAAAACTGGAATCACAAAAATACAAAGACTATAAATGCAATGAAAACAGCCTACGCTACTGCTCAGCACCAGCACTAGAAAGTTTTCATATTTGTTGCCTTCTCAGCTCAAGAGCCAGCACTGCAAGAGATCCTCCAGAAAGCAGAGAGGTCCATGTAGAGAATATTCTTGTAGAGAATATGAAGTTTGCCCTAACATAGAGCTCCTGTACATGATGTGTGCGTCACTGCAACACCTCCATGTACAGACATTAATTCTTATTTTTCTGGTGGAATTTTGTAATACAAAACAGGTTAATGGTGCACACTTTGAACAATGTTCTTTAGGAGTTATTCAGCATAGTGCTGGTTTTAAGCCTTGTTATTTGGTCAAATACACCCTAGCTGCTAAATCAATGCCATCTACTTTGATGGTAATCACAAAAATGGCCAGAATCGTAAAACAACATAATATGTTCTCAGACTGAAGAGCCTTCCTCTCCTCTGAAATTTCCATCATATCAAGAAGATTTAATGAAAGCTTAGGAGTAGGAAGTGTCAGAGTAACTTTAAGGTTCTCAGCCCTGAAATATCATTTCTTGTTCCCAGTGCCAGTAGTTGCAGATTTTATTTTCTGACTTCAAAACAAACAAAAGCTACAAAATTACTGCTATGCAATGTTCAGAAACTCTCCCTAGCTGGCTGTTGCAAACCAAGGTTATTGGATGTTTACAGCATTTCACTTGAAAGTTACAACCTAATATTAAACATTCAGTTGCTGAAGAGAGAATCCAATTTCTGCCATTGTGATAATGCTACCAAAACTGTGTGCAAAAGCTGTAGTAAAACTGGATAATTTATACTACGCTAGAATTTACAGACTAATACAATCAAGGTTTAAAATGCTTGAGTCCTGCTCTGTGGACCCTTTCCCCCATCAAAGCATCCTCTGAGATCAATAACCCCCTGTGCAGGAATACTTGCTGCTGCTGAGAGCTACCTCTGTGAAAACGGCAGCAGAAAGCCTCTGTTTCATTTCAATCCACCTTATGCTCTTCCAGTACATAAAGGACCATGGAGTGGAACTGTTGTTTAATTCCCAAGTAAAGATTTCTACGTGAATTTTTATTCAGCTTCCTAGCAGATCTCTGGCTTTTGTGTATCAAGAAACTCTTGAGTAATTCAGTTAGATTTGAAAATCTGAAGCAAGTCTACCAAGCAAAACGCTGAGGAACCCACAAACAAAGCATACAGTACCCTATCATCTCCAGCATTAGCTTTTAGAAAGACTTTCCCACGCTATAATCAGGTCAAAAGATTCTGCTTTTGTTGCATTAGTCATTGCACAAATGTTTGGAAGATACATAAACTGGTTAGTGCATAATAGCTTAATCTTTACAAGGCCAAATTCTTTCCAAGGGTGGAAAAACAAGGACAGCAGCTGAAGTCCCCTTCATGTGGACAGAATGGGTGAACGTAATCCCCAGGCTATACAGTACAGACAAAGGTTGCTTAGTGTAAAACACATTGCTCCCAGCTTATCAAAGCACTCTAAGGATCCACGTAACATTAAGCTCAGAGATGCTCCCATTGACTTCAATGGACAACCTCATACTCAGAAACATAACTGGTCCCTTAAAGACTCTTCTGGTTTGGGACCCCATCACACTGTCTCTTTCAGGATCAAAACCACAATGTGGTAAACCCACAATTTCTCTCAGCTCCTTTCTTCTCCTTTTTCAATAGTTAAGAGAGTAGTGATAATCTCTACAAGCATGGCTGAGTGCTGCAGACTGTCATCCCCTATAAATACAAAGCATGAATACCTGGTGTCAGAGACGCAGCACATACCTGATCCTTTGCTGGTACCAGCAGTTCTTCAATCATCATGCTGTCTCGGGCATAAGAACTTCTGTTCAGTGTGTAGGACCTATCCGAACTGAAGGAGCGGAGGCTGTTGTATTTACCATTTATCATAGAAAGTGCAGATGACAATGAGATGAACAAAAAATAAAAATAAAAAAATTAATACATGCAACTTCCAGGGATAGCATAAGATGGCAAAATATACATAATCTGTGAAATAAATACAAGGGAAAAAATGAAATAATAAGTATTTGACTGTAGTTAAATATCCCCTTCCTTACAATATACATAAGCAAAATCACAACAGATGTTTACTGATTTGGCAGTAATGCCATGGCTTTAGAATAAATGCAGAAAAGTGTATTCAAGTATTTAGATGAACTTTGATAAATGTCTTCACGCCCTAATCCTGAAAGGAGACCCATGAGGGCAGGTCCCGGGGGAGCTGTGGGTAGGTTACAGTGCCCGCCCATATGGCTCAGATTGCTGAAGCAGATTTAACTAAGAGCATCTTTTATGTGTTGTCGTTCTCTTTGTGGCTGAACCACTTTTGACTTTGTTATAAACACCCTAGTTATTCCTTTAGTTAGAAAAAAGGACAATAATTTTGAAATGAAAGAAGAAAGAAAAGAAATTTGCTTATTGATGATTAAATACAGATTCCAATGCTTTGGGGACTATTTTGTGCATGTTAGACTATTTAGAAATAACTATGATCACTCTGAATGTGTTGCAATGAAATCAACACAGGAGTGTGTTACACTTAACCCTGGAAGATACATTATGGTATGTGCTAAAAACATGCTGCAGGCCTAGACATGCTTGCTACGTGACAAAAAATAAAGTAGTAAAAAACGTGTATTAATAAAAAGCAACATCCAACAACATATTACACTTTTGAACTAGCAACACTTTTCAGACTGAAAACTCTACAACTTGTTTCATGCATTTTGTAGTTGTTAATCAAAATTTTCTAGTCCCTTAGCACACGTTCCTCCTTGTGCTGGAAGCAGAACTGGGATCTTAATTACACACTGTAGGCATATGTTAAGCAGACTTTTACATGATAAAGGTCATAAGGAAATCAAGTTATATTTGTTAAAACAGAGGGATATTCTCTAAGGCTGAGCCCACCCCCCTGCCCAAAAATAAAAGCATGTCACTTTCCAATGCTGAATAAAATGAAGATGAGCAATGGCAGCAGCAGAAAGATGTAACACGATGCCATGCCTTCTTACCTGACTTTTGGACTAAAGCAATTTACAGTGGAAAAGAAACAGGAGAAATAGAAAGCAAAGAATCAGACAGGAAAAGCAAGATGTTATGGCTGGATGGCTTATATATTTAATGTGTTTATTTCTTAATGTTACACTCAGAATCAGTAGTAAGATACATCCACAGAATACTTTTTGCTAAAYAAAATACTTCACAGGAAAAACGCTGTATTTGTCTCCTCTGAGCATAACATGTGCAATGTAAAAAATGAATTACGCAGCAACAAATAGTAATGGCACTGCTAAAATCAGAAGCATGGGAATATTAGATTTCTCTCAAAGAAAAGATAAAATTAGGTTGAACCCTCAGATCTACCTAACAGATCTTGACTGCGAAATTCTGCTTTCCCACTTGCACAGTGAGAATTTAAACATGTGCGGGAAGAGTACTGTAATGAGTAAAAGGTGGCCTGTAAACCAGTGCCCAGCTCTGTGTACACAAAGTGCACTCCCTCTCCATCATCACCGCAGTACTTCAGACCAGACCACATCTGATAGTGCTGTATGATGACCTTGCTCACGCCAACTTGCCTTTAAAAAAGCAGCGTGTCAGCTTTGTTAATTAAGCTTACAAAGACATAAGATTCTCCCTTCAGATCTGTTTTGCTGATTTTCTAGCTAATGGACTATTTAAACGCATTTTGGCATTCCTTGTGAATGTATTATTACATAAATACTTATTAACTTACCTAAAAATTGTAAGTGAAGCAAAACATGGCTGGGCACTACTAAAGAGCA
This sequence comes from Phoebastria nigripes, assembly GCA_035582835.1. Lineage (NCBI taxonomy): Eukaryota > Metazoa > Chordata > Aves > Procellariiformes > Diomedeidae > Phoebastria > Phoebastria nigripes. The sequence continues at coordinate 2,809,884 of JAYKAV010002988.1, forward strand.
AATTTGCACTGCATGCTTGCATTTCTAATGCGACCATAACAAACGAGACTGAAGGGTAGACATCTAAGCTTTACCTTATGGGAGTTGCCATTCACTGTTAGACAATGAACTCACTTTTTAAAACAGATCTTTAAACTACAGCATAGGAAAAAGTCCTCAGGGCTCCAGCTTATGAGGTTTAATTATTAGCTTCAGTACGATTCAACTGTCAGTAAATACATTGCAAATCTATGGAAGTAATCTCTGCTCATACAGCTTTAATTGTTTTGAGCAACGCACAGTGCAGGCTTTAGCAAGATTCAAAAATGAAATCTAAAATGTTAATCTAGAAACACCTGAGTTGAAATCAACGTTAGTCAGCTATTATATTAAGTTTACAATATTTTATCAGGTTCACAGAAACTTTGGCCTGTTTTCTGTAACACATAATCCGTTCCCTGTCAAATGAAACCCTACAACAAATTTAGGGTACACCTGTTTTTTCATTTTTGGGAGCATTTTTCTTTAATATCAGCTATCTCAGTTGGATTACTCACTAGCACCTTTAAAGAAATAAAAGCACCAAAATAGCAAAATGATTGTCATTCAGTTTTTCTGGCATTTACATTCTTCAGCTAAATTAGTCCATTAAGGAATACTCTAATGCGAGTATCAATCTGACCAGCGGTAGAGAAAAGAAACCTGTTTTTGCTGGCTGTTCTAGGTCAGTTTCTAGACCAGCTGCAAACTGCTAGCAAGGAGGTGCCTTGGAGATGTTCAGAGCATGAGCAGATACCAGAAAAAGTGAATAGTTAAGTTTTCTGTATCATTGCCATAAGAAGCCAACATGAATAAAGAATATGAAATAAAACTGCAATGAACATACGCTTTAAAGGCACAGTATTACCATAACACGGAAGTACACCCCCTCTACTTTGTTTCGAAAGAGACTCCAGCTTTGTGTGAAAGAGCACGCTTGGTTTGTAAAAACTTGTAACTGTGGTGACACGCAAACACGAGAAACAGCAAATACAATACCTGGCGGAGCGGGCTCCCAGGCTAAAGCCCATGTATCCTTCAGCAGGCAAAGAATCATCTCCCAACTCTTTCAGATCCTGGGGTCCGAGGTATTTGTCCGTATCACCTGTCATTGCATCCTCACCTGCCAGTACAAAAGCCAGGCTGAAATCAGAAGCTACATGTATTGTAAATGTTTGTGTGCTTAGTAAGTCATAACGCCCTTCTCTGCTCGCCAGCAAGGAATCAATCCCATCACCCCCACTTTCCCTAAGGCTCTTTCCATGTAGTATGTCAATTATCCACCCTCTGAATGGGCATGAGAAAATAATTTTATCGGGGGCAAACGTAAGAAGCAAAACTCCACCTTGACATAAATCCAATGAAGTTATACGAGAGATGACTTTTGCCCAATCGTTTAAGCAAGCTAAAGTGTTCTTCTGTACTTTGCACCATTGCACTCACTTTTGCATTCCTTACCAAAAGGCCCGAGCTGACAAACTAAAGTTAGGTTATTCTGTATGCAAAAAAAACCCAAAACCAAAACCAAACCAAACCAAACCAAACAAACAAAAAAACCCAAACAACTTGGCCATGAGAGACAGCCTGGGTGTCCACCAGTACTGAAAAGTGCAGCAAGCTTGAATGGACGCTGAGTAAAAGAAGAGGCCCGCCTTCCACCCTAGGTATTTCTCAGTGACTTTTGCAAGTTTGAATGTAAAACAGGATTTTTTTTTTTAATAAACTGCTTCACACTCCCAGGTTGATTTTCTGAAGGTAAGTACTTTACGAAGCCCCTTCACGGCACAGCTAGCGGGGGCGAGGGCAGGGCTCCGGCGCGGCCCCGCGGGAGCAGAACAAAGCCTTGCGCCAACCCGGCGCTGCCGCCCGGAGAGTCCGGCAGCCAAAACCCACCGAGGCGACGCGGTCACCCGTCGGAAAACGCCAGACTTGAGATACGCGGACATCGGCAGAGAAGTAGATGATTAGGTTTTTTTAGAAAAAATGAAAGGAAGGAAAGTTAAGTCTTCCAAGAGGAGGGCAGATGCCGCAAAGGGTTAACGGAGCAGCTCACTCTCGCTAGCAGCATTTGCATACCATTACATCATGCAAACCTACATTCCTGCATTGACAGAGCAAGTCCAAAATATGCCTTTTGCAGTTGTAGGATTTTTTTTTTTGCCTGTTCCTTCAACAACACAGAGCAGAGAGAGCTCCCTGTAAGCTCATTACTTGCCGACATTCACGCTCTCCTCCTTTGTTGTGAACGCATTTTAGGTGTGTAAAAGTTGCACAACTGAGAACTTTCTCGTGTTCTCGAAGGTAAGTGACTCCGCAGCCCCAGCTATACGTTTCCCACTTTCATTCAAGGAGTTTAGACTAGTTTCCATTCACTTAACTCAGGAAACGACAGGCGAGCTCTGGTTTTAAACTAACAATCAATTCTAAAAATACCGCTTCAGCTACTGCTTTGCAAACGGCAAAAAAACCGACCAACTTTCTCCTCCAGCCCAGCAACAACCAGTATTTTAAGTAACAGTTTAAAAGCTAAAATGTTCATAATATACCAGAAAGCATTCAAAAAACCAGAAACAGAAACATTATATATTAAGTTAAACTTTAAAAAGTCTTACTGTTTTGGAAAGCCATTTTCACCAGCCTGGTCTATAAGAATTTTTTCCCTGATGTTTCCAAGAATTCCTATTAGTCCTATTAGTCCTTAAGCAGTGATTTAGAGTTAATCTCCAAACCAGCACAAGCAAACTAATCCCTGTGGGTCATATTCGCTTTCCACACAACAACTGAGATCTTCTTAACATCTTGATCTCTTCCGTATGTATTTTAGGACATGTGCATCTTTCTCCTCTCAACTCAGATCAAAGTTCTTTGCAAATATGAAACAAAATGAAAAATAATGACTACAGTTTAAAAAAAAAAAAAATCCCCTTTCAATCACTCTGCAGACATCCCTTTAAAGCTTCTGCTGATTGGATTACAGCCTCCCTTGGCAAGCCTCTTGAACGGTGACATAAATGCAGGCACTCCAGTTATTTGTATGTAAATAGGGGTGCTGCGAGGGTGTAGTTTTTCTGTAACTTGATACCGGGGCTGAGCAGGGAGCGCGGGGCTGCCGGGCCGCGGGGAAGGGCGCTGCGCTCCGCCCGCCCTCGCCGGGGCTGGGGCCGGGCGCCTCCCGCTGCGCAGCCGCTCCCCGCGGCCATCCCCGGGGACAGGGGCGCGGGGGCCCGGAGGTGCCCCGTGGCCACCGCCGGGGGCACAGGGGCGAACTGAGCCCCAGCTGCTCCGTGGGTGCCAATGACGGGGTCCGGGTGCTGCCCCCACTCCCTCTCCGCCCTCCAGCGTGGGGTGCTTGCGTCCAGAGAGAAAATTCAGGAGCTTGAGAAAAATGGACTGCAGTTTGGGCGGTGATGGAAGTGGCCCAGAGAGGGTGAGAGATACGGGCAACTTTAAGCAGCTACTAACTGGGCTGGTAAATTTGGAAACTTCTGCCCTTACAACACCTGAAGACAAGCGCTGCGCCACTGTAAGGAACAGACGAGGCATTTTCTTTAGGAGCATCATTTGTCAAAGGCAAGGTGGAGAATGATAAAAAACTATTCCAGTTGAACTGCAAAATACATTAGATGTTATCCTGCTCGGCAGCTAATCCAGCCAGAGCAGGATTACTCTGATGAAATGCTCTCATCAAAGGAGAAGCTGAATCTAGGAGTGGTAATTTCAAAGAATTCCAGACATTGTTTTGTGATCGTGGGAGGCTGGACCAAAATGGGTGGTGCATGTTTCAGCAATCCCACTCTGTTTAATTAGGTGCCACAGCGTAATCCTCTGCATTTCAGGTAATGAGCACAACGTTTGCTCACAGCACACTGTATTCCTGCAGAGAGAGGTCCCATGGAAAAGTGAAGACAAAATTCATCTCTGAACACAAACGATAGAGAAATGCCCAAAAAAGTGAGGCACTGATGAAAAAAACACCGAAGAAAGCGAATACTGCATTGCTTTGCTGCAGTTGCCATCCTTCCCTTCATAATACGTTACATGTTGAAGAAAGATGATGTCCCTGTTAACAGTGGGCAAACATAGCTATCAAAAGCATAGGAAACCATTCAAAATCCAGGAAAGAATCACAGCAGTAGGTCAAAGCAAAGGCCCATCAGTTCTAGTATACCCTGTCTCTGACAGCAGCCACACTTCACAGAAGAATATAAGAACATGAAACAGTGAAAGTCCTCCGGGACATTTTCTAGCTGGCAGTGATTTGAGCACACATTTTCTAAAGCCACAAGAGGTTTGTATAGTCATGAACAGGTTTTGGGGTTTTTTTCCCCTTTTAAAATTCTTCCAATTACACGTTGAACTGGTGTAAACTTTTTGCATTCCCCACAGTAAGGATGTGTGCAAGGAGTCACGCAATTCAACTACCTGTTGCAGGAAGAGCAGCCCTTTTAAGCTGAATGTACCTCTTGCTGGTTTCACTGATGCCCCCTATTCTTGGACTTCTGGAGAGGCAGCAAGCATTACTGCTCACTTTGCCACCCACTATTGTATACGTTCTAGCCTATCCCTCATTCAGCTTTTTTTTCTGGGATAGACAGTCCTCTCTTTACTCTTTTCTCCCCAAGAAGCTTTTCCATACCTCTCATCACCTTTGTCACCTTCTCCCACGTTTTCTCCATTTTTCTGGTCCCTCAGCATGTCTCCTACAGCTGGGAATTGCAAAAGTGCAGGGTAGGTTGCTCTTTTTAGAGGTTGGTGAGAAATACAGGCTCTCTGGCAGTAGGAGAGAAGGCATCATGTGGCTTGGGAAAAGTCCCAAACAAACTTTAATCATAGCCTGGGATCCAAATGGGCATTTGTCATTGGCTTTGCTAAAGATCCCCGAAGCTGTCGCCACTCCCTCRTCACAGCCTGTCCAGAGCTGCCTGACAGCAGAAGAGGTACAGCCACAGGGAAGAGCAGGATGCTTCTAGTTGTAGCCAAGGTTTTGGTTTCACACAAGTATGGAGAAAAGCCAATACCAAACTGCTGAAACTTTTATGAATCTGTAAAATTTTATGGAGACAAAGAAACTCAGAAAACTCTGAGCATAAAAATATAATAAATCAACCCCTCCTAAAATGATCAATAACAGACTTTCATGCAAGGGGATGCCCTGACCTGTCTTAAATGCACTTAAACTGCTGTACCTCAGCACCTACTCAGGGATCAGGCAGTGTGCACTCATGTCCTGTTAGGAAATCTGTCTAATCTGCCAGGGATTGATTAGCATGATACTTACTCCTACTGAGAGGAATCTCCATTAAATGGGTTTAAAACAGTGTCCTTATTTACACCCAGAAGTTTGTTATCTACTGAAGACCAAATAAAAAAAAAAATTAAAAGCTCAACAATAAGTGTTTCTTGACAATGACTGTCTAAATTCTCAACACCTGAACTGGCTTTTGGTTTGGACTCTTTTTCCCTTTGCTGCTCACATAGTCTCACCCTTCTTTGTATCAGCTTCCATTGCTTCCCGTCCCTTCGCCTCTGGGACAGCAGCGGCAGCTTTTGAGGGGGGGCTGTTGTGACAGAGCTCATTGCTGGGTTGTGGCAGTTGCAGCAGGGCTTCAGCTTCCTCCACCAGATTAAAGCTCTTGCACCCACCCAGAGGGATACTCCAAGGCTGAGCATGCGAGGGGGTTCCCTCCAGGCCTCCCGCAGACCGCTCGGGTTGTGCTTTAGCATGGCTGATTCCTGGCTCCCCACCAGCCCTGTGGCCACGGGGCGCACTGCTGGGGCTCTCAACAGCTGCACAGGGTGTGGGGTGTGAGCTCACATCTGGAGATGGTAAGAGGAAAGACCCGGTTCTTGCAGTCTCAGGTTTCACATTTATAAGATTTGCAATCTCTTTAAAAATAAAAGCAGAGCACATGTTCAGTGTGCATCGGAATTGCTCTATATTCTTCTACAAACTTTCTGCTACATGCGAAGATGAGCCTTCATTTTTTTCCCACAAAACCATGTTCGTATCTTTCAAAAAAACACCATTTCTTTTTTGTGGTGTAGCAGTTTCCCAGCACTTAACCTCATTTGGTTAGAATGCCAGAGTAGTCTAGGAAAAGTAAGAAAAGGTCTCTCCTCTCAAAGAGTCTGACTCCAAACCAAGCTGTCCTCGGCAGGGAAGAGAAATTACACAATTTCCATGTAAATACTTATTTAGCGGGCACAGAAAGACATAAACTCAAGGAAACAGTTTCCTGACATTTGCCTCTGAGCCTATACTTTCCAAACCTTCAACTTCTCTTATGAGAGAAACCTCGAGGATTGTGGCATATTGAGAAATCATTAAACAAGTTTCTCTCACTGAAGAGTTTTGGCCGATGACATGAACGTTAGCCAAGTGAGGGAGAGCTTGGATTTGGGTGGTAAATTTGTGCCCTTCTCTCACTTGGAAATCAGCTCCCTGGCTATGAGATTTGTCAGAGTGCATTACCATCTTGAACATATTTATTTCTACTGGCGTAAGTGGATGCATTGTATGTAAATACCCTATCAACATTGAGGAGTTCTGGGGATGGGCATCAGTATATTGTCTTTACAGATGTGCAAGTCAGGAAAGAGAGACAGGCCAGTGGTTATTACCTCAAAGCCTGTAATTCATCGCATGCCTTGCACACACTGGAATGCTTCAGCATAGATTAAAATACCTATTATTTGATTTGAGAGCCCCCTTTCAGTGTTAGGTTTGAAAATGACCCTGTTATATATAAACCAGTCTCTTAGCTCCCTCACTAACAACATGGGTGCAGAATAGTCTCTAGGCAAGGAATTGATCGTATTACCTGCATTCTTAATTTTTGGTTTGTTTTTTGTTAAACTGAGAGTTAGTGACTATAAAAACCTTCCACAGATCTCATACATCCCTGCAGGCTTTGCATTTGGCCTTAACAAATGATCCTGTATATTAAAAGACACATTTTACATCTTTGGTTCTAATATTCAGATTCCCTACAGGAGTGTTTCTCATCTGTACCTCGCCACTTGCTGTGCAGTGGGATACGGCAATAGTTACTGCTCTATTAACTAACGCTATTATGCATCAGTGTTCCAGTCAGTTAAAACAATACAGTATTTTGAGCAGTACAATAGCCTGAGAGTTATTTGTAAAACACAGGTGTTGGGTAAGAACACTATCCATTTGGAACTGCAGCAATGGGAACACAATGACAAACTGAAAACAAAGCAAAAGCCTCAATGCATGAATTAAACAAGAGCTGCAGACAACGGACTTAGCTAAATAGCTTTTACACGTTACTGCTTAAATGCTATAAAAATTAAAAGTAAACATATCACTAGGGAGGAAGAAAGATTAACTAAAGAAGCACAAGAAAATTGAACCCCGTCACTTGTTTTCCTACTAGAGAAGAAAAAACTGCAGCTCTAATGCAAGTGAATTGGGACACACAAAAAAGCCTTCAGGACACTGTCATCCTCTTCATCAACTCAAGACCTTCCTGTTTCTGAATGTCACCTGGGAACCTAATCCCGCCGTGGCCTCTGGAAACCTGCCGTTCCTGGTGAAACTCATACGGACTCCTGCACATCCAAACCAGTAGAGGTCTGACCTAACAGGGGGTGCTGGTAAAGGGGAGGGAAGCAGTTGCCAAAGGAGTTTTAAATACTTGGGGACCACTGAAGCCATGTCAAGCCTGCCCAGCACCGAGGAGTGAGCTGGGATGGGCAGGTTGCTAGCGCAAATAGCTCAGGAGACTTAGGAGAGGCACTGAAAACAGAGGGCTTTATTGCCACTCTCACAGATTTCACATCACTTTGCAGGACGATACAGATGAAATCTCAGCTACCAAGTACTTTCTTAATACTAACAAACACCAACATGTTGAGTCCAATGCAGCATCCTTTTTATTCAGGACAAAAGTAGTCTGATGTGGTTTTACTGAATATCACGACTGAAATATTATATATTAAAAAACAAAACAAAAAAACCAAACAAACAAAAACAACAACAAAAAACCAAACAAAACAAAACACAAAACAAAACAAAAACAAACAAAAAAAACCAACAAAAAAAAAACAAAACAAAAAAAAACCCAAAAAACCCAAAACAAAACAAAACAAAACCAAAAAAACCCCACACTGAAAATAATTCTTTCCAGGTTATGAGTCCACTATCAGTGTAAATCAGCCATTTCAGAGCTTAATCCACATCAGAATTTAAAAAAATAACAACAAAAAATTCATTTCTTCTGCCATTCACTTTCACTATCAGTTATTTCTTCCAAAGTGTTTTGATATTTCACCCTTTTGTCCAATATTTAGTTTTTCAGTTACAATAATAAAATAATTCTCCRCTTTATAGAAGCAGCAGCAAAAGGACCGTTCCAGGAAACTGGAGGTAATTTGATTAAAAAATTGGGAGCAAGAGATTCAGAAAAAAATTAGAGGATTATCAGCAACAGCTCAAAGAATTTTTGAAAGCGTTCTTAATTGTGAAGCAGAAATTTTTGTTAGTGGTATAGTAAGAAAATTATCGGAAAGGATTAATTTTCAGACATATGAAATAAAAGAAAGAGGCTTAAGTTAAATATCACTGCAATACAAAAATGCACAAATACCTTCTTCAACATCTGACAAATATTCAGCATCACTGAGTATTTCAGGGGCATTGGCTTTACGAACTGCATGATTTAAATAAACAAAATAATTAAATAAAAGCATAGACTATCAATGTGTCAGCAAAACAAATCAATGTAAAACAGTAACGAATGTGCAAAGACCATATCCAACTAATACTGTTTGTTTGTTGTTTTTTTTTAAACAAACATTTCTTACAACAACAAAAGACTGAAAAATAAGCGAGAAGGTTTTTTTATTTTTTAATACCTTCGTCATCAGACATATCAAGAACTTCATTCATGGTTTCAGGTACATTCATTTTGTGCTTTTCTGTAACAGTCTGTCAAAGAAAAAAAATCATTTCAGAGTGCAGACATCATTTTTTTAAAATTATAGTTATTTTAAAAATTAAAGGCAAGGTAGGACATTTTTATCTGCTGTTAGCAAAACAAGATTTAGKTTTTTTAGCTTCTTATTCACTTTCCTTTTTATAGATGCATTGAACTATACATTAAAAAGGACTATATGAAATAATACAGAAATAGGCAATATTATATTTGTGTTTTAAACTATATTCAAATTTTCACAGCAGAAAAAGCATGAGCTGAAAGCCTAGAAGATGATGATATGAAAAGAAGAAACAAGTACACTGAAAAAAGTGTGTTTTTTCATGTGAAGGGTTTTAATAAGAACTCTTTAAACAGTCGTCTAAATTTTGAGCAGGAATATATCATCTCTATTTAAACTAAACTTTCTGAGGAAAGTATTTCTCCTTTGTCATTAGAAAAACGCTGCAATTTGGGAGCAGGCTTAATCTATGTGAATTTTTTCAGAGGTGCCTCAGCATGAATTGTGTGTTTTTCCCACAAATGAGAACAATTGTAACCACATGCAGGCTAAATGATACCCCTTAAGGAATTTGTGCATGAAAGACACTCAGAAGTGGTTGGCTGATTTTCATCCTGATGTTTATATTGATCCAGACTCAAAGACCAATATAAAAAAAAATTAGAAGCAGAAAAAAAAATGTTATGAATGCCTGAAATCTGTTCCTAGAATACCTGTGTGTCCCACAAATGACACACACATGCACATTTTACTCTCCAGCTGGGGTACAGCACAACAAGCACTGGTCAAGTTTTAGGTTATGCAGGAGACCCTAAGAGTTACCATTCAAGGAGTGTGGTGGAATTAAAAAAACAAAACAAAACAAAAAMCAAACCCCACTCCAAAAACAACTCCCATCTTTATGGTGTTTTTATATTATATTATTTTTAACCCCCATTACTTCTCATCCTTCATATACAAATAAGAAATCATTAACAAGTTCAGGAGGACAAAATAAGTTTTCCATTTTCATTTATTTTAAAATATTTCAGTTCTTCTCTGGCGTCATGAATACTCATTTGGCAGTTCATGTTTCTTTGGCTACTGCCATCACTTGATATAGGCAGAAGAGCTCCTGCATGCTCAAACATCACAAAACTTATAAAAAGCCTCACATTTATTTCATTTTGTGGGAATTACTTGCAAAGCTTTTTAACACATTGCTGTTAAATTAGCAAAATCACACGACTTATTTTTTCAGGTACTACTGGATTTTTTTATTGGTGTTTGAGTATAAATTGTAGTAAAATTAGCTATGTTCATCCCTGGCTTCATTAAATTTACCTTTGGGAGTTGTTTAGCCACAAGCCTCAAAAAATAAGTCTCAGCAGTCAAACTGAGTTTTTAAGACCCTCAGCTGTAAATCAGATTTCATGTTTAGACTTCCAAAGTCTGACAACTACACACTTGTGACCGATAAGCAGCATATTCTGATTTTAATGGAAATTATTTCTGGGCTTCTCTTGAGAGTACATATTTGGAGTAGTATAGGCCTTTCAGCATCTAACATTTCTTCTAGCACAATTCACAGCCTGACCCACCATCTCTCTACTCTTCTTCACCTACAGAACATAAATGATCAGTCATCTTATGCAGCACAAACTCCTCCAACTTCTTGGTTCTACAAGCTAAGAACAACCTTGTGATATTAGGAGTTCTTAGCATAAAAATGTGGTTTTACTTTTCCTGCAGCTACCTACTTGCATACTAGGCAATCATTCAAGTTTATGCTACCCCATATAATGTTCTCCGTCAAATTTTTCAGGTTGTGGAAACTATTTTGGAATCTTTCTAGAGAGAAATGTGTTCCTGAGAAAACCTAGAGAGAAACTGTAAGAAAAAATTGTGATTATTTTCTGGCATATTCCTTTATATTTTATTGTTCTGAAATTTGTCTTTTGTGTGGTGGATTTTCTGTAAGCTACTGAATTATAGACCACAGCCAGGAAAGTCATAGGAAGAAAAGGCACATGCAGTAGCAGAGCTAAAATCTGCCTGTCATCCTAAATGCTCATTGTATTGCAACCACCTGCTTGCACTGATAGACCACACAAATGGATGATGACAATACATGGAACACGCAGTGACTGTTTTCCGTCTCTGATATGCCTAAAAATACATACGTGCACATACTTCTCTTTTTGTTTTTAATCAGAAAAAAAAGTTGCAGAAAAGAAAAAGCAAATTTGGAGCCAATGCTCTGAATTTATGTTCTTAAGACCCAATTTGGCTTTACTACTATGGTGGTGCATGGAGGCTCCTCACCTCACAAAACTGTTTTCTTCATAGAGCAATTTGGCAAAACGTTAATGAACAAAAGATCTTTCTGAGAAATATTTTGGATTCTGTAAATCACCATTTTTCTGATAACAGGTAATATTTGACCATTGCTAGTTCCTTCAATCTCTCCTGGCTAACACTGCAATAAGCCTTCCTGAGAGGCAAGACAGACAAGCTACAGTTCACGTACACGTCAGTGAGTGGATATCTGGGGTTGCAGGAGCTGACTGTGGCTGCTTGCAGAAGATGCCAGAAACTACGCAATGAGGTGCTTTTAAGTAAATTCCAACCACTTTTTAGATTGGAATAGGTTCTCTTAGGCCAAATGCAAGTTATTATACATCAGTCCCTTGGCAAACCCTCTCAAAAGGCAGAAGCAGCTTCTATGTACACAAGTCTGTTAGGAATGTCTTTTCAACTACAAACCAGCCCGTATTTGTGTGGTTTGTGCCCTAAACAACAAGATGTGCGGAAAAACATGGTAGCTATCACCAGTCATTTAAACTGCCCATTTTCTCCTCGGTTGGTACTCTTTCTGCATACATCCTAATAATGTCTACTACCTTAAAAATACATTGCTCATATTTGACTTAATATCCACTTTATACTGCCAAAAGGAAATAGGTGGAAATTAAACTGGAATCTCAGTAGACGTGTAACTAAACAAAGCCGAATACACTGGCTTAGGAAAAATTCTTCCATTCACTACTGAACTAAGCTGTACTTACAATTGTAGTCATGGTCTCTTCTGTCACCACCTTCAATGTGTCAACGACTGAAATGTAGCCAAGTCGCTTAGCGATGGCGAGGGCAGTGTTTCCATTCTAGCAATTGAAACATTTATAACAAAAGTTGAATGTTAGCAAGACTAAGTGTAGAAACTGCTAATTAACTGTAGAAAAATGCACAATACAGGTCAAATAAACATTTGCATGTTGGTGATTGAAATAAATATATTTTGGGTAGTAGGATATATAATCCTAAGTTTTTAACTCTTTACAGAAAYGGAATGAAAATGAAAAGATTTTCAGATGTTTGCTGTTCCAGTTTTAGAAGAGATGATGGCATAGAGGATGCAGGGGCAATGGGAATAGGCTTCCTCTGCTCTTTCCCTCTCCCACCACACACATTTTTTCCACATTCCCTTGCTCAAATGCTTTACGTGGGGTGGGACAACTGAGCCCAAGGGGAAAGCAGTGGCCTCGCGGCAGACCCCCTGCACTTACCACAGTGAGCTCGTTGGGCGCCGCRCCGTGCTGGAGCAGGACGTTGATGATGTGGGTGTGCCCCTGCTGTGCAGCCTGGTGCAGCGGCGTGTACCCGTTCTGCAGGCACAGGGAAAGGGAAAGGCTGCAGTGGGCATGGCGCACGAGCCGCCTCCACAGAATGAGCGAGGCAGAGGCGGAAAACTCACCTTCGTTTTGGCATTAACTTTTGCAGAATGTTGCAGAAGGAAGTTAACAATTTTTATGTTTCCGTAGTGGCAGCCAACATGCAAAGGAGTGTATCCCATCTAGAATGAATGTAAGCAATTAGTAAATGTGAATATCCCACATGTCCCCTAACAAAAAAACCAGGCAGGAAACAGCAAAAATCCTGTTAAGCTTTATTTTTTTGGCCTATGTGAAAAATCCTCCAGCCTTGGAAAAAAAACACACTTCTCATGAGTGTCGATTCAAGTCCCGTTCTTTGTGAACCTCTCTGAATGCCTTGTATTTCTGTAATCTTCAACAAATGCAATGTTGATTAAAGATTTGTCTTCCCTCTCCAATTGTCAGACTATCAGGTCTCTGGGGCAGAGCCCACCTTTCTAAATAAATGTGTGTATAATGCCTTGCACAGAGAGGTTCACATGCTTGGTGCTCCTACAGTGTGATAATAAACAAATAAGTAAATAAGTAAGTAATAACAACTTTCTAAAAACCAGGCGTGCTGAGGGCTGCCTCAGCCAGGGTGCAATTTGCAGCTCATCCATTCTGACTGAAACACCTGGAAGGTAAATCTAAAACAATGCAACTGATTTGCCAGAACAATATAGTCCTACAGAAACTGGAACACCAGCTGGTGAATTGAGGCTTTAAGACAGAAAGGTCTAATTTTTCACGTGTCTGGCCTTGTGTCATGCAAACTGGAAGAAATTGCTTTTTCCTGGCAACTGCAAAGATGAGAAAGTTGAATGTATCCTTTTTTTCTCTGTTACTTATTTTTCATTACTAGTGGACAGACTAAAAAAGTTTGTCAACATTGGGACTCCCCCACCGAATTCTCTAAACACAACTAAATGGCTTTTTATAGTAAAGTATACGCATTTTGGAAATTTTTCTAAAACCAGTTAGTACAAGAAGAATATCACTTAAAAACCTGACAAGATTTTTAAAAACTACTACTGGTTTTTAAAAACTACTCCTGGTAGCAAAGCAGGAATCACTAGGCAGACTCTGAACTCGCTCACTTTAAAACCCACATATTTAAAATAAGTCAAACAGCATGTTGAAACTTGTTAGTTGTAATAAACACTTTAATCAACAGTTAACATTTAACATACAATGCAACAAAACAAAGAGGACCAAAGCTTGCTCTTGCTGCACTTTTTCTAATCTCTTAGTCCATGAGAACACTGTTAGCAGTTTTGAAAAAGTTGGACTTGAGATGCTTAACATATTAGAAATGATTAGATTATCTCTCTGGAAGTAATTATCTTTTCCTGCCTTATCTTCCCTGCAAGACAACACTATCTCTTCTTCCTTAACATACATAATCAATCTAGAGCTGCGCAAATGACAGTTCGGGAGATGGCTGCCTCTAAACAGGACACTTGTTATTTTTCCCCATGGCATGGAGAGAGGCCACTTTTCCCCAAACCTCGCCCGCCACTCACACTAATAGCTTGATGGCTTTCCAGCAGATGCTTTGCTTGGCTCATGGAGATGGATTAATGGGCTTCCCCCTCTCTCTTGAGGTGAGTCATTGGCATTCCTTTCCCCTTTAAAGTCAGGTTTCATGGGCCCACTTGATGGGCTCTGAGATGCCAGAAGGGTCAACTTAGCTAGTGTTCACATGGGGCTTCCCCATTTTGCAAGCAGGATGAAACTACACTGCCAGTGTAATGTGTCCTTTTGTTACTCTGTGGGACTTCCAATGCAGTATTGGTCCCATGCTCCATTACCAGTTTTTATGGAAAAATCAATTGCTAGGCTGTAAAAATCATATCTGATATGAGGAACACAAATAAACTAAACACATGGTAAAAAACACTGCAAACATGCACTGCTGTTAATCTACAAGAATTCTGCTTTCGGAAAAAGGGTAAGAGGTGAGGCTGTCTGAGACATTAATTCCAGTGGCAGAAAGGTCAGTTATAATATATATGGGGAAACATGGCCATGGTGCATGTCTTGGCTGCTGGTAGAGTCCAAAGCAGCCACACAGCCAGGAGGTAAATACACTACTCGGGACTGAACAATCTGGAACTAGATCYAAAAGTCAACCTTGAGGGTAGAAACACTGAAAGATGGTCTGGTCTTGTATTGAGCAGGCTCCTGCTGCTCTCATCAGTGTTTAAAGGTGAAAAAGTGCCTTTGCTTTCCTGCTTTGAGAAGAAAAGCCTGGTGCCCAAGAGGTAGAGGCACACAGGGATTTAAAAGCTTCAGCCTGTCATCCTTCATTTGTACATCCATGTCAGTGAGGTGTGGCTAGGTTAGACAACTTGGTCAAAAGCACTGAGGAGGCAAGTCCAAGGTCAGCCTGGGGTTCAGGAGTAAGCACTATACCACATGTTCAAACCATGAGGTCAAAGCTGCTCAGAAGAAAGAAAGAGAAAACCTCAAATGTGAACTATTTCTGCTAGAGGGAAGTTCCAAGTGTCCATGAGTTTAGACACACCATTTTCTTCACATCACTTTGCCTCCGATACTACTTCACACAAGGTTACCTGATTTCAGTTGTATTAACACATGCTAGGAGATGGTAGCTGAGCCAGCTACTTTAAATTAGGGTGTGTATTTTTTCTTCGGTTAATAATATACCCTTTGCCATCTAAAGAAACTACTAGCTTTGACAACCAGGACAAGTTAATCATTGCAAGAAACAGCGCCAGATCCAAATTCCATTGGCATCAGCAGAATGAAACTTTCCGTTGACTTATATGAACACTGGATCAGATGCCAAACGACAAGGAACTTTTCCCGCAGAATAGTTGCGCACGGTGGTAAGAGCCTGAGCGCTATCTAAAATGTAATCATCATGAACTGAATGCTGAGACCTCATCTTACAGTTACTGTTAGTTTAGGGTTGGCCTAATAGCTTCCTAGCAGTGCCCTGGGTCTGAATCTGACAGGGCTCCCTAAGCTAGTCAGAGTCTAGAGTCTTCAGCAGAACGCTGAGCATACTCACAGCCAGGTACCTCAAACGCAGCTTCTGCGGCCCCTGCTGCTGCATGTCCAAAGATAAACTCAGATTAAAACATGGCCAAACTATCAAAACATCAGTTAAAAAAAACCGCTGTGAAACCTCCTCATACAAGAACTTAATTCCCTTCTCCCCCTTCAAAATACAGGCATCTTAACATGACCTGCAATGTCAACAAAAATCAGACATCATAAAACCAACTGGGGAGATGAAATCCAAAGTCAAGGGCCACCTGCTGGGAACCCCCTGCTAATAACCCTAAAACATTAAAATCTGGAGAGTATCAGAGAGCCAAGACCAGCTGATCTCAACTTTCCCTTTGAAGTGATCTGTAAAGGCTCCCCTCTCCAGCCTGTAACAATGAATATTGAAGAAGGAGCTATCAAACCCCCGATATTTACTGCAGTACAACATCAATTTCCTTCTACAAATGGTATATACAAAGATTTACATATGGTACCTTCGTAAATGGCTTGAGGAGTAATTATTGATGCTCTTTGTCACTCCTGACCAGCCTGCTGTTTAAATCAGAGACTAAGTGAAAACTTTTCCTCTTTCCCCTCCAAATTCATGGTAGAAATCATGACATTTCCATGGTGACATGGTCACTATTCTCCCTGCTACAGCTCTTGGTGTCCCAGAGCTGAAGCTGAAGRAGGCTCCCTCTGAAGCTCTTGGTGCTGCTGGCCTGGTCAGGTACAGCAGCTGGAGATGTGTGCACTGAAAGGCAGCTTCTCTGCTACAGGCATCACGCACGTCCTGGATAGCGATGCGGGCACCTGCTAGCCTGGTGGCAAAATACCAGTTTCCTGTCTGAACTCCCTAGAGGGGCCTGGGAGCTTTCTTTTAAGTTTGCCATACCCTGTGGTCATCTCATGTCATGTCGTGCTTGATGAGGCAGTGCCTAATGCACCACACAGTCACTGACAGCAGAGTGACAGAGATCTGACACGGCGGGTGACATCTCACTGGGCATGTTAGACCTCATCAGCCACCAGAGGACATCTTTCATGTTTATAGTCAGCAATGTTTGTAGTGAAGGCATTGGTCAAAATAAAACTAACTAGCAAAATGCCCTTTTAATGCCTGAGATCCGGAAACGATATCTTTTGCTTCTCAGCTACAGTACAGATTCCTGCATTCAACTGTTTCTAGCTCAGGAATGTATAACATTTATATTTATATCCCAACATCCTCATGGAAAACAGATATTCTGTTAACTTTTCTGAAACACTCTGACTGGCAGATTCTGCAATTACACAACCAAATTAACTATAAAAGTAGTAATTTTCATGGCTGCTTGAGCTTGCTACTTTCATTCTCTATAGAAATATGTCCAGGAGGCTAAAATATTTTGCTTCAAAAGCTATTAATAATTAAAAAGAAAAAAAAAACCCAAACCAAAACAAACCCAGCCCCACAATTACAAACATTTCTGCACATCAGTTTAGGTTCACAGTTATATTTACTGGCAAAGCGCCAAGGGACTTAGTAGGCATCCTAGTATTAAAAAAGTTACTTCCAAGAAAATCAGGGCTTTTGTTTAATACAGCTCTAAAGTGCATCACCTTCTGGCAGTCAGCTGCCATGCTGCTTCTAGCTGTTTTAGAGAATGAGCGGCAATATGGGAGTTAGCAGCTGGGAAGGGCTTATCAAAAGCCACAAGAATGAGTGCCAAAAAAAAAAAAAAATCAGAAATACTGAGCTTTTCAATTCTAATGGAACACACAAACACAAAGAATCCCTTATTCTCTTGCCCTTCAATTTTTTTGAGGGAAATTATCACAAGCCTTGTATATCATGTTAGTGAATTACTTTAATATCCTCCACTGGTAATAACCATAAATCTTAACAGCTTGAATTACTGAATCTTTCTAGTCATGCTGACTCTCAAGCTGCTCTGTTTTTGTTTTTCTGCTGTAAATGTCAGACAATGAAGCTACAGTATTGTTGTTGATAAGGCTAGAAAATGCTCTAGATCCAAAGATCACAAAGGCATCCAGCCTTGATCGAATGAAACAGGCAAACCTATGTGTACATACACACTCCACTGCTTTGCTGAATCAGGGCCTAACATGTTGCAGTACCTTGCAAAGATTCATTATTGCACATTATTAGGCTGGAAATTTCCACACAAATGTCTTGATAACAACTGAGCACGTACCAAGAGCCAAGGAGAGAGAGATAATGTACAATGAAGATATACCGAAGATATCTGTATTTGAGTGTTCATTCTGTATGAAAGCGATTCTTCTCGATAGTACTTCCCACCCTCCCTGCCTCCTACCTATCTCTTTCTGCATCTGAAAATTAGATATTCCAATGGAAAAATTAGATTGCTGTTATGAACCACTGTAGCACTCAGGCTGGTATGGGACTCCTGTCAGAACAAGGCAGGCAGACCTGAATAAATTGCCCTGAATAAATCTGAAATAAAAGGCCCAACTCAACCTCCAAAAGAACATCATGACCTCTCAGTCACCATTATCTCCTACCAATACTACAGCTTTAGGAACAAAAGACAGTTTAATACTGGCTTTATTTTCCAGACTGTCATCAGCCAGGGACTGTGAGACCATCAATTCCCCTGGCAGAGGCTGAACACCAAGTGCAGTGAAGCAACTGTTTGACTAAAATGACCTGATCAAAGATCAAAGCTCCAAATCCTGCTCTTCATCCTTGACTGAACCAGCACTCTTCCCTCGTCAGCCTTCCTTTGCCAGTCCATCACGGTAATGCTGTATCCTACAATAACACTATCCAATGGGATAAACAGTTGAAAAATGACATGTGGAGACCTGCTGAGCCATGAAACAATATTTACTCATGCCAACTCTCAGTACAAAAGCCCTGCAACAAAAGCAACATCACATGTACCACTATAGCTTTTACACACTCAACATGACCACCAGAGAAGGAATATCTGCTTATAGCCATGGCTGCAGATTGGCTTTTAACTCCCAATATTAGGTGTAATATGACCATTCCTTGTGTTAAGCCTGATACTGAAACTCTGTGTTATGCAGTATCAAAAACTCTTTAATATACCTAAATTCAGACACAAAAATGTAATGTCAGGATGGACAAAAACTGCTGCCTTTGCAGTGGGACCCTAATGTGCCTTCTATGAACACTGAATTAAATTTTTAAAGCTTTCTAAATGTGAAGGGTTTTGAAGCAGCTCTGAAGCTTCACCACCTGAAGTGCATTTTAGTGTTGCTACTTTTCCACCATTCTATTATTTGCTTCTTACATATTAAGATAAGGTGTTTTCTGTGACTTATCGATTGGAGCTCAGTCTAACGTGGCTAGGCTTAAAACCACGTAACAAAATCCCATCTTCAAGTGGCAGGAGCAGCCTTCTGGCCTCTAAAGCGCTAGTTCTGGGCACACTAAACCAGTGTTGTTTACTCTTCAACACTGACTGAGACAGACTCCTGCAGCTCTGGGATTAGAGGCTATTTAGTTAATTGATGCAGCAGAACTAGAAGGATCCCATAACGCCATCAATAAATGGACTTCAAAACCAGCAGCTATTCTTCCTTTCATGCCTTTTTCTACAACAAAGTTCAGGAAAAATATTTCTTGGGAGGGAAACCACCCCAAGAAAGAACCACAGTTGCAATGGTTCAGGTCTGAGAGCTGTTTTGAAAGTGCTCATAAGGTTTAGCGCCAGAACTGATCTTAATCATACAGACTAATCTCCTGCACAAGAGATTTTCTGTAGTATTAGATTTTTTTCTTCCCTGCTATAGCTTCAAGATACAAAATATGTTTCTTCCCAATCTTCTCCTCTAATCACCTGAAAAACCCCAATCGTGTGTGGCCCTCAGAACCTGAGCAAGAGTAAGAACTCCCATGTGTCAGAATTGCAAACTCTAGATGTTTTCACAGGGAGTGTAAGTTATATATAAATGATGATTAAAGAACATGTATCAGAGGTGGAAGATGATAGCTCATTGGTCCCTACCCAAGAAGTTGAACAACCTGCTAAGATATTAAGTGTTCTCCCTCTATTGGCAGGTACTGTGCTGGAATGACAAAACCGATGCTTACTTAACCTGGGAAAATGAGGAATATGATAAGGAGAGAATCTAAACAAAGGAAAAACAAAGAAAAAAAGACTACTGAATAGTCATCTAGAACACAATACTGAAGTAACAAAAGTGTATGGATGTGAAATGGAGAGAAGAAAACAGCAGGTTAGTGGTGATGCTGCTGGTAGCAGAGATCCCCAATATAATGCCACTCTAAGCTGTGTGGCTTCACTGACTTTTAAGGCATGGATGGCCACATCTCTGCCACTGTATGTCCGAAGTAATGAATCTGAACCGGACATGCTGGACGGTATCGTGCAAACACGCAAGCTTAGCAACAGTGCTTCTGAAGCCAACTCAGCTGTTGCTGTATCTCGCTCCCCAGTGCCTCTGGTTTTAGAGGCAGCATGCACAGACCTTTTATTCCCATAGAACACTTAATCCATCTAAACAAGAGAGCTTGTAACTACAGAGCTGCTATTTTACAAGCCAATCATCTAAACTTCACCTGCATAGAACATGAGGTCAAGACATGGTAGTTCTCACAGCATAACACTTTTCGTTCATTGTAGAAGTTCAGAGCTTGTCAGCTTTTTCCTTAGGAACTCAAGATGATCATCAGTTTATCTAGAAACTATTCCATGCTAAAATGCATGGTACTGCATTAGCACTTTTCTTATATCACAGGCGGTAGTGAGTGGATATCTGGCAGACGACCTCCATGTGGCTGACTGTGTGGAGCCTGGAGGACTCACCGCTGCACAAACCCAGCAGACGGGACTCTGCAGAAGCCAGTGAATAAGCATCAAGCTCACTCCACTCTAACACAATCCTGCAAGGCATGTGGGCACTTTCTTCCTAAAAAGTAGACAGTTCCCTACAGCAGAGAGGGCAAATTAGCACGGTAGGCAGGAGGACAAGCCATTGTGGGTGTTCTTCACCACAGAGGCCTACAGGATTAATAATGCACATTCTCCCAGACAGGTGATTTGTTACACCACAAAGTAGTTCTGCTTAAATACACCATAACTTTGCCTGACCTATGAGTCCCTGCCCCACTTCCTGACAACTATGGGGCAGTCCCATGGAAGTAAATGTGTACTGGGAAACTATTCTTTACTTGCACTAGTTACATATATAACTGAGGAATGAAGGTGAACAAGGGACGTACTGTTGGTTTTTTTTTAAATTATATGACTATTACGGATGACAGGATTCATGCTGCAGACAGTCAAATATGACTGCATTTTTCTTCCCTACGCATGGTTTTACCTACTGACTAGTTCAATTTTCAGAGGTGCAATTAAAAAATTCAGTTCCACCCAGAGGAGATCTCTGAATGAGAAACTGAAACCCCTTTTCTGTGTGTCTCTACAGAGTCACATGCCTGCTCCACCACATTGCGACCCTGCCAGGCTTTAAGTTTAGTACAGAGCTTGTGCAACTGTGCCAGGTTGGACCTGAGACCCAAAAAACATGCCCTGCCTCTCAGCTGTGACAGTATCTCAGACGTTTCCACCATGCTAATGTGACTAAAAGGCCACTAGTCCAGAACTGGATCCTATTTGGACATTGGAGAGCAGGCAAAGGGACACGTGACCACCTGCACCTGTCAAAGTAAATGTCTCCTTACACTACTTACTATTTGTGGGACAGAGAAGAGTGGGAGAAAGGCAAACACTCACACACAAGTTGTATGGGCTAGGAGGTGATTCAGCTCTGACCAAGTTAAAAAACCATGTTCTGCAACGTCTTGCTACAGAAACCAAAACCAGGTAGGAACTATCTCCAGAAAGGCAACCATATACATCTGAGGAAATCATGCAAAGAATGAACCAGGGCAGATCTCATCTGCTGCTAGATGATTTAGCAGATGATAAGAACCCAGACTGATTCATCTGTAAAATATAGGCTGAAGATATGGTACAAAAGTATAAAGCTGGAGAAGCTCCTGGGATTTCAGCAGAACTATTTCAGTTTCATGTCAGAATAATGTCACTGAAACCAGCAGCTGGTACAGTTAGAATTACACAGCAGAAAAATCACATAACAATGACTTTTCCCTCTGCCACGGATTATAATCAGCTGAGCTGCAGCCAGAGATGATGATGGATTCAGCCCTTTCTGAGATGTCAGTGTGATGATAGAATGATAATATTGCTATACAGTCTGACACACCTGGACATTTCTGGGATGCAAGCACAGCACCTCACTTGTGGCACAGACCTAGCAGAGAGTTGTGAAAGCTGCTACTCTGCACAAGGGTGCAGGTCAGATTGTGAGACTTGGTTCATTTAGCTGAGTTGATCAGCTACAGTCCAAGTATTTGATCACAACTGATTTCTTATCCAGCTAAAGGAATGACTCTGAGATCTAGACAATGCATGAAGAATGTAAGTGTAATCAACACTGAGATCATTATCATTAAATTATGAGCACGATATACACTGTTAGTGAGCATAAAACCATTTGTACACAGGCATTTGGAATTTACTCACGACATCGCTCTTAAAACCAATACTGTGAAGTGGCAGTCGTCATTGCTTGGGGTCTCAAAAGCATCCCCAAAGCACCTTGGAAAGTCAGGTCTCTTATTTAGGAGTCCAAATATTTACTTTAGGCAAAACTATTTTTAGGCAAGTAAATTTGAAATGGACCACCATCACATATATGTATTTCGTATTAGAAAACAGTGATAAAGAATTTCAAATTTTTCCTCAAGAGTTAAATGTTTCATCTCTAATATTATTTTTGAAGGTAGAGTAGAGCAATATTTACTGACAATGAAACAGGTTAATGTTTACCATCAGGAGAACAATGGTCTAGTCTGAACTTGGGACACCAGAAAAAGTTCCCTAGAATGTACCCATATGATGAAATAGCTAACCTCACTATGCTGCGCAAAACAAAGCAGCTTAGAAATTCAGAGGCATCCAGTCATGAAGGCTGAGTCAAGCTGTAGGAGTAGGGGGTAATCTCTACAAATGAGCAATGGCTTTACTTGCGGAATCATGTCTGTGGATGGCTATTTATTATCAGCTCAGGGAAAGGAGACTACTTCATTTCACAAAGTCTCTTAAGTCATGGGAAAAAGTATTAACCACTTAATAGCCAGGAATGCCTACATTGTATTCACATTGTTTCTCTTGGTGTAAATATAGATGTTTTAAGTAACAGTTCTCCTGTGTTTTTTTCCTACTGTCAGCTGAATGGAAAGGACGTGCAACATGTAAAAAAATACCAAAAGCAGATGAGAGCATGCATATGGTGAAAGATTATATGACTCTCTGTAGAGAGAGCACAAGCTTTCCTTAAAGTTTCCTTACATAAAAAACAGATCAATCCCACTTACCTTCAGTGAAACACAATAGAAGGATACAATCTAAATCTACATTGATCTAAATATTTGGCAAGAAATAAGCTTACTGCTCAAAGACTGAGCATAACAACTAAACATTAAGTTTACATATCTTCAGTTTTCAGGATATATTCTATAATAATTTATTACAAGGAGTGTTTCTCTGCTGTTATTTCAGTTTCACCCTGAAATCGATTACTAGTCCAGTCTACAGGCTCATGCCCCCCCCCCCGAAAGGAAATAATACATGTTGACAGTGGTGTTTGTACCTTCGTCTGTGCATCAACAGCAGCTCCTTGGTTAACAAGAACCTCTGCTACATTGACTCTATCGTCTTGAGCAGCCAGGTGGAGTGGCGTCAGTCCACTCTGTAAATTAGAAGCAACAAGTAACAATCTTCAGAGGAGGCACATGAATACTAAAATGCAAATTCAGGTATCAGTAAGACTCAAAACATCCTACTGAATTTAAAGAAATTATAAATTCCGCTTTCACTGTGTAATGTGCTTCCTAATCACATTTGTTGATTTGCAAGAAAGTACGATTTGAAAGCCAGGAAGATAATGTTTCTTTTACACAAGGAACATTTCTTCATGCAGCATTCAATGTGGGATAGCAAATTATAGCACTTTAAGAAAAAGTCGCATAGTATTTTTTTATATATTATTTATTCCTGACTAATTCACTTCCTTAGAATGAGTAAGATTTTAAAAGAAATATTGAATTATTGTTTACAATAATCTACAAGTTTTCTAGAAGTAACATTCACTCAGATTTATCCTTATCTTTTAGTCCTCTACTTGATCATTTTCAAACACAAACAGAAAAGATAAAACTACATTTCTCTGAGATCAGGTCCATTTCTCGCTGCCCAGGGAGTATACAGACTTGCTAGATGACATGTACTGACACTCTTACTTTTTGGATAGCTCATTATTTTTCTTACCTGAAATTTGAGATCTAAAATCCTTAAAACCTCAGAAAGCTATGCAACTTTCTGTCACGTAAAAGACCTCAGGTAAAAGGGGTAGAAGAGAGAATCTGCTGAGGGGATGTTGTTAGGAATGGGAAAGAATACCCTTTACTTGCAAATTAAAGTTCTTTTTCTCTTCTCCTGTTCCTACTGCCTTTAGCACCGGTGACAGAAGAATGGGTGGCAGCAGTTGGCACATCAGGCAGAAACACTTGCTAAGTTTCCTACCCTTGAACCCAAACTCATGTCCACAGTGGACTCACTTCCAAAGGCAGTAACTGCTGAGAGCATCCCACTGTACTGCACTCGAACATGCAATCCTGATGGCAATCCAGCTTAGGTGGGTCACATTACACTAATATATAATGGTAAGCAACTGTAAATTACCTAATGGAGCCTGGATATTATATCTTTTTAGAAGGTTTGGCCCATAAGTGCTCAGTGCCTACACTGGGGCTCTGAGTATTCAGCTCCCAACCATTCTGTGAATCCTGAAGAAAACAAATGCTCTTTTTATTCCCATTGCAAAACTCAAAAGTTAGTGTGCTTTAAATATCTGGCTTCAATTATAGGTGCTGAGCTCGGAGCAAATGTGCATCCCTAAGTGAGTACAGGGGAACTATTTTCAAAAGGTGGTGTTATCAGTATAATGAGAAACTAGAGATTACAACTGAACAGTAACAGATTGAAAGATGTTGCAGGTAATTAACCTCTGGTGGGACTGAATCAAAATGCCAAGCAGTTGCAATCATGCTCTCTGTAATAGCCTTAGCAGCAAAACCATGATAGCCAATGTGACACAGAATGTGTACATGGCAAATTGCCCTGTGGGGATACAAAGTACATCCTGCACTGCATAAGCCCACACACTTGATTGAGACTGGGGAAAAAAAATAAACATCTGCAAGAGAAGCTTCCTGAAGGAGGGCCCAAAAATAACCAAACTGAAAGTTAGACACAGGAAAACACAGCAGCCCTGTGCAGCATCACCCACAGCCTCAGAGGACACTGAGTCTTTCTACCTGCTGAGAATAAGAAACATTTTCCATGAAAAATTTGTCTCTTGCCTTCCTACTTTAGCCACATAAATACATACTGAAACTGAACTTTACAACATCTCTGATGTCTAGTGGGCCATTTAAAGAATTAAGGCTGCACATTTGCTAGAAACATTACTATAGAGCAGACTTAATAGCCTATAAATTCATACATATAGAAACTAAAATCTACCAACTTCCCTTTCCTGGGAGAAATTACACCGAAAGTCACTGTGCTCTGAAGAACACCCCCTGGGGAGGAAGAATCACTTATATTAATGAACAAAATCTCAGACAACCTTGCTGTTATTATCCCATTAAAAAAATCAGCTTCCCTTAACAAGTTAGTTGTTACCATTGCTTAATGGGCAGGCATATATCCAGAGGCTCATAAATGACACGTGCCAATCCCACTAACCACCGAGGGGAGGAAGACGTTTTCTCTCTGGGCATGTTTTGGTGGACTAGCGTAACATGGAAGGAAGGGAGATGGATTAATAAGTTCCTCTGCAGCATGTGCTATCATCAAAACTTGGGTACTATGAAATACAGTTCATTCAATGTGACATGGCATGCTGCATGGTGCTCTCTTTGCTAGAAGAAATGATGATGTGTATTCAAACACCTGCAGCGGTTTTCAAAACCTGCAGAATCACAGTGGACAAAATTTACTCGCAGGCCCCTATCCTTCTCATCACCATGTTTGTTTATTGCCTTAGCACCAAGCAGAGGGAATATTTACCTTGTTGCTGAGATTTACATTAGCATTTCTAGTAAGAAGCAATGACACCATGTCCACATGGCCGTCCTGAGAGGCAAGATGTACAGGGGCAATACCCTGTCTGGTTACAGCATTGGCATCAGCACCATATTCCAGCAGTGTAGTTGCTATGTCCATCTGGTTTTTCTTGGCAGCTATGTGCAGTGGCGTATAGCCGTTCTGTCAACAGAAAGCACTTCATTGCAAGCTACTCATTAAACAATATGATAAATCACTTTCCTGTACCTACCCAGCTCTACAAAAGTAAGTCATTAGTTCTAAAAATTCTACCAAACATAGTCAAATACAATATTAACTAATTGTACAAATGAATGTGTCAGAGCTTTAAGCAATCCGTTTTTGAAAGTACCGCTACAAATAGGAGGATTCTGACAGAAACTTTCAAATTCGGGGAAAAAAAAATCTGTTCAGAAGAGCACAACCTATAGCAATAGGAATTTGAGTTTCATTTCACAGACATTTGCTACTTTTCCTTAAATGTACATAAAATCTTTAACAAACAGAAGAGCAGGATGTGCATTCATAACTCAGAACAGCTCTTATTGTTTGGGTTTTTTTCCCATTTCCCAGTATAAATGAAAGCACTATGTACATAAAATATGGCCTTTCTTGAAGCATTTACCCTAACCTTACTACCAGGCTCTTCTTGTTCAGATCAAGGGAAAATTAAAGCATATAACTTCAGAGTCTTGCATTCTTTATTTTTTTATTCCTTCCAATATGTGTACCTAGTGAGCCCACTACTAAAAATAAAAATGCAGTATCTATTGCATGATAAAATTTTATAATTCTAAAAAAGGATGGATTTGGCAGAAAATAGGTAAATAGATATAAAGAATAATTGATTAGCACGCAAATACCAAAACATTGGCTAAGGTATGAACAGCTTTTGGTACAGATTGTGATGCCTGTTTAATCAAGAACCTTCTGTCTTTCAGAAATGTATTAGCCCTCATTTTAAAGCAAATGGCAAATGTGTACACATATGCACGTGGCTAAGGAAGAAGGTCGGGGGGATGAGACCCTAGCTGCATAAAGCATTTTGTATGGTATCATAAGTACCCTGGGCATCTCAGATTACACAGCCCAATAAAATCTATCTAAAGGCACAAAACATTCACCTGGCTTGGCTCCTCCCTACGCCCTGTGGGGCGGCAGGGCTGGACTATACGGGAATAGGGCAGATGCAGGGCGATGCAGGTAGGAGCAAAGAATAAATACATAGGGGCACAGAAATGATTACAAGAGAACTTTAACAGTAATCTGGAAGTGACAGAGATGCACAGCACTAACTCCACATGGAAAAGGTTCTGTAACCTTCAAAATTCAATTCAGGTTCAGTTCAGACCTTAGATAGTAAGATATTTCAAAGCAACACCAGGAAACACAGTGCCACAATTAATAAGGGAAGTATATGGCCACTGAATTTTTCACTTTGAAGATAAAATGCTTCAGGAAAAACAAACACAATCCTCTCCCTTAGACTTCCTGCACGAGACTGACATGTAAAACAGCCATCGCCACATGAGCACCTACTAAATCCTAAATACTACGTGCTAAATCCTGCGTACATGCTAAACTCTGTGTATTTTAAATGGAACTCAGGTATATTTTGTAAAATAACAAATGCAGTTTTCAAGCCTTTTCCTCAGAAATAGGCATACATTGTTTCAGTGGAATGGAAAGCAGCAGGTTGCCAACAGAAGGAAAAAAGCTGAAAAATAAAAGCTGAATTCAGCTCAGTCTCAGTCTGCTCTATCTCCTCATGATAAGGGCTGTGCTCTGTCACTACGCACAGATGCAGAAGGGAACAGAGAAGTTTGGAAGGAAGGGTATTGGGTTATTCTGGCTGCCAGGGAAAAGAGGTAAAAAGGGAAAAAAGTTAAAGATGAAGGAACAGAGAAAAACTGAGGCTTTAGAGGCAGGGCGGGGAGAGGAAGAGAAGCATTGTAAAGTGGATGCCAAATTAAAATTAGACACAAGTCTAATTTTGGCCTATAAAAAAGAAGAATGGTTCATCAGAATAACTGTTTGTATCCCAGCGCTGTACTCTGACATGGCCACTTCCCATACCCTTTCACCAATCACTCTTCCAAGGCAAACACTGCCAGGCCAGGCTAATGAGCCAGTCCTAAAATCAGTGTTAAAGACAGGAGCGTCACAGAAGAAGCAACTGCTGATGAAACTAACTGTGGAACCAGTGATGAGATATGACATAACACATTTATTTATTAGACCACATTTACAAAAGAAATGGGAAATCATCTGCTGTTACCGTCATCTTTCAGATGACTGCACAGTGGGTGCCTAAAGCAACAAACATGCTACTGTTAATTTTATTTAGTATTGACGCTCTACTCAGTGTTGCTGTGGCTCACTTGCTGCAGAATACTAACAAATGCTTTCTTTTAGGAAGACTTACAGCTGGCACTTGAAGGCCTGAAGTGGCAGCTGCAAAACTGTTCTGCTACAGATGGGGAAGCTAAGGTGACCTGACACATGAGTTTGTGTAATATTATACCATAGTCTATAGTGCTTCCACCTTGGTTTGGACTTCCCAAGCCCTTGGCAGTGGCTGCTGCAATCCCTGTCCCTACAGGATGCACAGCTTCCACTGGCAGTTTCTTTCAGTGAAAACTGGGTCAGTGTCTTCTCATCCCCTTCAGAAGGCCCTTTCTTCCCCACAGTGGCATTTAAGAGGGCTGTGTTTCAGTAGTAAAAGATCAGAGATCACTCCAGTTCACCTCCTGGGGCACTGCTCTGGCAGATTGCCACTATCGACATTATTGATTTTAGACTGTGCCGTTGCTGCTGGCTATCCATGTTTATTTAACTTTCCTCTCTTTTGCACTATAAGCTCTGGGACCTGCCATGTATGACAGACTCCATCCTCTTCTTTAGCCATGCAGAAGGCCTCTAGTGTTATGGCTGTATTCAGTCATGTGTGAGAGGAAGGCAATCAAGGAGAGCTGTCTATCTACAATACTGGCTTTTCCACTAGCTCTCCCTTTTCCACAGTGTTTTTTTGCAGTGATTTTAGGAACGTATCTGGGTTGTTTCAGATGGAGTATTTACACTGCACTTACCCACTTGAACCTACATATGCTTCCACCTCGTTTTAGTTATTGCTGCTGTCCAACTATCGATTATTGATCCATACGTAAAACTGGGTTCCACAAAAGATATATACACTCCAAGCTTCTCTAAATTCTTTCTTCTGCTCAGAACTAGAATACATTTAAATATTCATTCTTTCACATCCCCTGAAATCTTACACTATGTGTTGTCTTGCCTACAGTAAATTGCAATCAAAGCAGGGCTGTGACTAGTTGTTTTATTTTCTCACCAGTCCATTTACACTGTGGTAGAAGTATTGTGAAACACCTTATCAATTACGTACATCGGAATGAGAAACATATCACACCTCAGAAGTCATCCTGTGGCACAATACAGGAAAATTACCCCCATTTAGCAAGGCATTAACTCTAAGCTTGCCCTGCACAGATGTTAAGATGCAATGATATAAAGTTGGCTGGCTTGGAGAAGGTACTACAGAGACCGGACAAGTGAAAGCAAGGCTCCGTATTCGCCAAGACTAAACTTTATTGAAACTAGAGATTTTAAATGTTTCTACATCTATACTTGCTTTTTTACTGCTATTTTATTCACCTGCAGCATTATCCTAACAGCTTTATATGGTTGTGAGATACTAATAAACAAGGTCACTGAGCCCCCTGTAATTGCAAGCATATACAGTCTAGAAAGAACAGAGGTAGACAGGGAATAAAGTGACACAAAAAGCCTAGGTATTGTTCCCCCAGAGTGGCCAGTACTTGTACCTTGGCAGATGCGTGAGGTGAAGCTCCCTGGTCCAACAGTAGGAGTGCCACTTTTTGATTATCGTAGTGTGCAGCTACATGCAGTGGTGTTAAACCGCTCTAAAAACACATGCAGAACAAACAAGTGCTGTTATAGACCCTCTCCAGGGAAAACTTAAGAGTTTGGAAAATCGGAGTAGGTAAGGTGAAAAAACACATTTGTTATTCATTCATCTATCCAGAGTCTTTGCTAACTTTAGAATCAAAAAATAAAACAGAGATTTGAAAATCCTTACTGAGCTGTGAAAGCCCTTTTCACTCTTCCCAGGGAAGATGAACAGAGAAGCACATATCTGTGCTGCCCCCAGGACAGAGCAGGTAAGGAATTTTGACCCTGAGGTCACACCCTCAGCAATGTTTTTCTTTTACTGCGGTGGATAAGTAAACTGTCCCTCGGATCTGTAAAAATCCAAGCTGGGCTGGTTTAAAAAGCTTGAGGTCCTACTGGGCTTTGCCCCCTGTCATGAGACCTGGGGGAGCAGAGCCAGCTGCCTGAATACTCTGATAAGGACTGTAAATAGTCTGGGCAGGAAGGTAGGGGAATGGTTTGTCTCCATTCCCCTGGATGGGTACAGAGAGGACATAATTTTGTTGTCAATTAATGACAATAAAAGTCACTTTTGTCAAGAGTTTGCTGACTCTTGGCAGCCCCAACAGGGACTGGAATATTACATGAAACCTATTCCAGTTAAACCCAGGCTGCGGATACTAGTGTGATGGTAAGTAGGTAGAAGGTTATTATAAGAATATTATGTGCATTTAGATATTTGCTGTGCAAGTGGCAGTGGCTTCTTCTGTCCTACCTTTCCAGAAGCATCAGGAGATGCGTTCTTCTGAAGCAGGAGGTTGGCTACCTCAATTTTCCCGTATTTTGCAGCCACATGTAGAGGAGTAAATCCTTTCTGTAAGAGAAAGCAATTATATAGCAGCCTTGTGCACTCTTTTTCAGGGTAAGGTTTGTCTTTGATCTACAAGGATACTGCTGTTTCCATCCCTTACATAGTCCTGAGTACAGGCAGCAAGTCTGCAGCTTCCCAACTATCCTGGCAGGTCTGGAGGCCCTCCTTTGCAAGGCAAAGCCCTTTCTACATTAAAACAACCGTAAAAAGGGAAGAGTCAGTTCCTTTCTTCACACCACCAAAGACCCAAGGACAAGGCTGGGTAACAGCTTATCAACTCCCGTCAAGAATTTCTGCCCTGCATTCCTTTCATTCCGAGAAAATGCATGTCTGATCACTGGGCTATGTTATATGTCAGGCTCTGAGGTAAAAGCATGAAGCTTTGTATGCTTTTAACAAAATGTAGCTCATTCTCACATTATTTGTATGTGTATATGACTCTTGCAGCATTTAATTCACAAGTAGCACTTGCTACAGGTATATTTTACTACTGAGGCTATCACTTTTGCAACTCCCTTACCTTGGTAATGATAGATAAAGATGCACCATGATCCAAAAGAACAGAAGCTACATCTTCATGTCCTTCTCGAGCAGAAAGATGCAGGGGCGTATAGCCAGATGTCGTAGCTGCATTTGGAGATGCTCCTTGCTGTAGCAGCTGCTGTACTATATCTGCTTTTCCCAGTCGAGCAGAAATGTGCAGCGGTGTTTGGTCATCCTAAACATAAAGGAAACAACACAGTCCTACATAAGAAAACTAAGGCTCATATTTTGACAGAAAATATTTGCTCAGATTCTATTGCTTTTCAAAATTGCAGACAAGCATTAATTCCACTGAGGTCTTACCTTATGAATATTGCACGCTGGCTTTCTCTTTGTCATATAATGAAGATATATTGTGCTTTGTTGATGCATCACAAAATATTCCAGACAGGTACATAATCCATAACAGTAAATAAACTGATCAATTTTCTTAATCTGGATTTGCCTCACTTTGTTTTGCCACTAAGGTGCATTGAGTTTCCTGTTGAATTTGAGACCTTTCTTAAAACGCAGCGAATGCATAGCTCTATTCCTCACATCTTGATCTCTTTTATGATTCCCAGCAACATTTAACAACTCAATCAATTGTTTGGGATGACCTGAGGTACTTAGCATATTATTGCCTAGTAACTTGCATTAAGTATCATATTTTGCGCTTTTTTACTGGTGAATGATTTGTTTAGTATTTTGCAGATAACTTTACAGTGGATGTAACTGAAGATAAAGCATGGTGCTGAAATTCATTGTTGTTTTCTCACTGCTTATTCAGAACACAATAATCCTAATAGTTCTAAGTATAGGAGTTGCCCTGTCATGAGTCTCGTTTTTTATTTATTTTCCTTCAGTGAAAATATTGTGGGGTTTTGTGACCTTGTTCTGAGTGTCTAATAGATAATTTCTTCCTTATTCATTATTTGGTTTTGTATTTTTGTCCTCCCCATTCTCAGTCGTACAATCTTTGGATTAAGCACACTATTGCAACAGTATGGCCAACAAAGCCCGTGACTTTATTTTTTCCTGTTCCTCATAAATCTATTCAAACATCTTTCTCTCTCCATTTTTCCCTGATGAACTTCCTACCTTTTGAACACTACTACCCCACATCCTGCAGCAGAGTAGTTCTGGGGTGTTCTCTGCTAGGGAGACTTCTGCCCATACCCATCCTACAACAGTGATTTTACACCTTTGGGATTTAGGATGAGAGCGCGTCAGGATGTGAACACTGCTCCTCTGCAGGGAAATTCTCCTCTGACTGGTGGAAAGCCTTTATGGTTCTTAAATGTTTCCAGTTTATGCCCGTTTCCCACAAATTTCTCACAGCTGATGTAGCACTGGTGTATAATCTATTACTTGTATTTAGTTGTTATTTATGATAACAAATTGATCACAGGCAATGGCAGTTTCACAAATTAATTAATTGCGTGAAATTATTTAGAAAATACTTGCATGACTCCACTTCTGAGCATGAGCTGTTCACTTTCAAGGCTGTCTTTGGAGATTTACAGACCACATGATTCACTTCTATTGTCAGACTGCTTGCAGATATGAAATGTATCTGCTATAAATATTTAGTCAGAGTTCCTTATAAGTAGATATTCTTAATAGTAACTTTATTTGTGAGCCAATTCACAGATGATAATTTCACAGAGAAAAATAGTTTTCTTTGAAATTTTAATCACTATTTGGAAAAAAAAAAGTTTTCCTGGTTTTACCTATTAAGGCTGCTATTTATTGCACCCATTTATCTCCTTCCCCTGTCTGTTTCCTGGAACTCTTTTATTTCCATAATTTTGTATGTTTCTTTGGTGGCTCTTGACCGTTTCTTTTTCTTTCCCCCTTATCTTCCTCAATTGCAATTGTTTCTATAGGGTCTGTTCCTTCTTTCCAGCCCTATGCTACATCCCCTTACTGTGCCTCCTTACTTTAGGAGGTGTTCTTTAGAAGTATAACTATTTTTGAATGCATACAGACTGATGCTTTAGAGACATGACAGGAGACACCAGCAGCACAGTGTTTACAGTTTTGCAGAAATAAAAGCAGATTTGAGGCATTCCTCCCCCTCCTTGCTTCCCACCCCAAAACAAAACTCTTCAAACACAAAATAGTTTATATTGAAAGTTGACAAAAAAATGGGCATGGTATCCAGTTGACATCTCCTGCCTTCTCTCTTATATACAGATCACTCATGACTACAGTAAGAGTATGTAACGAAATATCAGCGGTCATTATGCGAAGGCCTTTGGCTTCATCTCCCTTTCTCTTCCCAAAAGGCACAAGCAAGATGAATGTGATTCCTTGCTTTGTTAAATATAGATAATCTAGGGTTATTATACCTGGACCATCACCTTACCTTAGCTTTAGCCTCCACCTGAGCTCCATTTTGTACCAGGTATCGAACGACCTCTGTTTGGCCAGCTCTGGCAGCCATGTGCAGCGCCGTTTCTCCTCTCTAGCACACAGCAGCAAAACCAAAATATCATTAAAAACACACTGCAGGAAAAACAAACCCCAACATGTTTCATAAATACAAAAAATACTGGTGACCCAGTTCAGAATAATCTCCACTAGAATATTTTGTAGCAGTTGTCTGTGAGCAAGATGGGAGATTAAGTCAATATTTGACCTCTTAGCTGTATGCTACAAAGCAGTTTAGTTCAGGGTCAGTTTCCCAACACAATAGTGCCTTTGTCAATAGTCTTTTGCTGAAAAGAGACAGTGCAATTTTTTTATTTACTAGCATTTTACTAACAGTGTTAAAAATGACATCCATTTAAATAGAGCCTAATTTAGTCAAACATACAAAATTTGAAATAATTCTTTTATTCAGTTACACATGTATTTGGCCTTCCTCCTGCTATGCCCTATGCCCCTACTATCATCTGTTATCTAACAAGCACTGAGATGAGTGAACACGAGGAAAAAAAAAAATCATTACTGAGTACATTAATCTAAGGCTTCATGGACTTTATGAAAGACAAATCCAACGAAACTAGAATAAATTCAGGAAGGAAACTGCTTTCTGCATTTTTGGACATCAATATGTCTTTAGGTACAAACACCTCCTAATTTACAAATGGTGTTGCATTTTTATATAATCTAGTAGAACTAGCAAATGAAGACTTGAATAAAAGATTGTCTTCTAATTGCACCTATGTATGGAAGGTGGAAGGGAGATTTTGAGGCCAAACTGTTAAAAAGAATGAACAAGCTTCTACTTTCCTCCCATTTTCCAACTTTCAAATATCCATCTAACAATGACTTCAGTTTTTACACATGCCCTGGGAGCCTTGGGGCACCACAGTGCACATCCAGTAGAAAAGCGTACTTGTATGGCTGTATGGATACAGGCAATATGTCCCGACAATCTGCTGCAATCTGTTGATAACAGCAGAACTTTCCTTAAATGGTAGGCCCCCAGGGTCCTGGGAAAACAGTGCTCAACAGTCAAGCACACATCTCAAAAATTACATATGAGAAGCTACAGTATGTTCTCATTTTTTACTTCAGAAAATAAAGAGAATAGAGTCTGCTTAAGGTCAGTCTCTTTTGAGGTTTCCTCAACCTGTCAAGCATCTCCCAAGTAGGAGTCAGCATGCTGCACTTTCCCATGACTCCAGTAGGAGCCATGACTGCTATGGAGGTGGATGGCAAACACCAGAATTAGGCGCTTCACAACAGTGCTGCTCCCAGATATTATAATGTATTCACAGTTCTGCCATGCTGTTACTCACCACATTGGTAGTGTTGGGTGATGCTCCATGATGCATTAGCTGCGATACAATATTTACATGTCCCATGAAGGCAGCAACATGGATTGGAGTTAGGCCCGACTGAAAACCAAGCCAAAATCAAACTTAAATACCTACTTCCACACTCCTTTACAAGAATGCCACAGGGAAAAAATAAGTTATTCTAAAGTAAGTAAACCCAAGTGCTTTCTCTTTTGAGAGGATCTTATCTTCTCAAAAACATATATATATGCTTAAACTAAAGGGCACACAGAATTGGAAACACCTATAAGCACAATTCATGAGCAAACATAAAAACATTCTAGGAATTCAGTAATTCTTCATCAGCTAAAATCAACTATAGCTAGGTGAGATTTCTTCCTTAAGTTTTTTGCTAAATATCATTTTGGACCGGGGAAAAAAAAAGGGGTAGAAGCATTCCTGGTACACAGATAAGACTTTCTGGAACATTCAGCTAATGCAAAAAAGATGCAGTGTCCATTGTCCCCACCAAACCCAGTTGCTTTTGGATGAACAAAAAGGTCTATTGAACTTAGTGGTGAGCTCCATCCCCACTGGATGTTTCTCCAGGAGAAAGGGAATTCAAAACTGTGGCATCCAGCCAGAGAGGCAGAGACACAAATGACACAGGCTAAAGAGAATTACCCCTTCCCTCAGGACCTTGTGGCACCATCACCATGACAAATCTGCACCACTGCCCTTATACAAGATATAAAAGCCCAACTGGAGAGAAAGAGAGGGAGGGAGAAGGGGAGGGAAAAAAGGGATCAGTCATTTAGCAGGGCATGACCTCAAGGATTTTGCTTTAGAAATCCAATCAATAGTTAATATTTCTCCAAGTAGAATTACCCTAAAGCCTCTTCACAGCTGCTTCTGCACAGCTGTAGCAACAGTCAGCCAGAGGCTGCAGAAGGGAGTTTTGCTACCAGGAGAAGGAGAAAGCTCAGTGGATCTCTGGAAATCCCCTGATTTAGTCAGCTTCCCCATAGATGTACACAAGTCCCAGGAGGGTAGAGGTGAGGAAGACAACTTTTGTTCGTTTCTCATGCAGACCAGCAAACGTGAGCAGGAAGGCAGAATAACTGGTTGAGTATGTTATTTCTTTTCCCTGTTTCACATAATTTAGTAAATGCTTTTAAAATAATAGACTGCAGGAAATACAATGCATGTGTGTCATATTTGACCATAAAAACCAACTCATACTGCAGAGATTCAAGCCTGCAGCTGAAAAAAAAGGTGCAGTATCTACAAACAGAAGTATGGAATCTACCTGGAAAACAGGATTTACCATAGAAAAAGGTAATAAGCATTACCTTTAATGAACAGTTTATATGCAACAATGACTATTTGTGAAATTTGGTACTGTTTCCTCTTGTTGCATTTGCATTGTTTATTCACATCTTGCAACCAACACTTGTTTGCTTGCAGATTTCTTTGGGGAGGAATACTCTGAAGTTTTCTGGCCAATTTGTTTTGATGGCCAGATACAATCTTTCTTTCTGACTAGAGAAGTAGTGGCTTATGTATGGGTGCTGAGTACCAACTCCTAATTCCGCCTTGAAAGGTTGTTACCATATAGATAGCCAGTGAAAGAGGCAGGCAGGAAGGCAGAGTCCTGCAGTAAAGTACCATGATGAATCTCAACAAATGCAGTCAAATGTGGTTTGAGATCACGCGAGATCATGGTGAGGCAGCAACAGGAAATAAAGGAAGAGCTCTTGCTTTTGGAAAGTTTTTGCTTGAAAAAGCAATTCAGAGGGTACAGATCAGACTGTTAATCCGGTTCACTCACACGAGACAGTGTAGTTAAGTGTTGCTGTTGCTTTCATTCTCTTAATTCTTTGTATTTAAAAGGGATAAAATTGAATAGATAGTTTTTCTACTTCCACATTGACTGATAAATATAGAGGACAGGCATCGCATCTTTTCTGTTAAGGTTCTCTTTGTGCTTCTCACTCGTTTGCTAACATGACTTCAAATTAGACTCTGAAAGCTGCATCTACAAGCCCTATAGTTTTTAAAAACTAGTCTGGAGATATGAGAGCTGTAGCAAGGGCAGGCTCCGCTCTCTCTCAGGAAAGCCAGGGAGGGAGCTGTATGGTTTGCTACTGAATAATTAGAACAAAAACCCATGCATCAAATCAAACTCCATTTTGGGGAGATGAACTGCTCCCAGTTGTACCTTGTTTAATCAATGAAATTGTTCATCATTTTATAACCTGGCTTCTTCCACAGTGGTCACACATTCATATACGTGACCTTTCCTCCTAACTTAGTGGAATATACATACACATAGACAAACCAAATTTTCCATAGGTACTTAATTAATCTCTAAATTGTGCAAATAACTGGGTGTAGGCTATCTCATGCTGACTGAAGTAATACATATTGATTTCTGTCTAGCTGATTTGTGACAACCTGTGATGGTGAGTGAATATAACTTCTGTGTGGAAAGCCAAAACAAGGTCTGTGAATTAAACCACCATTCAAAATAGGACTTGAGCGAAGCACAGTCTTCACCTTGATCTCCTTAACAGGGTGAATTTCATCTTCAGTGCATTAAATTACAGGCAAAAATTGGCAGAAATGATAGATCTTTTTTAAAAATTTTAATCTGTTATGTTTCATTTGTTATTCCCAGTGTATTCCCAAAGTATACCAATTGTTTGGGTGTTGTAATCCATTAGGGCAACTGACTTTATTATTCAGTTTTATTATTTGGTAATACTTAGTTGAAAATAATTGTTGACTTGATTCGTACATGCTCTTTCAGAAATATTCAAATATTAATCAATACAGTTACAATGAATTTTGTAGGAAAAACAAAGAGAAATGTGAAAAGACCACTTCTTACCTCAGTAACGGCTTGAATTGATGCACCGTGCTTCAGAAGAAGTTCCATTACTTTTATTCTGTTCTTCTTGCAGGCAATGTGAAGAGGTGTGAAACCATTCTGTAAATGAGAAAGAACATACTTTTTGACACTGCATATGTCATTAAAAAGTAGAATTGGGTATGGAATTCACATAAGACATTCCTCTGTTTTAACAAAACACCTCCCAGATTTGTTTTGGCTTCACGGAATTGTTCATGTAAAAGAGAGAAAAAAAAACTTCTAAAAAGAAAAAGACATGTTTCATATAGCCAGTTTTAAGTATTAAATATATTGCCCACTCTAATAAATAATTTATTTTTAAAAATTATCAGTTCATCTGAAACTATCAAAAACTTCATTTTTGCTTAAGCATATTCACTGTTAACTGGGTGGGAGTTTTTGTTGGAGTTTTTTAGGGGTTTTTGTTTGTTTATTTTTGTTTTGACTTCAAAACTGCTGGTAAAAAAAGCACTTTAAAAGCTCTGGCATTTGGATCTTCTTCTAAACTAGTCTTACTACTATTCTCTTTTCATTCATTATCTGCCAGTTTACTGTAATTACAATTATTTTGCCCCCTCTTTTAAAAAAAATTCTGTGTGCAGCAGAGTGAACATTTAAAACTACCATCTTATTTAGTGTGAGATGATACAACAGAAAACAAGTAAAACAGGAAAATAAGCTGTCCAGAGCATTCACGACTGGTACAATAACATTAGTGCACTGAAAGCTAATGCCGCTCTGTATATTCCTCAAAAAAGTCTTTGCAGAACAATTCTGAAAACAGCTGACAGAAGTGGTCCCTCAGATCTGATCAAAATTAGCTTTTTTATCTGCTACACAGTAAAGAATATCATATGCTTTTGTAACATGAGGTCAGTGCAACTGTCTGTTCCAGTTAAGTGTGAGCAGTTCTCAACTGTCTCCTTAGCAGTGGACAATGTCCAGGGTAAGCTCAGATGTGTTTCAGGGAAGAGTAAGCTTGAGCTCCAGATACTGCACTCAGGCTCCTTATACTTAATCATCCTGAGTGAGGATCAGGACAGAAATAAAAGGAAACACTAAAAGATTTAGAGGAAAAGGAAATTTGTGGCTAGGTTACCAGACCAATGAGAAGCCACTGCCAGCAACTCTGACAAGCTAAACCTGATCATGATTAGATTATTTCAGAAGGTGAAAATAAATATTACAGGCATACAAGCCTCCCCACTTGCTGGTTATAGTGAACAAACCCCATATATCATAATACCTTGACCAAAGACACCTGAAGACAGGTTGATCTGACACAAAAAACAGAGGGGCTGAGAAAGGGAAATCTATGGAGCCTGTGCTGTTTTCAAGAGAATCAATGCCATCTGGCTTGTGAGGGTTTCAGGAGCTCACATAATATTTCAGGAATTGAATGAGTTAGTAGCATCAGGCTGTGAAACCAACTGTCAACCCAATTAATATCAGAACATAAATTTGTTTGGAACAGTTATTGAACAAATCAAAAAGACATTTTAAAAACAACGGATTGCAAGTATAATTTTGAACAAAATGCATTAACGCATTCAATATGTATGCAGCATAATTACACTAACAGATTTTGTTGTTGAAGTTGTTTTTAAAGTAGAAAGGCAAACGACTCCATTGACATAATTATAAAATACCACAAGTATTCGTTATGTAACTCATTCCTACTTTTTACTGTTTCACATCTTTAAGAGCTAATAAAAATTCGCGCAGTTTTAAGCGTTGCTGATTATTTTCTCGTTACAAACATTTAGAAAATGAGAATTCTCTCCATACCAAAAACTACAGCAGTTACGTCTGCAGCCGCTTCATCTATTCAGAATCATAACAAGCTACAAGGAGGCAAAAGTGCTCTAGTTACACTAGAAATTCATAAATCACTGTTGACCATCCATAAGCAAAGGTCTACTCTGATTGCATAATATATTATTAACACATTGAACCTTGAGCATCCTCTCATGGGCTGCAGCAATACAACATATCCTCACTGTCAACCATCAGCAGGCAGAAAATAACTCTCAA
Organism: Phoebastria nigripes; assembly: GCA_035582835.1. Classification (NCBI taxonomy): domain Eukaryota; kingdom Metazoa; phylum Chordata; class Aves; order Procellariiformes; family Diomedeidae; genus Phoebastria; species Phoebastria nigripes. Next base: position 2,849,753 of record JAYKAV010002988.1, read on the forward strand.
ATAAGTCTCAGTGCAACTTTGGAAGAATGTTTAGCTGTGAATAGTAACCCACTGTGTACTCACCAGTGCTTTGGCATTAGGATTAGCTTTCTTGTCCAAGAGAACCTTGGCAACTTTGTAGTGGCCACAGTGGGCGGCAACATGCAGCGCAGTCAGATAGTCATTAGTGACGTCATCTACAGGCACGTTGTGCTGAATCAGAAGCTGAACACAGTTTAGATGATCTCCTTGTGTTGCCATGTGCAACGGAGACAAACCATTCTGTGAACAAAAAGACCCAACACTGTTAGGTTATAGGATGCTCAGAGAAATGAAAACTCCTCTGCGTTGTTCTTAGAGCATTTGTTGTATGAAGAATTTTACAAGCCCAGAGAGCACCCAAATTAAACTTAACATGTTCAGTCTAACAACAAGGGTTCTTACTCTGGCAAAAGCTACATGGAATTTGGAGCTTGTTTGGTTAGAGTTTGTAGRCAGCTCTACCTTAAAAAAAAACAGTCATACCATACCAGCAATGCTCTAAACATAGCTTATTTCAGCCAGCATAGCTCAGATAAGTTGCTCGAGTTAAATGAGTTATGTGAAGAACAGCACTTTGTGACTTTTAATACCCTAGCCAGGAAATTTGCTGTTTTTAAAAGCTGCATTAAACTCACCACTGTAATGTAGGCTGCATATACCAGGCACGAGAGAGCAGGTCAGAGCATCACTCAGTAATCACTACAACCTTCCCTCASCCCTCCACTACTGCTTTCCTAAATTCGGGTTGTACACATGCCTTACACCACATTACACACCTGTGGAGACAATTCTTCCCAGCCAACATTGGTACAACAGCAGAAGTTTCAAGTGCAATGGGGCTAAAAAAAATCTGAATGAGACCGCCATGATGTGACCTACCAGAGGCAGTGGTAAAGCTCTGTTTCATCAGGGAAACACCCGAGAGACATTCACGTTTAGGAACAAAACCTGTACCAAGAATTGTTTCTTGCACTGCTTACAATAGTTAATCAACAAGCTGCCAACATATATTACATTTCCAGAGTAAAAACACAAGAGAAATTATTCTCAGAACTTTAAAGGACTGGCCCTATTTCATGACAAAAGATTAAAAAATATGCCAGAATGAAAGATGAAAGAGGTCTTGTTAGCAGAGGTACATGAGCTCCTTAGATAAACCTCAACACACCTTCTTCCATTCGTATTCTTTTTTTTTTTTTTTTTTTTTACTTAGCCCTTCTAGTGCCAAAATTAGATTCAAGTGCAGGAGCTATTCTGGTAACACATAATAGTATATAATCTATAAATGACTGACAGCACACTGTGTTTGCTATCATAACGAAACTGAAACTCTTGCTCACAGATGTAGTGCCCTCATGTGACCACGGTTAGCAAAGGCAAAGTAGCAATGTAAAACCAGCTGAGATCTCAGGGTTTCTGAAGCAGATGATTTCTTTCTTCTCCCTTCCCATGGCCATACCCTAACAGTAATGACAAACATTCAAAATAAAGGTGGAAATACACAGTGAAATAATTTTTAATAGTGACATGGAAGAAGGATGGTGAAAGTAAACAGGCTAATACTGTCAGAATTTGAAAGCAGTTTACATTCAGTGCTGAGAAGCAGACATTCTTGGACACAGATATACCTTTCAAGTAAGATTATCTCATGGGCATCTCACTTGTTATTTATGTTGGCTTGGATAAGCCTCTCTCCCATTCCCAAAGGCGACTACAGCAATTATCTGCATGGAAGCTTGATACTAGCAATGCATTTTAAATGTTTTCACTGCCTTCTAGTGTAGTTAAACAGTAGAATAAAAAAAAAAAAGATTAATTTTGCTCCATCACCAAGCCCTCCTGATAACAGTTTATAACTGAAGATGCTTTTTAGGTGATAGTAAAAAATCATAAAACTTCATACACTGTTCTGTTCCGTTTTTATAAGAAAGATCCTTCAGCTGAAAAGTGTCATTCTTAACAATAACAGCCAATAAACCACACTTATTTATGGAGTAAGAAATTGAGAAGATGACATGGGACTCCCTCATAGGAGAGACTTGTACAAAAGAGGCTGACATTGATGGAAAAGAAGGGAAGAAGCAGAGCAGCCACACATCAATTTGGGAAAATCAGCAAGATGCCTGACAAAAATGTAATGGATGAGAAAAGTGCAGCAACTAGCCAGGCTTTACACAAAAGAGCAAGAGACAAAGCTGGATGCTAAAGAAGTTGATGAAGAAAAAACATCATTGGAATATTGTCTTTTGTTATGACCTAAACCAGGCTTGCTCTTAATTCTGTTGCAGTAGAAGATACTCTGCAATCTTACACAAGTCACTTAATATTTCAATGCCTTTGTCTTCCCACTTTTAACTTAAAAATACTACRTACAACAATGTTCTCCTGTCCCATATCCATGTTGTGAGAGACAATCCACCAATGACTGTAAGAAGGGATTTGGTACTTCAAGATGGAGCCATTATATAAACACTGTTATGTTACTGTTTTTATGAAGATTGCCAAGAAAACATTAAAAGGTGAAGAAGTTCAAGATTAATCAAAGATGTTGACAGTCACATGATACCTTAAGAAAAAAAAAAATCAGAAGATGATCAGAGAGATGAAATAGAGTATCAAATGCCTGACTGGGCAAACATAAAATTATCAGTGATACATAGCTTATTTTGTAGCTGTGTCAAAGGACTTTAATCAGGGAAAGTGTCATTAACTCTGGGTGGGGGGGGAGGGGAAGAAAAAGAAAAAAAAGGAAAATCGCCAAACAAGCCTAGAAAAACAGTAATTAAAAAAAGATGGAAATTGATACACAGAGATGTCATTTCTCACACAGAAAATCCTTGGTATACTCAGGACTAGAATTCGGGTTTTCTTTTGCTTGTAGAAAACCCCAGATAATCCATTAGGTCATTGCCTCCCCTGAAAATAAATCTAAGGTTATTCCAGTGTGAAAAAGGGCCAGCACAACACTAAACAACCTCTAGCAGGAAATAGCTATCAAACTGCAGTTCGGTTATTCTTCTGAAAGAGTTTATATAACATGACAAAACTTTGTGAAGTTCAAATTCTTTCAAAGATGTGCCCTATTTCCAATAATATATGACTTAATTTGAAGAGAATGGAGCCACTTATTTTCGCAGAGGACAGTACTGTGTAGTTTAGTGCCAAACGAATGGATTCATTAATGTCGTTCAGAGGTACCGCTACTTCTTAGCTTACCTTCTGAAAACAGCAGAATTAATACATCAGAGGGAAACTCAGGAAGCTCTGCACTTTCTTCTGTTCGCTTTTTAACACATACCATAGTTTTGTGTCTTCCAGAAAGGAGCTCCTATTTTGCTGGAGGTGTTTACATAAGCCTCTGCAGGTCAATGTCCAAAGCGTGTCTTCCAGCCTTGGGCTATTTCAAACCCACTATCCCATGTTCTCATCTGCCTGATTTTGGCAAGTTAACTCTGGGCCAGGCTGTGTGAATCTCCTCAGGAAGAGGAACAAATTCAAAACCCGCAGGCCTTGAACAGCAGGTTAAGCTTAGGGATAACACCTGACAATACAAAATCCATGTGGCAAGGAAATGTAGTTCCTTAGGAGAGGTTCTCATTTATGATGGTGGAAACTAAAGCAATAGGGTTTATGTTTTTTTTTCTTTAAGTTATTAATTGAGTTACCAGAGAGTGTGGAAGAGCCTTACTCCCTGGAGTATGAGCTCTGGGCTCTGAGAGTGGCAGCAGTGTGGAGATTTGCCCTGGTGGGCTCCTGGACAGCCCCTTGCTGTCTCTCCCTGCTCGTGAAGTTTGCAAGTCAGGGCTGTGGGAGTCCATGGAAACTCCAGATGCAAAGGATGGGTGGATCCTGTCTGTCAGATTACCCATGATAGCACTTGCCAGTGACTCACTGAGCAGAGGAAAGCTGGTGCCAACCTCCCCAAACAAATGCTAAATATATTCCAGTAAGGGGAAAAAAAAGAAAGAAAGAGGGAGGGGAAAAGCAGAATATAGAAGGGCACTGAGACAGACTAGAACAGGATGACAGAAGAGAGAAAAGAAATAACAGAAGGAAACAAGAAATGTTGTTGGAAATATATTGCTTACAGACTGAGAGAAAAAAAATGTAGTGGAAGGTTATCTTGGGAAAGAACCTCAACAAACTGCACAACCCAAATGTCAATCCTGAATGGGAAAGTCATGGATTGTAGTGGTGCTACAAAGCAGGCTGCTGCACTGAGATTTAAAATCAGCAATAACGGCACAGCAGAGACCACCACCAGAAGAGTTCTGGCAAGTGTGTACTTTAATGCCAACCCTTGGGTCTAAAGCAATCTGCGCACCCTGGCGCAGATGATTTGAAATTCCCATGAATAATTTTGCATGATAAACTGTAGAGAGATAGAAAGTGGAGAAACTGGTAATCAGGCTAAGTCCTAAGGAAATATGAGCTGTCTCTGCAAAGAGACATTGCTCTATTTTTATCTCTTATCTCTACCCTAGCCTTAGGGTAATTTGGTGCAAGCTGAAGATATATTGTAATCACCATGTATTTATTCCAGGATAGATACAGAGATTTTCAACTACTGAAATTCTGAGGGATAAGGTTACCATACATGCCTTTTTGGTTGGCAAAGAAACCTTTTCTTGTGTATCTCGATTTAACACATTTTACATATGCAGACATGCACTACATACGGCATTCACTTTGGAGATCTCCCACACAGTTACTTTAAATAGCTATGATATAGGAAAGTTACTGTCAAACCCTTAAGTATATGAGACATGCAAAATTACAAAAAAAAAAAAAAAGGTACAAGGATTATCCCAGCAGAAAACAGTACCAGTTACCTTGGTTTTGGAAAGAATAGGGGCACCACGATCCAGCAGCATTTCTACAACCTGTTCATGGCCGCTTCTTGCTCCACAGTGGAGGGGGGTCAACCCATCCTGTGGGACACAAGCATTATAATCGATTAGTTTCAGACACAGTAAAATCTTGTGCACTTTTATAAAGACCTACTATGTCCTAAAAAACTAATTAATTCCTGCAGGATGTTGCTTTTATGCACCTGAACAGCTGAACCTATTTATTCAAATGGACAGAGTACATTTTGGCTCTGATTTTCTAAACATGTAAATAGTCATATCAAATTGGTGCTCATGCAGTGGGCTACTTCAGGCCCCCACTGTACATGCAGTAAAGTGGTAAATGCACATACAAGAAGAAGATGAGATTGCACATCAGGTACTTTTTGCCTGCATGCCTTTGAGAAACTGTCAGTATGCATCAAAATCAGCAGATAGTCCTTTCATCTAAGAGAGGGAAAAAAAAAAAAAATCTTTCCTACTTAGTTTGACTTTTTTTTATTACACTGACTTTGACAGGTGTATAGCAGATGAGAAAACCATCTTAATCCCAGGTGATAAAAATATGTTGGATTAACTTCTGTCTCTTGTCGTGTAGACCATACTTGTGTGACTTCCAGCTGAATGACTGGTCTAGAGTCAAGGCATACTGTCAATACCTCTTTCAGAACAGTTTGCTTAGTAATAGTTATCATCATATTAGAAATACATTCCTTAAATAAGAGGAAGACTCTTTTTAACATTAACAGAGTTATTCCAAACTGATTTGATTATCCTTTGACCTGTACCCTGTTTACAATGCTCAAGTAACCTGCTGTACACAAGTGCTATGATGAAAGAGCATGTATGCCTTGAGTAACTGTGAGTAAAGTCACAGAGTTTTCAATGCCGTATGACATAGTGCTTGTTACAATTAGTAACATCACAGTTTCAAGAAAAAGAAGGAAGAAAAATTAATGTTCTCAGAATTAGTAAGAGCAAACATTTGATTTGTTACAAGCAAAACAGATATGCAGGAGATACTGTCACACAGAAACAATATTGTATTTTCACTAAATATGTCAGAAGAGGAGCCTTTATAAGAAAGGTTGAAATTAATAAAGACTATAAATATTTGTTAGTTTTCCAAATATAAGTCATAAAGGAAGGGGCCTTTTTCCAGTGTCTTCCAGCACTCTTAAAAACACCTATGTTGTATCATCTAAAATACGTATGTCACATCATTTTTATAAAAAGGATTTTCTAAAATTCCTTCTCACACATCCTGTGCTTGCTAATTCACGCACATGCATTCCCTCTCTGTCTGTCTTTGTATGGTAGCAAGTACTATTAAGATACCTCCCTTAGACATGTTTTCCATGCATAATTACAATATTCTTTCTTGATAATTCCTAAACCATTACACTCTACGAGAACATCAGCTTAAGGCTTGCAAAGTGTGGAGGGCAGCCGGGGAGAGGGAGGTAGTGATTCAGAGCCTTACGCTCTCCTGCTTCTACTTTCTTGCCCTCTCCTAATAAGCCTATGAAAGATAGCAGACAGAAATTGTTGTGATTAACTTCTTCTGCTAGTCTCATTTAAAACTTGTATGGTTCTCATTGTGCATGTTCTTCCACTTAAAGTAAGGCATACGTTTTTGATGTAAATGAAGAAAAGATTTTGGTTCAGACTTAACTTGATCAGGACTCAGGGAGCCATTTGTTCATGCAAGATGAACATAGTTTGGCCCACTATGTTCTTACTGGCATCTCTGGAGCTGATGCTATTGTCATTTCTGCTTTTTTCTGTTATTTCAGCCCATGAAGTACAGGGAAGGGCATCTTGTTAAAATGATACTACACAAAATAAAGATCTATTACTCAAAACATGTAAGTAAAGACAAAGAGAAAARATATCAAAACTCATGAGGTACGTTTATCAGCTGAGTTGCAAATGTTTTGCTGTACCTTCACAACAAGTGTTTAAAAAGGGTAATGCATATTTCCCATAGCAGTAGTTTCCACAGGCAAGGGCATACCAAGTACTGAGCAGAATGCAAACAACTAACATAAAAGTATCACCCACACAAAAAAACATGTACAGGAAAGAAAACAGAAAACAGCAAGGCTAGGTAACTAGAGACCTGTAGGCAGGAGCTGAAGATCACGTACGTTAGATTGTTCATTCTTTTTACTTCCTATAATTACCATATTCTCCAGGCACATCAAAGAAAGATACTCAAGGAGATCAGGCACAAAACTCTAAGTTAGGGAACGTTTTCCAGCTTTTATGCCCCCCAACTCATTTCACAGACGTACCATGGGTAGTACATACCAAGCTCACAGAGAATGAAACACATTTGATTGTCTTYATGTGGTAGACTAGACCCTTAAAAACTACTTCAGTGCTCCCCAGAGCACAGTGCCCCAACCCTCTCATGTTGCCTGGGCCAGCCCAGCTTGTGCCTATGGCTGACAAGGTTCCTGTGGCACAGGAGGTGGCAGGCAGTCATGCTTGGCCAGCTAGAGCTCATTCTAGTCCACGCAGCAGTCACCACCATCAGATGCATCTCACGGCGTGACACAACATTACAATGTAATGTAGGTGCTTGTTGGGACAGCCAATCTGTAGCTATTGTTAAGATGATGTCAGGACTTCCACTGTAAAGAGTAAWTACACTTGAAGACAGCTCATTTAGCTGCAGAGATCTTTTTTTGTATTCTGAAAAGACACCGTCTATTCACCTGGCTTGGTTAATTGCTATATGGCACTAAAAGTCATAAAGAAATGTGCAGAGGCAATCTGAAACACAGATCACAGAAAGATTTTGTTTAAAAAAAGAGAATCTGAGATTAAAAGAKACTGCTCTGAACTCAGCAAAACTTCACTGGTTTTGTCAGGAGATTGTCTAGTTGCTTATTTACTGTTCATATAGACTATACTATGTGAAGCGTAAAATGAATTACATGTATTGGGAAGCAAACTTGCCTTAATATGATAGTCTGCAATGGTTCAGAAAAACCATTACAAATGATTATGACAATAATCTGCAGATTAAGGACTTTCTAAGTATGCGCTGACATGATAAATCATATCATCTGTATTATGTATCCCTCCAGAGAACCTGAGAGCAGCTCCAGCAAAGTCAGGAGGACAATAGTTCTGCTTAGGCATAAGGTTCCCATAAGCATTGCACACCCATCTCTGGGGCTGCTGCTCTTTCTTTAGCTTTTATTTCACACACACACCAAATAAATGAGATCTAAGCACTGTTTCTGGTCCCTGTTGAGACTCGGATACCTCTGTAGCTCCCTGATCTTGTTACACTGGGGTCACGCTGGCTTGAGGTTAGCAGATGACAGTGCAGGCAGTTAAGCCTCCCTGCTGCAGTGTGTTTCCCTGCTCTGAGAGAAATGGTGAAGAGAAGTCTCTATGTGGCTCCAAGAGACCCCTGAGCAGCACGGGTAAGCATGAACGAGTCTCCCTGTGCTCCCCAGCTACCCCTTCCCTGTCAACGCCCACTCAGGATTTCCCTCGCACAATGGGATCCTCTGGGCTGTACCCCAAATCCATGGCAGGCTCAGTACCACAACTCTCGCATCAGCGAGCATCGGCTTCTAACCCAGTCTATGAATGATGAAATTAAGCACAACACCTAGTAAAAACTTTACTGTGATTCAAGTATTCAGCAAGAGCTTGTCAGACTTTGAGCCAAATCCCAGAGCCCGTCCATGGCCTTGGCAGGAGTGTGCCAGGCACTCCACTCCCCTGAGCTGGAGGTAGAAGGCATGCTTCCCCCAGGGGAGTAATTACTGCTGCCTCCAGGGTTTATCATCCCCATTGCTGCTCAGTGAGTCTCCGTGCATGTGCTTCAGCCTAGCAGGACTCTGTATCTCATGTCCCTCCATGCTCTAAGTCTCCTGAATTCTTCACTTCGTTGGCACTATTGCAAACTGCCCCTTCTGTACAATCGGGCAACAAATGAGGTTTGCTCTTCCTACGCATGCAAAATGCACTTTTAGTGCCAAGTCAGTGTTATTCTTGTAGTTATTTTATATCTTAATACATGTGGCTTTTCTGGAGCAGCTTATGTATGATCTGATGCATCTTAAAAGAGCATGTTCCACATGTTTTCATGCAGATAAGAGTGCTGGCCTGTTATTTAGCTGCAAAATCAGTAGAATGAAGATTATAAACACTTATTGTTAATCCAGGCTAAAACACGCTTTCTGCCTTCTTCAGATACAAATTCACTTTGGCATGTGCACTATTAGACAGCCAAAGCAAATCAAGCTAATTTAATCAACCTCTCTAATTAAACTTTATTTTTTAAAGTCTTTTCTGGAAGACAGAGAAAAAATAATTAGGGCACCATTCAGTAAACATGTTACATGAGGCATTAATAGGTCTTTGCTTAGAATGTTAGTTAAAAACCTGAACGATAAAAGCTGCCCTGGATGGACAAAAGCAGCACATAGTTCTTGAGGAGTACCCTTAAGAATTCAGTATGAGGCCCCAGGTAACCAGCTGCTAGACATCTCGCACAGAAAAAGGACAGAGAGAAGATAAACAGCTGGTTAAAATAAACAACGCAACATAAACATGAACTAAAAGGAAAAAAAAAAAAGATGGCTGAGCCTCAAAATAGTTGTAAGATCATTTTTGGAAATAACCTCATATGCTCACACGTTATCTGAACTCCTAACTACAGTTTGCAGGTGTGCAACAATATTTATGGTGCTCATAAAATCCTAGTCCTAATGAAAATAGAGAAATTGGGAGCCCATGGATGACTTTTACAATAATTTAAACAAGATAAGGATTTAGCCCTTCACGTTAACCTTTTGTGCAGTACTTCAGCACTGCAGGTTCCAGGACCATCTGCCAGCAGCAAACGCAAATGCTCATGAAAATGGCTAAGGAAAAGAAATCATTACCCCAACTTATTTAACGCTCAGGAAAGGCTTTATATGAATTTATCTATAAAATAAGTATGTTTGTGAAAAATAAAAATAGACATTATATGGAGCATATTTCCAGTACCCCATACAGAGAACGGATTGCAGGAACAGATCACAAAACGACAGCTGAATAGCTAAATCTGTCCCATCTAAGAGTCAGAGCAGCGAATCCTGGCCCTGTTAGTGTTTGGTCAACAACACAAAACAATATCTTATGCATACTCATTTAAAGGTGAATTACAGACGTGATAAAGGAGAAACAAAGGCCTAGGAATTTCTGCCTCTGAGCAAAAGAAACAAGCAATTTTCAAGAACTTTTGTCCTTTCATATGGGTACAGAACCTTTGCCATTCACCTTTAAGGAGGCATTTTGTGTTCCATGACCAACATTTGCATTAAATAATATCATGGTGTCCAAGACAAAAACTATTTTAATCAAACAAAAAAAATTCTGCTCACCTCTTATCCACAAAAATTCTGCTCATCTATTTAAAACCTCTTAAAAAAAAAAAAAAAAAAGAGGTCTCACATTTATAAATCTGGTAATAGGATCCTCATGTATTTTAACGTGCAAATCCCATCTGTTTATCAAGTTGTGTGTGCATTCAGCATCCGCACCTGCCCCTCGCAGAATACCACAAGGCTGGGCTCTGACTGGGCATCCAGCTGATAGGCATGACTTGATACATATATCAGAAAAGACAGCCTTGGCTGCTCTTTGCCTTTCAATACATTCAGCAGCGGTGATGCTGTTGCAAAAGGATATGACTGAAGCTTTTGTCGTCCTGTATTTTCGTAAGGCCATTTTATGTCTGGGACATTAAAAAAAGAATGGTGCTTAAAAAAATGAAATGACTGCAAAGTTGACATACCTCAATTGTTCTGCCTTGGAAAACAACATCGGGTCAGGTAGGAATAACAAGAGAGATTTAGCAGAAACATGTGTTATAACAGCTCACAGCAATTAATCTTTGCTATTGAATATGAGAACTAGGCAGATACTCCTGAAACAATGTCCTTTTTTCATCTAGCACCACATTACTCTCAGCCTTCTATTGCTTCTCCTATTGATTTGTAAATCCTTCCGGATCTCTTCCCTTTTCTCGATCATGCAGCTGTCTGCTCGGTTCAGTGAGTCTCCTCAGCAGAGGCACACGCTGCCCAGACCACAGGCTGGTAAACCCTTGCCAGGATGAGTCAGTGCCGCCGGGAGCAAAACTTCCACTTAGTCACTAACTGCCAGAAAATGATGCCTCTGGTAATGCCAGAGAAGTGCAACGATGAGTGACGCAGGTACAGCACAAGCAAGAGAAGTTATGCAAATCCCTTCTGATTTATGGAGAGGATGGGTGTTTGGGGAAACAGGCAGTCTCTGGGGGAAGCCAGAAAAAACAAACCACCACTTCGTGAACCACACTCATCCATTGCCTTTTGCCTCACTGGGAAGCCCTGCCAGACTCAGGAGCTGTTAATGCTTCTGCCCTCTTCCTGGATCCTGTTTGCGTCCCAGCCTGTACTTTTAGTTACATAAATTATGCTAATGTCTGACTCTGGAGCCCGTGATACAGAAAATGAAGCAGATCACGAATTTTTGTAACTAAAAGAAAAGAACAAGCTGGACTGCAACTATTTAAACTTGTGGTCCCCAACATTTTGGCTGCAGTGGGCCATATAAATGCTTGCAAGAAGGAAGCAAATAGTCCCTTGCCACGTCCCTTTCTCCCTGCTCTGACCAAAAGCACATCTATCACGTCACCAAAATGTGGCCCTCCCCGCCACGTGGTAGGGCCACGCCCCTCCGCCTGGCAGCCCCCATGTAGCATGTGGGAGGCTGGTATTTTAGTCCAGAAATTATACCCACTGTTCACGTTATCCATGAAAAGTCATCTCTTCCATATTCCCCAATTAGAAAAACCAGAAACAATTTACAAAGAAATCACGAGTGACTTCTAAAGGTAAAATGGAAGAAGAACTAAAGAAAAACATGTGGAGAGAGTRAAGAGATGAGAAAATAAATTGACCCAGTTTCTGAATTTGCTACAGAAATAAAAAATACAAATGTGCCTCAACAAGCACTGCAGGAAATCTCAGAGACTGCTGAAACATTGGAAAACCAAACAGAAACCTGTGGATACAGTAATAACTGCAGAAAAAAAAGATTCTTAGGTTATACCTTTGTTTTGTTTAGAATGATTCTGCTGGAAATTACACAGAATCATTAAAAATGGAAGATGGATAGGTGATAAGCTAATATTTCAAGAAAATGACAATTGTCAAAAAGTTACAGGCACAGCTCCTGAAGGTTGCCTCACGTGCACAGGAGCATGTTGCAAAGACTGCCATGACAGCCCACAGCAGCACTAGTTCTAGGTTTACTTCCAAACATTTGAACTTTTTCCTTGTCTTTTTGCCACTGTGTAAGTAAATAAAATATCCCTAAACTGGTTTGATTGGGTTTTAACTGCAGCACTTAGATATAACAATATGGATTCAGCTTTTAAGTCACTCAGCAACTCAAGTCAGGTGTCAACCTGATGGAAACCGTCACTACGCCGTCACTACTGACAAATCCAAGCCAGCAGCTTAGCACCCAGTCAGACAGGGGCTGAGCTGCATGAGACTCATCAGCAACATCACACTCTGTGACTCTGCCCTGTGGATAATGAAAGGCAAACACACACTGCAGTTCGAAGTTACTCTTTTAGCATTCAAATTCTGAAGTATCTGAATTGAATTCTTGTCTTTTACTATTTTCCTGTACATTCGCCTCTACCCCCAAGTAGCTAGAAGCAGCTCCTAATTAAATGCTCTACAGAGAACACAGAAAATTTTTGGTTCTGAGCTTTGCCATACATGGTGTTTCACACACTGCTTTAAGAGATGTAAATTGTTAGCATCCTACTGCAACCATTTTATAAAAAAGAAATGCAGTACAGCTATGGTAGCCTGCCAGGAAGATGAATGATTTAAGCTGTACAGCAACTAACAGGTCAAAGGCAAGAATTCCACACACTCACCCACAGCATTCACATTTAAGCTTACCCTTGTTTTGGCATCAATTTTAGCTCCTCGATCAAGTAGGAGTTTGACCATATTTGCATTTCCCCTCTTCGATGCAACATGTAACGGCGTGATATCATTCTGCGGAAGAAAAAAACATGAAAGTAAATATGCATATATCTTTCTTTCACGAACTCCATGATCAGTTTGCTCACAGAATGAATTATGCCCAATTTGCTAAAGCATAACACAGTTTTGTTTCCCTGGGAGCATGAAAGCAAAGAGAAGCTGTGTTTATCCACACATGTGAATTACTGGCCTGATACCTTGACATATATATTATGAAGACAAACATTCAAGTTGTGGATGGAGTTACAAGAAGATATGATTGTGCCTCAGTTCTTGGCTTTTGTATAAGAGTTAAATTTATGTAATTTTACTGACTAAACCCTAGCAATTTATTTCAGCTGTGGTTGTTTCTGAGCATGTAATGATAAGGATTCATACCTCTCAACTTCACTGGCCTTGTAGGAGCCATGGAAAATAAATAAAACCATTACATCTGTAGGTCTAATTCAAAAGCAACAAGAAAGCAATGCTATTTATTTCTGAACATTATCAGCAAACTCTGAAAGCCTCATAAGCACCTTCATTTCAGTTACATCACTAATTTCATCTACCGAATTTCTGCCTCTAATCGACGTAATACTGTACTTCAAGTGAGACTGTAAATATGCATATGTGTCTCCCTAAGTGGCGCCCGGCAGGCCAGCAGCATGCAGCGATGCTGCATGTCGAGGACAGTTACATAACCAACGCAGCACACACAAACACACTTTTTTAACAAGATGTAGCTAGGATGTTTCTTCATGCTCTGATGAATCCTTTATCTTGTGGTGTATGAAGGCCACATCCTGTATATATTTGATCATATCGAGCCAAGTAAAAATAAAAGGATTTAAATAGAGCACGCAGCTACCATATGAAGACAAATAGAATTTTAAAGAACATGTTTCTGTGTATTCAGGGGCAGCACATACAGCTGGCTGCGTAAAACCAGCTTCCCTGTGACTGAGCAGAAAGCGGTAAATTTTAGTAAGCATGCGTCCTATGGCTGACTGAATCAGAAAGGCACACATCACCTTGAATAGCTGGAGAGCGGTACAAGTGTCTCGCCTGGCCAACAGACCGTTTAATAGTGCTTCCTCAAAACTGCAGGTGAGTGGAGCGACAGAAAACCAGCACTGAAAAAAGATCCCCTCTCAGATGTGACAAGCTGACTCACAGCTTAATAATAATGCTGAGTACCTAATCCAGTATGCTACATTTTCATTTACACACAATTTCACTATGAAGCTAATGCACAGCTACTAGAAAGTACTGATTAATATTATCACAGAGGTAAAATACATTTTAGCAAGATGAAATGACAGAGCTTCTTTCTCCAACATTAATGATCATTAGAGCATCAAAGCGACTACTATTCCAGGGTGGCTTCTCATTTCTTTAAAAAACAAAGTAAAACAAAAATGATGCTTAACACATTAAACGAAAAGTATGCTATACCTAGTCCTCCCAGGGATGTAAAGCTGTGTGATTGCTTAACTTGCAATTTGTGAGTTGGTTTTGAAAAAAGAATTATAGAATCATAGAATCATTAAGGTTGGAAAAGACCTCTAAGATCATCGAGTCTAACTGTCAACCCAACACCTCCATGCCCACTAAACCATGTCCCTAAGCACCATATCTACACGTCTTTTAAATACTTCCAGGGATGGTGACTCAACCACTTCCCTGGGCAGCCTGTTCCAATGCTTGACCACTCTTTCAGTAAAGAAATTTTTCCTAATATCCAATATAAACCTCCCTTGGCGCAACTTGAGGCCATTTCCTCTCATCCTATCGCTAGTTGCTTGGGAGAAGAGACTGACACCCACCTCGCTGCAACCTCCTTTCAGGTAGTTGTAGAGAACAACTAATTCTATTTGACTGGCAGTTGACACTGGATATAATAGGGCATCAGTATATTACTGTATCAGCCACAAAGAGGACAGAAAAAAGAGGGAAAACACAACTATGAGGAGATACTTTCTGCTTTTCCTCTCTTCCCGGGAGGAAAGATGTTAATGATGTCAGAGGGAGAAAGAGATGAATTCTATTTTCCTGAGAAAAAACAGTAAAGGAAATAACTTTCATGTCTTCAAGTAAAGGGTACTGCAGGTAATTTAGACTGAAATACCACCTTTTTCTTCTTGCTGGGGTTGATGGGCAAAGAGGTTAACTCAGTCTAATAGACCTTAGTGCCCAGTTAATACATTACTACTAATAATTTACTGTATCATACACAGACTAGAAGAAATACCTTTTCTAAGCATCAATGAAGAAATGGAGGTGGAAGGGACAGCATTACAAAAGGTAGGACAAATACCTATTAGAAGTCTGGTTCTCATTCATCTTGACACCAACCTAAATCAATCTAGTGCAGCACAGAGGAGGGTATAATCACATAAGAATGTGCACTTTGGATCTAATTCTTTGCCAGTCCAATCATTCAAAGCTCCTGTTGCCTTAAATGAAGGACAGTTGATTCTAGAGTGGATGAATGAGCACTGGCAGATACACATCTCAACTCCAAAAGATATGACTTCCACTTAGTTAAGGTTTAGGTCACACTCTTTGCTTGCAACAGGCAGAAAAAAAAAAAATCCGTTTTCATGGTCAAAAAGGAGTCCTGTTCAAATGACCTTCATATTTCTGGTTAGTACTGAAACTATCAGGACCTGTTCCCTATGCAGTTGTGTCTCAGCTTCTGACAGGGGGCAAGCACACTGGCTGGGAACGTGGGGAAATTCTCCAGCACCTAATAAGGACTGAGCTCACGTCTGAAAGCTGGAGACCTAGCAGTGCTTCTTTCCTCCATTTGATCACCTGTCTTTATGAAAAACATATAAATTTAATGTTGCTAGGATCTTGAAACCTTGAGTTACATTTGGTTGAAAATAGGCAGCAAGTTCATATTAGGAAGAGATGGATGGATAAAGAACGTGATAACTTCAGACACAGTTTGTTAGGAAAACCAACTACACACAGCTACCCTGAAATAAAGAATTGAGGAGGAGGAATCAAGCAAATGAAACCCTACACGCCCAGTGAAATATCTGTCCTTATGGATGATCAAACTCAGCTCCTCTTTCCTGGGAAAAGAGCACTGCAGCACTCGCTCTCTGGGAAGGAGGATGCAGTTTTCATCATACTCTACTAACCTATTCAGACAGTTCATAAAAAGAATTAGGAGACAAAGAAGAAAAAACACGTTTAGCCTTATTCAGCCCTAACAGCTCAGGGAAACATTGTGGGGAAATTAAGGGGAAAAATGAGAGGGGGCAGGTCTCTATTCAGAATTTAATTTTGCCATTTAGCTATTTGAGCTTTTACTGGTAGAGAACAATATGAAGTTATAATTCTGCTGGCTGAGAGTTCTGACTCCTAAACAGATGAAGAGATGCATTATGTGAACACTTGAATAATTGCACACTGAAGTTTAGGGCAAGTCTTTGGTCAATACCGTGTTGTGCCAAGGCTTAAAGAATTATACCTAGACGCATCACACATAGGGCCCCTTCCTATCTCTCATCCGACAAGAAAGTGAACTGAGAAGTGAATAAACCTCAGACATTATCATTAATGTTTCTGACGACAAAACATAAAGCAAGCAACTCAAAATCGAGTTGTTTGTACTTGCCACAAGAAACTAGAGATAAAAAAAAGCTTCATAATATGTGCAGCTTGGGTGTAGGTTATTAACACTAAAACTGTGGTATCAGCAAACAATATAGCCACCAAATGTAAGGTTCTGAATTCTTCAGTAAATCAACAGCGTCTGCTGTCTTTTCAGTCTATTTTTATCTGTTTGATCTTCTATAAATTTCTCCCTTTGTTCTTAAGATAGAATAGTAAATCAGGAAACTTTTGAAGATGTTTTCCTGCAGTAATAAAGCTGAAATGCCTTCAGAAAGTTGCCATTAAAAGATGTGGTTCAGATCTAGAACATCTGTTGGAGTGCTTCTTGCCCTTGCTGTTGAAATATCAAATACTGGATTATGTCTCTGGTAGACCCCTCGACACTGAGATCCAACTTGCCATTCAACTTGAGAGTTAACAAATTCTACAGGGAGTATGAAACATAACTTGTGAGACTAGCAACCTAAAACTATGCAATAAATGTTCATAGGACTGTGAACTAGCACATAGCCTTTCCTCTCCCCCTTGGCAGACTTCCTGGGGTATATGACTTGAAGTACTCTGAAAATGTATATAGCTCAATGTGGGACAGATTAGATGCATGCAATTTTTTTCTATAGCTCACAACATTGTGGATGGCTGTTTTCCCTTTACCTCTATCCATTGCCTGCTGCAGCCACCACCCTCTCACACAGGGCCTRTGCCTTCCTTCAGAGTGTCACAACACCCAGAAATATGATGGGTGAAGAGTGACCTGCTTTTCCATTCAGTGGCTTTTGCTTGTGCTTGATCAGAGGAAGCACTAAGCTCTTTCAGCTGCATTTCTCTATCTACAGCTTCAGAAGAAAATTCAAAAAACTTTGAGTTATGCTGTGCTGAGCATTAAGCCACCTACATTTCCCATCTGAAATGAGATCAGCTCCCCTCTGACACATGGTGTTATCCATCACAATTCACCACAGTAGTCAGAATTACTCCATACTATTACAAATTAGCAACACAAATGGTTAGGAAGTCAGAAAAAAATAGGGGAAAAACTTAAAATTGACAGAGTGCAAACATGGTACATCTTGCAGTATTATTTTAATGCATTTAGAAAATGAAGAATCCCCCCAGTTTTCTGGTATGAGATGCTGTCCTATGGGATTGCCTCTTTCTCCCATCAGACAGTCTGAGTTTACAAGCATAAGGATGCTAATAATAAACAAGAAAAGTAAATGTTTGCACTTACAGTATCATATTGGGCTCTGAAGTGTAGCTTTAAAAAAAAGCACACAGAAAAAGGGTAAACCTCGTCATGTGCTGCATTGTTTTAAATGCTGATTGACTGGCAGATCATGTAGGGATTGTGAAGACCCATTGCCAGCATCATAGGGACTTGATATTTCTCCTCGCTACCAACAAGAGAGCTTACCTCCACCTCTGAGCTCTCCTCCTAGCCCCTCAGTGGAGTGTAGTTTTAACCACAGAAATTTCACTTTTTTTATCTTTGATTTAAAAACAAAAACAACAACAAAAAAACCCACAAAACAAAACAAAAAACCCACCACAGTTTCTTACCAAAATGTTCAGATTAATTTGGAATTTAGTAACATTGTCCTTCTCAGTTCTCAAGTAAGAGCAGACTCTGGGAAGAGCTTAATATTGACAAAGAATGTGTGAATAAAACAGAAGCTGAAAATAGCCAGACTGCTAAAGCAGAAATTTCCTGTACAGTCTGGAAAATCCCTCCCATCATTACGGGTTCTTAAGGAAAGAGCATAATGTTAGTTAGTGGTTGTCATATACTGGAATTGTCATCAACAACACTGCATGGATATTACCACTATTACCAGTTCCTGAAGGTATGGGAAGATTGTGTGTGTATGTGAAGATTGTCCTATGCAACTATGCAGCTACATCAACATGTTGTATATGAAAACACTGAATATTCTCTCCTTTTGTATTTTTTCTGCAATTCAGAACTGGAGCTACAACACAGCAGAACCCCTGCAGAGAAAAGTCTTATATTCTAGTAGCAGTTACAGGGTTCACTGAGACTTGTATAGGACTTTCAGAAATTAAAGAAATTATAGGTACAAACACACAATCAGATGCTTTCCATGAAACCTTACAACAGTGCATAATTTTTCAGCTTTTTTCTTCTCTACTTAATAAAAGTCTTACATTGTGTTAATTTAGTTCTTGAATGCTTATATACTTATCTTTCTTCAGGCTTGAGATGTATAAAATGAATCGTGGAAGAAAAGAAGGAAGAGTATAGCAAGGAGCTGTTATGGCAAACTACCACTAGGGAAATAAAAAGATGTTTTTCTCTTATGTTACTGTCACTTACATATTGCCTGCTCTTTTTGATGGGCTAATGGTGTTCTGCTCCTCAGCCTCAGGGTCATCATTAATGCATGTTGTCCTCACACCACCCTCTCAAAATTACCAAATCGTTTCTCAACCTTCCAGTAAGCAAACTTTCTGCAGGCAAAGCCCACTCCCAGTGGAACTGAGATCTCCTCTAGAATAAGGAGTGTTGTGTATCAGGAAGGCTGTTCACAGGGCTGGATGCAGTTTTATTGCACAGTGACTACCTCTTACTTGCTTTGGCAAGAAAGATATGGGCAGAGGTCATCTTCATGTAGAGGATTCCGTTGCTACCTGAATCTTGCTCAAATACCGAGTGGATGTGGGGGTCACAGAGGTTTCTTTCAGCCATTGCTCTGGAAGCTGAGAACAATTTCTTTCTTCCTTTCTAACAACTGTGTTCCTCAGGGACAGGTGGAGCTTCAGAGGCATTTCCTCACCTGGGCTAGACAGATCTTTCCACTGGAAGATAATCTCAGACAGAAGAATGATATCTGAGGACTCTGTGAACCCCCAAAAGATAACTTTTTCCTAACTATAATTCCCAGAAAATACAGTTTATTCAAAGCACCTCCCTCACCTCCCTGATCTGCATAGCAGCCTTAGAGAAACACTGATTTGCACTTTCTTGTTGCTGAATTAGCACAGGGTGGTCTGGACACACATCTCCATCGCAGCTGGCTGGGAATTGCAGYAGATAAAACTGCCTGCCCTCCCAGTGCACTGCTCCTGGGGATGCCTGAGCAAGGCCTGAAGGGGAAAGGGCAGGCACTCTGCAGGGGTCTGATTTAYAGCAAATGAGCTTTCCTGCGCAGGATACCATAGATATAATCAGACTCCTAAGGAAACTGGTTTCTCATTCCTTCCAATGGCTGTTACTTGCTTTAGCACGTATCTGGATACACCTTTCCAAGTCCTAGGTATGGAAGTGCAAGGCAGTCTAGAGCAAATTTGAAGGGAGCAGTAGAGATAAAGAAGAAGAAATCCTTCTGTGACCTGTCCTTTTTCTCCAGCAAGCCACCTACCCTCAGGCTGAAGATGACCTGATTCTGGTAAAGAAAGTCAAGCCATCAACAAAAGATCTCCTGAATTGAAAGCCTGGAACAGGAGAGGCCACTTGGTGGATTTCACTTCTCCATACTAATCACTAGGTTGGTAGTTCAAGAAGATGGGAAGTAGATATCAAGATTATTAAAACTCTAGGTACAGATTAAAATCAGATACAGTTTGATTCAAAGGCACAAGTGGCTGATGAACAATATTTTTCTTAAAATAACAGCAATTACTTTTTCCTGTTGAAAAATTTGATAAAATAGATTGACTTAAAGGTCTTTGGCCTTCTTTCAGTTTGTAACTAGGATTTATCCACACCTCTCCAACATCAGGTGCCACTGCCAGCTAAGAGAATGGTGCCTGGAATTGTTGCAAACCTTCAAAGCCCAGGTAGCGATTGCACTTACGTGTTAATCTGGCTAAGAAAGGAGACTGACCTCACCCTCAGTTACCCTTTATTCTCTTCTTCCACTTCTTTAGCCCATATGTGGTTGCCTCTCAGTTAAGCAACAGGGAAATATGGTGATGCAATTAAGGGATTTCTTTAGCTTTAAAGGGTTTCAGAGAAGCATAGCCACACACGTGAAAATGTACTACAGAAAAAGATGATGAATAGACATAAAATGCCTGTTACTTCTACAGTGCATACCCTGCCAGTAATTGTGACAGGTTTATTGCTGAGTTTGAGCCCAAGAAGTCAAGTGATTTGGAATGAGTATTTTTCCTTTATTACAAAATGGCAAACATCCAGCCCAATAAGTAGATCCTGTTTCAACGGACTGAGATTATGAAGGTTCTTGGAGCTGCCTCCCTGTAAATAGGTAGAATCAGGGGCATCACAAACTGATTTACTGAAGTTATCTCCATCCATCCCACAGGGAACTTTCCATCTTGTGCCATCTTCCCTGCACTTGCAGCAAGGCTAGAGAAGAAAGCACAGACACATAAGTGCTAATGCAGCTCAATGAAAGAGCTGACATGAAATCAGTCGCTGGGCTGGAAGAGCGCAAACCAAAAGCAGGTACATTTCCAACCCCCCCAGCCTCTACAGTCAGCAGGTACACAGACTGGCAGGCACTGTAACACCTGTAAGAGCTCCTGGAGCAATGCCTATTTTTCTTAGATACAGTGAAAGAAGGGAACAAGGGAGTATTTGACAGCTGAGAGGCAGGCAGGTGTATACCGGCAGGGGTGAGGGGAGCAGCTGCTACTGCATATCACTGGGGACATCATTTACTTACAGTACAGCACCACTGCTCACCTCCTGCCCGCACACCAAGAGCCATCATCAAGCTCATGTCTTTCCCTTCCTTCATTGCTAGAACCTCTTTCTTCCCCTGGGCCTCTCAGAAACACACTGAAAACACAGCAGCTGAAGAGTTCTCCTTTGCCACAGGTCTGCCCTCCTTTTTCTTACATCCTTTCACCAGCTTCTCTTTTCACCACGCTTGCCCTTGTCCTTAAGGGTCAGAGCTCTGCCTTCATCCTACATGTCCATTTGCACTTTCTCCACGCTTCCCCACCTTCACTGCACTGATGGTGGGAGCTGGCTATTTATTCTGCCCTCACACATTTGTCTTCACGTTGCCCCCACCACACAAGCATCTTCTGTTACCATAATCCCCTGCTCTTGTTCAAATCTCTCACCAGAACTGGTACTTGCCTAAATAGTTTAAACATAAATTGAGAGATAGGCAAGTAGTGCTGATTCATATTTATTTAACAAGAACGAAGGAAAAATGGTTGGTGGTTTGCAAAAGCACAAAGTGCATTTGACACCTACAGTTCGCTCTTTGTACTTCTGAAAGCTGCAGTACATACACACAGTATGATTTTAGTTGGGTTACAGCCCTTCCATATCTTTGCTCTGTTGCTTGTTTTAGATTGTCAACAACTCAAATAAGGGCCCTTCCTCCGGAGGGGAGACAGCACATCGTGGATATTGTTTACAGAAATTAAAACAACAAGAGGCAATGAGGTGGCAGTGGGCAGGCTGTACCTCTGGGTCATTTTTAGTACCTGTTATACTAGCACCTCTACCTGTTTTGCAATTTGGGTAATCAAGGATCAAGCAAGGGCTCTGTTACTTGATGCTGATAATTGTACTTTACACTCAACTTATACTGGTGCTCTGTTTGCCTACAAATTCACTGCTCTACCAGAATCTTACTCATCTTTCTGTGAAGCGCTTTCATTACCCACAGTCTGATAAGCACTAAAGAACAAAAT
Source organism: Phoebastria nigripes (assembly GCA_035582835.1). Taxonomy (NCBI): domain Eukaryota; kingdom Metazoa; phylum Chordata; class Aves; order Procellariiformes; family Diomedeidae; genus Phoebastria; species Phoebastria nigripes. Next base: position 2,871,942 of record JAYKAV010002988.1, read on the forward strand.
TCAACTCCATATTACTGTTATTTATGCTACGATTCCTTCTGTCACAGCTACTTTATCTAGATTTGCAACCACCATACAGTAGAGATGTGCTCTGCAGATCCCCCCACCCTGCTATCACAAGCACAAACAAGCCGTTCAGTGCTCTGAGTCACAGTATCAGCCTACTGCTCTTTCAGGCTGATGTCATTGCTTCTGCACCCCGGCTATCTGAGCAGTCTGCCTCTCTCTGACGATGACAACTACTGGAGGGAGAACATGGAATTTCCAGATCTTGAAGAGGAGGGGAGAATGGCCTTATTACTTTGAATGTGCTCTCCATCAGTGCCCTAATCCAGAAAAGAGCTACTGAAGCCTAAGATTTATAATTTTATTAAAACAAGCATAGGCAGATGATATTTAGTGGTACTGGTACTAAATGCTGCTAATCGCTAATGTAGTAGCATTGCTAATCCCTAATCTTGTTTCTGAGTGGGAAAGAGTTGACCCAAGACCTAATTCGTCTTCCTTGCTCCTGTGATTAGAGCCTATCAAATACTGAATGCCAAAGCTTATGACCGTTTGAAATGCCTTAATGCTCTAATTTGGTCAGTTTAAGGACTTGGGAATAAGATGTCAACATTATCAGTGAAAGCAAAGCACGCATAGCTAGAAGCTTCCCAGAAACCCGTAACCCCCAAATCTACTCTTAGCTTGTGAACTTCACATGGATCTAACCTGGGACCCATCTCTCGACAATAACATGAAATACATTTAGTGATGAATGTGATTTGGGAAACATCATTTGTGGGGAATATATGAAAGTTGATCCTTACATTTGATACTCAACTTTCAGCTTTACCCAATATCTGTTAGTACTCTTCTCACCAGCATTAGTAGGTACTGGATCATGCCTTATAACTGTCTTTTAGCTTTGGGGATTTATCTTCATTAATAAATCACTGAATGATGCTACGTTCAATGAATAGTGGCCAGCACCAACACTTTTCACCTGCACTCCTCCTTACAGTTTAAGGAAAACATTCTGGGTCTGTCTTTGTTCAAAATTTCTATTCCCGCTCTATCACACCCTCCACCAACTCCCCTTATTAATCACGGACAATCTCTAAAAAAGAAGTCTTCAGGTTTTTTGAGGGGGGGTTTAAATGCGAGAAGTCCTATAAGTAAAATAGTAGTTTCTATGCTAAATAAACACAGTATTATTTTATTGYTTTCATGGGTTTGCAATGCTTATCGTAAACACTTTGCTGCATGTAAATATGTTCCTTAACTATAGAAGCATTCAAGTTTTTAGATATAGAAACTATCTAAAGAAAAGAAAATACTACAATTTGCTTTTTGCTATGTGGCAAATGCTCTAAGCAGTAGTATAGTACTTTTCCTCTTGTAAAAGTAATAAACACAACACATGATCAAAATCTCTGAAAAGGAGCTGCTGAATTATCCATGCCACGTAATTCCCCTCATAAATATCATCTTGAATACATGTTGGGGTTTTTTGCTTTTTCTACTTTAATTGAAAGGTTGCTCCAGAATCTCATTACTTATATTTAATATTAATTATTTTAAAATTATTAAATAATATTAATTATTAATACTTAATATTAAATATCTAAATTTCTAGACAGCATTTATTCATGGCCAGTTTATACCTATTTACTCTTACGTCAGCATTTGCCTTCAGTTTGAATGTCTCTTGCTCCCTTGAGTTTCTCTCCCTATTGTCCTAGGGACCACTACCACATCTCCTCCCTGGCTTTGTTTTGGTAAGGTTTGGTGAGCCTCAATTTGTTTTGTTTTGGTGTTCTGTTTGGTTTGGTGTTTTTTTTGGTTGGGGTTTTTTTTGGTTGGTTGTTTTGTTTGGGTTTTTTGGGGRGGTTTTTTTGGTCTATATCAGAAATACCTTGGAATAACCTGAAATCACATTTGCTTTCTTGGGCCTTTTTTTTTTTTTTAACCATATCACACACACTGCCCAGCGAACAACTAATATAGACAGGTCCTCCTCTTTCTTGGTTGGTAGATTGTTGGAGAAACCAACAGGAGAAATAAGTGTATTCTTTAGCCAAGAGTTTGATCTGTTTTCCACTATGAATTTCAACACATTTCCATGTTCTGTTGCACTCTTTCTGTACTGACAACCATTCCTGGCTGTGTGTCAGCAGAAATTCCATAGGCATCCTCTTATTCATACAGCCCAAGACATTATTGAAGAAGCTAATGAGCAAACAAATTTTTAAGGACTTCAGTAGGAAGTTCTAGCTCCAGCATTTTCCAATACTAACCTATTTTAAATGTTAGCCCCTTTTCTATTTATCTGTATGTCCCTAATCACTCTCCCTGCTTTTCCCTTCTTAAAGCCTTGCATATTCCCATGGCACCTACTCAGCTTTCTGCCCATGTCCTCTCTACCCTACCATTCTCTAGCCCTCCATCCTGGCTCATTAAATTTTGTGTTACCTCTGCATTTGCCTTTCTTTTGTCTCTGGTCTCGTGCCTGGCACAATCTCTTTCCTTGCTCTTCATATTTCTGTATCCCTGTCCATATACATTTCTTTATTTTCCTGCTCTTCCAACTATATATAACTTCCCTCTGTCATTTTCTGTCATTTACACTTCTCCTCCTTACATTTTGTTGTTCCCACATCCTCCCTACCCTGACCACAGTCCTTCACTCTAATATTCCTTTTTGGTCTTCCGACAGACCCAACCCTTGACAGCAGATATGGTCAAACTTTGGCCCGGGCTGTGAGGTGAGGCCCTGCTGGCACCAGGCTCGCAGAGCAGTCCAGCTGCCTGTGGGAGGATGGACCCACTCCCCAAGCAAGAAGGCACAGCTGAAGCCACCGGTCAGCTGCTCCTCACTCAGCCCAGAGTGAACCAAGGGGACACCGGGAAAGCCCATACCATTTCCCTCCTGGCTCCCGATCCTTTTTCATACATCTGAGGAACTACCCTGTCACTCCCTGGGCTGCGTCATGACTTTGGTGCACAACTTACTCAGGAGAGTTAGTTCCCCCACTCTACCGTGGCTTCTGCCATACAGCTCCCATTATCAACTCCCCTCCATTTCTATACCTCATTTCATTTTCTACCTTTCCAGTTTCTCAGATCTCCTTTACGTATCATCTGACTCTCGCATATGCAGTGAAGGCACAGCTGCTTTATTCACCAATATACCTGCACACTTCATGTTCACCGGAAACAACTGCATATTGAGGACAACTCAACAGGGACAGCACTACTGCCATATGTTGAAGCTACAGGCGGAAGCATTCATCTCACTGAATCCCAGCCTACCTTTTGCAACACTGGAACTATGAAAATAGCAGCTCTTTTTGATTAAAACAGAAGTTTTCAAAGGTGAGGACTAGAGCTCAGGTTCAGTTCAGCAGCCCMGGGAAACCCCCTTTACACCGTATGGTAACAGAACAAGAGCAGTCAGGCCAGGCCCCTCAGCTGGCAAGAGCAATGTACCTTTCCACACCTTTGTGGAAAAAGTGTTTCAAAGTGATGAGTAAGCAAACTAAGCATAACTCAGATTTCATACTTACCCTTGCAGTGAAGTCCACAGCAGCACCCCGATTTAACAGCAACGTAGCTACGTTGATATTTCCATAGTGAGCAGCTATGTGGAGGGGGGTGAACCCACTCTGGAAAAACAAAACGAAACAAAACCAATAGATACTTATTTTTTTGTACCTCATTGGTACTCCAAAATTTGTATCACATCACTGACAAAAGCTAGTAATAGGAGTCTGCTGCAAGTCACCATTCCAATTCTGTACTAGTTTTCACTCACTGACGTTTATTTATAGACTCTCAGAGAGTCTAAATAAAATCATATTGCTATGCAGGAGGGAAAAAAATTAACATAATTATTCTAGAAGACCAGAAGTAGCATAAAATTTTCAGTTATTCCAGAAAAACAACAGCAAAACATTTTAGTATTAAAGCAATGATCTGTCTTTTATAGGAAATTAATTTCTAACTAGAAATATCTAGTCGTTGCCGGTATTATGTCAGCCTTGCAAGTTAAATCTCTTACAGATTCTTTGCATAAGTTCAGATACAAGTCACTTAATGATACTTGCTAACTGTTTTTTATAAATTCAAAGTAGACGCAAATGAAAACAACATCAAAGACGATTTTAAACTATTAATATGGATTTTTTTTCCAAGGCTTAGTACCATAAAGATCAGTCTCCCACTGTGGGCAACCACACTGGGTTATGTTCAGACACCATGAGTTACCACCCTAATTAGAAGATGCCTTACTGATAAAATTACTTCAGCAACTTACTTTCATATTTAAGTAGTTTTACTTCCTTTTAAAATAATGCTAAAACATGCAGCAATTCCATCAGTCCTGCAAAGTATGAAACCTTATGGGAACTAGATGCATTTCTAAATTGTTAGCAAGCCATGCTAGCTGCCACTGCCTTGCTTTGGGAGTTTTGCAGATATAAAACCACTCTCAGATCATTCTATTTGCTGACACCATCAAGGTAAGTGTCATGCAGAAGCCTAAAATCAGACCTGGATGCACAACATGACAGGGTTGTCTGCAGCTCTTAACACATCTGATAAACATATGCTCCATGAGAATCCCTGAAAACTCCATCTTACACAATATGGCTCTTTTATGATGTCAGTTAGTTCCCAAGAATGCTTACTCTTACTTTTAAACCCTAGTTTCAGCTGCAGAAAGCCCTGGTATCTAAACTACAGTCTTCTCTAGCACATGCTACTTCATTTCATCTAAAGCAGGTATCTATCCTATAAAAGGCGATGCAAAAAGAAGGAAGAAATGATGCAGCAGCACTAAGTCATGGAGGAGTGATGATGCATATATATATTTATATATACCTCTGTTGTTCTATTCACCATCATCTAGGTTAACACATTTGGAAGCAAAGAGGGGGAAAAAATGAACGGTTAGTTCACCACTGGTGATATGGGTGCAAAAAGCTTCATGATTGCTATGTGGCATGGCAGCTCAGATGACAGCACAATCGGCACACAAAGGAAGCTCGACTGAATGGAAGCTGAATGATCAAGTATTTTGAATGTTAATTGTTACATGTTTACCAAAGTTCTTAAAGCAGCAATTGCACAAACAACTAATCAAATGACTTAATTTTACAATACCTATAGCACACCACTGCAGGAGTGGCTTTCAGTCCCAAGAGAATAATTCTAATAATATTTTGCTTATTATTTTCCATTTGCAAAGTTTCTACAGGAGAAATTAACCCTGATTTAAACAAAAAGGGAATGGGGGAGAAAGAGGTGAAGGAAGCAAATGAAACGTTATTCTTAATCACACATTATAGGAGAAAGTTACATGTAACTCTGCAGCAAAATACTTCACACTAAGGGAGATCTTCACTGGATGTAATACATGTGGTCAGCACTTAATAGCATCAAACCTTTTTTCTTTTTGCAACTGACCTTTGATTCCACATCAGCATTGTGGTCGTTCTGCAGGAGCAAAGCCGCTGCCTTCGTATCATCCTTGCGAGCAGCGATGTGAAGGGCAGGAAGACGGACTTTTCCCTTTGTATCATTTTCAAGCAGCAGTGAAACCACCTGGTCATGACCTTGCTGCAAAGCTACTGCCAAAGGCGTGAAACCATCCTGCAACATACAATGGGGACTCTCAACACATGTTCCAAGCTTTCCAGGGGGCGGAAAGGGGAAGGGACAAGATCTCAGCATTAGTAACAGTACTGGCTCAAATTCAAATGTAAAGTGTAACATGGTGCAAATTAAAATACCCTGCAATGACACTGAAATTGCAGAAAAGTGTTCATGAACTAGGTCCCAAATGCTCAAAACACCCTTCTGGCACTCCAGACTTAAACATAAAATTATAGACACAAGCAAACAAAAATGACTGAGACTTGAGAAAAAAAGTGTGAAATTACTCACAAATTAACAGTTACGTAAATAAGTTTGTGTATATAATAAGGTGTATAATTATATAAAAAGGTATAAAAAGCTGAAATATTAAAATTACAATTGTTAATGATGTCTCCATAGCAAATTATCATCCATTCCCCCCACAGCTACAGGTTATAATCTACGTTTTTTAAGAAAAATCCCCTAACACTTCAGCTCTATCCTCTGATATATTTTATATGTGGATTTAAAATCTAATAATATTTGAATAGGAATATCACATACTCCCAATATACCAATTATTTTACTACAACTTCCATTTAGGAAAATTTATATAGATGTGATGGACAATCCTCTTACAAACAGAAATTATTTCCTTTCAGAGTAGCAAATAGCCAACCAAAGTAGTGCAGAATAAGAAACCTGAAAAATAGATTTTTGTTTAACAGATTTTAGAGTGGATTCCTCAAACACGTGAAAAGTACAGTCTCAGATGTTTTTATAGTTTTATTTTTATGGATTCTTAGAAAACTAAAGAATGAAAGAGTTGTCATTTAGATTCTGCTCCTTCCCAAACATTTAAGTGGCATTCCAATCCAGGAACACATCCAGCTTTACCCAACATAATACCCATAAATCACAAATGCAAATTCCTCTGCTTGGGATATTTATGTATTTCATTTGACTCTCGATCAATATACCCAAAGCTTATATTACTAAACTTCATTACAGTTTAGTAGGTAAACACCTTCTTTCACTTTTCAACTAATTCTGTCATGGTGAAACTGTATAAGCGTGAAATAAAAGTGCAGCAATGACACAGAAGAATGTAGATCCTCACACTATATCAAAAATGCAGAGTTAAGTGTTAACTTCTTAACTTTTGGAATTAAAAGTAATGTTTTCAATAAGGAATTTCTCTCTCTGGCTTACCAAACAAAGAGCGCCTCAATTTAGGAGGAGAAACAGGAGGAGTTCTGAAAAAGATCATTTTTTCAGAATTTGGGGTGGGGGGGGAGAAAATTCACTGGAATTCCTTGGGTCTTAACAAGTTTGGGTTTTTTTAAATGAATTTTTTTAAACTCATTTAACCACAGCCTTCTCCTTTAGCTCCGGCTCACCATCCTCCAGCAGCGGGGCAGGGCTCTGAGCTTTGGTCCCAGGCCGCGAGCTCCTGGGATGAAACAACCGTGCAGCCTCAGACTGCGGGCAGAGAGCAGCACAGGATGTGAAAAATGCTGTGTAGCTCCGAAGGCCAAAAAACTCCACGAGCATCCCCACAAGAGGGCTCTGGCAATATAGCTATGCTGTACCTGAAGAAATGGAGGCTTCTGCCTGGAGAAACCTTGAGTGCGACAGCTCGTGCCTTAGTGACCCGGAGACGTTCGCTTCCTGGTCTATTTATACAGCCGACAGCAGCTTCACAAAGAAAAGTAGTTTAGCTATCTACAATGTCTTTTCTCATCAGGCTTTCCCTTCTGCTAAAAATGCTGATAACAATAATATAAAAAAATCCTAGTAACACATTTTCTCCTTTCCTTAGGGAAAAGGGAGTGGACAAATGGGAGGGAGCACTTCATTTCAACCCCAGAACAGCTGCCATCCCCTATACCCCCAGTTTCCTAACTCTGATGAGAGTTGCCCATCATTTCAGTGTGTGCAGAGATCACTGTACCACGGCCAAGCAAAATGCGAGCAAGAATATTAGCACCAACAAGAACGCATTTCCACCACATGCTCTCTGAAGATGCCTATCCACAAAAAGCAATTGCAAGCAAGTATTGTGATGTCAGTGCTATAATTAGCAACTGCACTTTAAAACATAAGGCAAAGCCCACTCCAGAAAAAACAAAACAAAAACCCAAAAACCTAAAGCCAATTTAAAGTAAATAGTTGGTTCTTTTTTTTTTTTTTAATTTAGATTAAAACACCTTTGTTAAAGAGTTTTATTTTTAATGAATATTTAGCTAAGTGGCAATCGTTCAATAACAAGTCTTTTGCACTTACAAAGATACAGATAAATCAGATTTATATGAAAATTTGGACCAAGAGAAAATAAAAAAGCACCCATAAGCAACTATCACAAACAAGTAAGGAAATAAAGGCAACATTGTTTTGTAGTCTGGTATCTTCAAAGGAATTCTCCATGGATAAAATTAGATTGCACCTTATCATCAAGCTGAGTTGGAGAAAAGCTCAACCTAAACTGACATAACAATGCTCAAGGGAAAAACAATACCAAAGAAAAAGAACCAAGTACCCATACACAATTTTAAAAATTTCTATTTTCAGAAAAATCATACAGTGGCAAGAATATTTTCAAAAGTCTGAATCTATTGTACATCTCTGAGGGTCCCGTGACTTCTTTGTTTCCAAGTTTTTACAAAGAAATAGAAATGAGTGTTCGGAAAACTACAATTTTTCAATTAATTTTCCAGATTTAAAATACTTCATTTTGGTATTTCTTGGCTTTCATATCTTTAAGCATTTCCAGAAAGTAGTTTCTGATGCACACCTCTAGTTATAATTAATTTTTAGTGATTTTGAAAACATAATTTTGATCCATTAGTGATTCATTTTTTACAGTGCTGACTTCAGAAGAGAAGAAAAAGATTCCATACATACATCATTATACAGTGACACTATAAGGTATAGTGATGCAATAAACTAATTTTGTATTTCATATTTTGCAAAAAGTAGGACTTTTTCAAATAAGCATTATTTCCTTCATGGAATCAGTTGAGATAGAGCAATCAGGATTCAATAAATATTAGAGAGAGCACATACTGAAATACCTTTTTTTTTTTTTTTTTTGTAGCAAAATCTTGGAATTAAGACAACTGAAAATTCATCAGATTAAAAACCTATCTCAATGCAGTACATTCAAGACTATTAACATGTCTGCTATTCTTTTTCCTTCCAGGTTGCCTCATTTGAGTTAGAATTACTTTTTAAAGCACAAAATAAAAAGTGTTCTTCTAGAAAGATCACAGAACACCTTCAAGTATGGACCTTGCATCTTTCTGTCAGCTTGAAATTATCACTGCAAGACCAGATGTGATAACTGGGTGCTACAGAGAGGGTATCAACATGGCAATAAATGCAAGTTCAGAAAATACTCCAAGCACTAGGTAACCCTGGGTTTTCCCTGATACCCCAGGGCTGGCTCCAAAGCGTAGGTATACAGTTGTTCTTGCTTTATGGTTGCCCTCCGCATTACTCAGTATTTTTAATGAAAGCACAGAGAACTTTTATATTATGCACACAGCTTCCCTGTTTGAGCACTTTAACCTGAAAGATTACCAGTTATGACTAAGAACACATCTATTTTTAAAGCTGTTTCTAGTTAAAGTCATTTTTTATTTTAGAAATGGCAAGAGATGGTTTAAATTGCTGAAAAGCCAGTAACTCAGTATTCATTAGCACACTTCACAGAGAGAACTTTTTATTGGTCTTTAATTTTGTATTTAAAAAACTAGTTTGATATAAGCTGGCAAGAATTGCTGCTGAAGCACATTTTACTTTGTTCATAAAGTGTGAAATTCAAACTTTTACCTCTGTGGCAAGGCTTTGACTGGCACCATTGTCAAGAAGAAACTTAACAACCTCCAGGTGGTTTTCTTGGGCTGCCATATACAGTGGAGTGAAACCATTCTGAAATAGGAAAACAAGAGTGTAAACACTCCACAACCATTTCATACATACCACAGATCTGCCAAACTCAGGTAGATTAGGAGGAAACCAAATAAACTGCTTGCTCACATGCTAGTTAATAGCATGATCTCCCCTGATTTAAATGAAGATAAGAGAAGGGTAATATTATTCAAAAGGACACAGTGGAATCTTTCAGCTGACCAGATACAATTCCCACAGCCAAGCAAGAATACTTCCTTTTACATCTGTTGTGAAGTCAAACTAAAAACCAATCTGGACAGACCATTTGGTAGAGATGAGTTATGATTCCCGATAAATACAGCCACAGCAATGGAAATGCAAAATGGGACAGGCAAATACAATACAAGCCTGTGGCAAAAGCAAGGACGATGGCTCTTCAGAATACTTCCCAAGTTTTTCTCTTCTCTCCATTAGCTTTGACTTCTCTTTCACTTGTGCTGGCTACTTATGCCTTTTGTCTCCTCAAAGTGCTGCCTTCTGAGCACAGCCTGCTTGTGGTCACTGAGCTACTTCATATTTCAGGCACCAGGAGATCTCAGGGTCGTTGGTTCTCAGTAGTTTGAGGCAGAGGTTTATCAGTGTTTCCGACCACATTAGAGCATTTCTCAAATTACGCTTAAGTGAGTGATTTCAATCAATGCAATACAAGTATTAGAGGCTGCAGAGCTTAACTCATTCTTTGGCTAGCGCTTTCCTCTTACAGTCAATGCTTTTGTCTTTGCCTTAACTGTATACAGGTCACAGCATTTAAGGAATTGAATTTTTGGGTACTAAGATTAAGACAATGTATTTTTCCCTATTGTTCTATGCATTTCTGAAATTCACAGCTTTGACGTCACTCACACAACCAAAACAGCAAAATGAAGTCATGAAACCTGTCCTGGGTTCAAGATACCACTAAAGAAATTTATAGAAGTTGCCGATTTGCACCTGAAATTGCTTGGCTTTCATATAGCACTGCACGTCCCTCAGTCCAACAGAATCGTGACCTAGTGATAAATACATTCTATAGTAACAACTTAAAACATCCATATACTATTGACTGAGCAGTTTGATACTGCTGAAGCAACCAAAGCAGCATCAGCAATAAGAACAACAATCCCTTTCTCCTCTGATCTATCATAATATATGTTTTCACTCTGTACTCCAGCATTACTCTTTTGTCAGACTTGTAACTGCCAGATTTTGCCTGATCCCTTTCCTTATGATACCAGCATGGGTGATGATACCATTAAACATTTTGGCCAGGAGGTCACTGAGGTTTCAGTGGGCTCTGTTAGGGCCCTGTCTGTCTTCTTACTATCTTCCAGATCTCATGCCATTGGGATTTCAGTGAACCTCAGACTTCTCTTAAGTAAACTTCACACAGAATCAGCTGCAATGGGGGCAGCAGCTTCCCTCTTCAACTGCTCCTTGCTAAGATCCCCCCAGACCTCTCGCTCTACCACACACTACTTCTGGTTATTACTCCAGAGCATGGGGACGACAAGGAGGAAAAGAAATACAAAATAAAATAGGAGGTAAGGGCTAGTTAAAAAAAAAAACAGGTAAAACAGAAGAGAAATTTCATCTGGCTTAAATAACAGAAAAGTTAAGGAAGTGCTTCCATATGACTGGGTTTGGCTGAGAGTATCAGCACTCTCACATCTGCAATGTGGCCAGGGCAGACATTTCGGCAGGGCAGAAGGCACAGGGGGAGCAGCTCAGCAATTTGGCTAGAACAGTTACAAAGGACATGGACCTAGATTTTGCAGGAAACCAATGGAGCCAAACAGAGGTGAGCTGAGAAGAGTTTGGCTATATATTTGCATCAAAGAAAAAACATTAATGTTCTGGGCTCTGGAGAGATGAAGTGAAACTGTAGCCTAAGACCTATAGCAGTGAATTTTGGCTGAGTTATAGTAGCCACGGTGAAAACAGCTGAGAGACATCTGACTGTCACAGCAATGGAGCAGAGTTGCATGGCACATGTCCAACACAAAGCATGCAGGAGAGCGCAGGTGACCTGAGGCCGAGCATACAGGCTTCAGCGGCAGCAGAGACAAATAGGAGGTCAGAAGAAAGGACAGTTGGAAAGGAACTGGATGTTTGATCCAAGAGGAACTTTACCATCAACAAGACACTGAGCAGCTGTGAAGCCATGTTTACAAGGCTCGCACCGGCTGTAAGGTCTGTTGCTGTTCCAGTATTTTGATAATTTGGTCGCTAGTCGGGAAAGCATCGCTACAAGCATAAAGCAGGCACTGAAGTCCTACCGGAGCCAAAGCCTAAAGTTAGCAATGTGTTAATGCACTCTCCAGAACCAAGGCCTAATGGTTTAGTTACCGTACAGTTAGAAATCTACTTAATGAAAAACAAAGAAGCCAGAAAGCATTTGCTAAGGTACCTAATATGTCACATTACAGGTTATTATTATAGTGAACAGCAGAGTTTGGCATTTTTCCTTATCATTTCATGGCATACTCAGTACCTATTTACTAACTCAGCTGGAAACAAAGATTAATTTTTTTAGTTTCAAACATTTGCATTTAGAAAGGAAGCAGGAAACACTTCCTAATTATTAGTTTCAGAAAATAATTAATAGGCAAAAATTCTCAGAACCAAGTATTATTAGCATTTGGAGGCAGAGCAGAAGCTTTTCTCCTATGTTAAATTATTGTAGGGTATTCAACATCTTTCCCCCCATACTTGGCTTTTTCTTCTCTCTTTAAAAAGGGGCTGAAATTGCCAGAGAGCCACAAGCCTAAGGAAAGTATTTTGTCTTCAATAGTAATAAATACCTCTTGGAAGAGGTACAAAATTCAGACTCGGTAAAAATTCACTTCTTTTTTTTTTTAAGGACAGGAAGATTTGGTTAAAGAAGGCTCTACATCGCTAACACTGGCACTGTCAGCAGGGTAGAGCTGTTACCTTCATGGGAAGAGATAAAGCCAAATTCACACCAAACCAAACCAAAACAAAAAAAAAAAAAACAAAAACAAAAAAAACAACAAAAAACCAAACCAAAACAAAAAAAATCTTTGGGTGGTCTCTCTGTAGGTATGCCAAATTCAGCAGAACTTTATTCTAAGCTTTAGGAAGGCTCAAGTGATGGTCAGTACCACGGACAAATCTGGTCCAGGGCTCACTTTGGCAACAGAGAGCTCCAGGGACCTCCCAAAAAGACTAATCCCAACTGGGGTACCTCACTGCCACATATTGGTGTGGAATGGCCAATATACATGTCTCGCAAGCAAAGACATCAAAGGCATCCATAATGGAGGGGGGGGCGGGGAGGGGAGGAATCTTTAATTCTCATATGTTAGCAAAATAAGGGTAACATGTGGCAAAACCTTAGGGTGCATGGACAATGCAGTTATATAAGATGTTTACAATCTCAGATTATTTTTAGTTTCAGGGCTGAATACACAAGTTCTCAAACACAAGCAGAAAAGATCCTTTCAAAGCCATCTTAATTTCTTCAACAGGAAAACCACTGGAAATATTTCTGCTTTGTTTTACTTCTTAACAGTCATGGAAGATTTTACTTAAAACTACTTTTTGTTGTTGTTCTCTTTAAATTCAAATTATATGGTGCCTGGAACCAAATATTGCTGTATCTAGCTAGTATAAAAGAGTAAGAAAGGAGAATCGAGTAGCCTATACTCTTTGTCCAGGTAAAGGAAACATGAAATATAGATCACAAATAACTAACATTCTTGAAATAGATTCTATTAAACATTTTGTTCATATTATTTGAGAGACCATTAAAAAAAAACATGTTTCTTTAAAATGTACATTTTTCAATTTCCCTTTTTAACAAACATTTTCTATCATGCCCACATCTTTATAATAGAGCAGAATGGCAATACTGGGCCAGATGAGAAGACCATCTCTTAATCTCACCCCTTTTCTCTGACAGTGCCTGCCAGCCAGCCACTGAGCAGGGAGAACAGGAATGGGGCTGGCATGCAGGGACACCTCCTATGGCACAGCCACCCGGCTTTCAACAATCTGTGGTTTATGCATTTTTTGAGCCAGAGTTTTTCTCTGTTTCATTTTGCTGCTTTGCTTTTAACACCAGCACTGTTTTCCCTTATTTCAAATTTTCTATAATTGACCTAAATATTCATTCAAAGGACATGACCAAAYTTAAAAGCTCTGCATATGTTTGCAGTACCTCCTTGTACAAGGAAAGGGAATGAGCTCGATTAAGCCTGAGACATTGAATTATGTGAAACAGGATCCCTTTCATTTGAACAAGTTCTCTCCCACTCTCCTGTTCTATCAGTATGTCTTCTGACTCTGTAACAATTAGCAGCTCATAGGACACTGGAAGGCAGATCTAAGGCTGAAGGGTAAATGCTTTGCTGTGCTCCTTGTTACACAACCACTTCCAGTATCCTGCAAACACCCCTGGATGTGCCTCCGCTTTCTTCATCTCCAGGGGTGTGCGTCTGTGTGGCTTCTGGACGACTTAAAACAGAGGTGTTATTTCTATGCTTTCTCTGTTGGTGAATGAGATGGGCAACTCAGAGTTAATCCCAACTGATGGTTGACATCCCATGGGGGAAAAGACCAGAACACAACCTGGGATTTCACTGTGCTGTCATGCCTATGGGGGAAGACAAGACTTGATATGTCTGTGATGCCTCTTGGTACACTCTGACCACCTGACGAGGGGTAGAGCAGAAGGCGGAGAGCTGGAAGCATTTAAAGTTTTAATTGTATGTTGAGTTACAAGGTGGGAATGAACTCAGCACTACACTCACTAAAATGCCTGCTTCAGTAACAAAATGGCAGCTGTGTGTTTAAACTTTGTCTTTGCACCTGTTGTCAGTTACCTATGTGTGTGGAACAGCCAAAAAAGAACAGTTTTTTTGTGTTAGCAGGATTACATTCATCTTACTGACTCTATCAAACCCTATTTTCAAAAGCCAGCATTAATACAATGAGATCTACCAAATATACTTACTAATATTATGGTTTATAAGGGGAGAACGATTTTAATGTCGGCAAAGTTTTTGATAGTACCAAACTATCAAAGAAAGAGAAATATACCTGAGACTGTGCATTGACATTGGCCCGATTTGTAACCAACACTTTGACTACTTCTGCTTGTCCAGCAAGGGATGCTATGTGCAATGCTGTGTTTCCTTTCTGAAATGAGAGACAGTGATATTTGAGAAGAGTACAAAGCTTGAGCTTGAATACGTGACAATACTATCAAGAACATGTTCCACTTTAAAATATAGTATTTCTTGCAATAAAATACTCTTACTGAATACTTCTAATGGGTAAGTTATTCTAGAAGACACGGGCAGAAACCAAGACAGAAATCTACAATTTGTTCAGTAAATCTCATCCCTAGTAACCTGTGACATTTACTATAATCCAAAAGGTTTGTGTCAAACAATTATTGAGACCACTCCACCAGTGGAAAATGGGCAATTACTGCTGCAGTCAGGTCTGTAATCAGTTGGCCGACACCTTGTGCCCATGTCATCAGTGTGAACAAGAGAACAACTAGATCGGCCTGACTAACCTTTGTCGCTGCATCCACACTGGCACCTCGCTGTATCAGTTCAGAGACAACTTCTACGTGCCCTTCTTTGGAAGCAAGATGGAGAGCATTCAACCCATTCTGATTGAAAAAAAGAAAAGCAATGGAAAAGATTGGCAAAGGTTTTCCAGCATAGCAAACAACGTATCAGGAGACAAATTATTATATCCCAGCAAGAGGACTGCTTCCAAAAACTATTCTTATGTAAACTTTACAAGAATTAGATTATAAGGAAAGACTATGAATTAAGTCAGGATATACTAGCTCTGGGGTCTCAAGTTCTGTGTGCTGTCCCATGATTTGATGTAATACAAATGGAATAAAAGATAATGTTAAATAGCACAACATTCTCCAAGTGGAAGTGAAATGGTGTCTTGGTAAGGGGGAAAAATAAAAGTTTTAATTGGATAAAATATGTAAACATGGCTCATCAAAAAACACATAAGTTATCACTGACATGAAGTGCAAATTTAAAGACAGATTTGAGAAATAGCAAGAAAGGTATTTATCTAGCAAATTTGATCAAAATATTCTTCAACCTGATTTGAAATGTTGATGTCCACTCCACTTTTTAAGTAGTCAAGAGCCTTTTCCAAGTTGCCAGCTCGAGCAGCTCTCAGGTAACTTGCATTTGTGTCAGACTACAAGAAAAAGAGGAAAAATCCCATTAGAAATTACAGCACAGTATAAAAATATATTCCCTTAGCAAAGAAGTTAGTAATGATACAACATATTGTACATACATTTAACTAGACATGAAAGGATCCCAAACTGCCTTATCAAATATGGGCCAAATCCTGCCCTCCTTGCTTATGCAAACTCCCTCTGGTGTAAACAGGCTGTCCGCCTGACTAGGCAGCACAAGATTTGACTTCATATATAAACGTGAATTATGCAGCACTCTCTAACATGCAAGGCTAGTAGCCAGGGACACATCTGGTACCCAGCGTGGAAGACAACATGGTGAGGCTCAGGACAGGACTCCATGGAAACCACTCTGCTCTTTCCAAAAGTGCCACACCACCTTTAATGCCCAAGCTGGACAGACCAGACCAGTACTGCAAGATCTCACATGACAGATTTTAAAAAATCCAAAATACTTAATATTGAAGGACTGAATGAAAAAACATGGTTCTACCATGTAAGTAGGACATTTTAAATTCTAATGTCTGATTACATTCTGTTTTATTTTCTCCACCCTCCCTCATTTTATGGTACATTTTATTTACAATATCTGTCCACATTCAATGAAGTAGCCAGAAACCCCTAGGTACAGTGCCATTATCTAAACTGCACTTATCTTTTTTCAGATCTTGCTTTAAAGATAGCTGTGCAAATTTGCTTTATGATGACTTCAGCTTGAATGTAAGGATGGCAGAAAGGAAGGTTAAGTCATGAAAGAGATCACTGAAAGTAATTCCCATCCCCGGAGGGTTTTAACAACAAGTTATGCAAATATCCACCAAGGACGGTTTAGACAATGCTGATCCTGCCTTGGAGCAAGTGAAATGAACTGGGCTAGCTTTCAAGAGGGACAAATTGTATTATCTTTGATTTTATCTGTGCCACAGCTTCCCCTGGCATCTTGGGCAGTCAACACATTTTTTGTGCCCTCTTCTCCATTAGTATAATAGGAATTGTCTTTTTCTTTTCCTCAGTACCATTTCATCACAGGCTTATATCACTACAGCTTTAAGTGCTTTATGATCCTTTAAGGTTCTAAAAGAGTGCAACAATTACCTTTAGAGAAAAAATTAAGGGCAGTAACTGCTGAGAGAAATATAAAACACCCTGGCACCAAAGCTCAGTTACTTATCCAGTGCTCAAATAATTTTTTTTTTTTTTTCATTACCCATTTTCTGGATTTGCTATAGACTTTTCTCCTCTCCTGTCAATGCAGCCRCTGCAAACTGGATGTTCTGTGAAAACATTGCTTCAAGCCCATCTGAAGTCACCTTCATGTGCAGGATGAAGCAATCTTGGGCATAACAACAGCAAAATGGTAAGTGGGTATGAAGTCTGCTTTCTTCTTTGTACCAGTACAAGCTACAAGACTATTTTACTAGTACTTTCAATACAACAAGCTCTCTCTTCCAAGGAGAGCCATTACTTACGGACTTTTCATTTTCTCCTCAGTTTTGCACACATGGCATTCCACTTTGCAATGGTAAGTTACCAGTTTACAATCTTCCCTGCTCTTAATCTTTATTTTCCAAGCACGCCACRCTGATCATTACAAATCAACTTCTGTGATGTGCTTCCAGCAAGAGAGACCCCAAATATCAATGTTGAATTAGGCTCTATCAAAAACAAGGTGCTGCCACAAACTACATGGTCAGAACTGTAAAGACTATGGGGAAGAATAGCTGCTTTGAGAGGTGCAGTAAATCACTTTCATGTGGAAGATCATCTGAACTGTGCAATGCAGATTATTACAGGAGACAGGTCATTTTCTCAGTGCCTAGCAACAGCAGCCACMGGGGTAAAAAACAGGTCAGCATTTTATCAGCATTACCAAAGGTATGAGGGAGGACTTAATAGACCGGGAGCCCTTTTTGTCACAGTGTAATGGCATGTCTGTTTGGCACAGTCAGCAGGTGGACGATAATTAACATCAGCTGTTTACAGCTGCTTCTGGGTGGGGAAGGGATGCACCAGAGAAGCTTGCTATGGAAAATCAGTTACCACCAGTCACATTAATGCACGCCAGACAAGAAACACTGCTCATACTCGGAAACATTTAAACCTTTCTATTTGCTCAAACAAAATGGGGGGAGGCAGGACTGATAAATAGCTGATATTCACATTAATATCTAACTGCTGTTTCACTGTAGAGGCAATGCCTATGTCTTTCAAGGACTTCTCTTGGAAGCATTTGCTTGATAACGGGAGGAAGGACAAAGGTTAGGTCACACTTCCAGCCTGGGGACGTATAAAAATGTTTCAAATCAAGCTAGCTCAGGTGCTGCTAAGTGATGCACAAATCTATTCCTGAAATCCCTCAAGCAAACAGCATGCCCTCCTTTGCCAGTCACCACTCAAAACTCACTCCTTTTGCTCAAACTGTCCAGAAACATCACTGACACCAGCAGCCAGGTTGCCACCTGAGCAGCGGGGCTGGTGGGGTGCTGGGCACAGCGCCAAGCTCACCCATCAGCCTGGACTCTCGCCRCTCAGACAGGGACAGGCTCCCAGCACGAGGGGCACCGTACAGAAAAAGCAGCGCCGATACRTGCAGGCACTACAATGACAACTAGGAAGCACCCAGAGAATCTGCCATTTAACAGCACGATGGGGATAACACAAACTCTCCCACACTTGGAGATCTCTCAGCTGATCTGAGTTGGCACTTCCAATTTCCATCTTACTGGTTTCCAGTTACTTGAATGTGAACTAGCATGTGAAACTGCATGAGCTGCCTTAGCAGCCAGGGTGTAACACATCCCTGTGCACTAAGAAAGGGGTAACCCTTTTTTTCTGACCTTGGCTAAAGCTTCCAAGCCCTCAGACTGGGTTAACTCACCTCAGGTTGGTTAACTCACCCTTTCTGGGCCACCAGGCACAGAAATTTTGAGATTTACACAGGGGGATAACAGACTGAGGTTGTACAATTGTGCAGAAAGTTCAACGGGGCTTCTGGGATTCTCTCTATCCATTACGGTCATTGCCATAAGCAGAAACAAGCAATAACATTAGAGAGAAAGGAGAGACAATGTCTTTGGAAACCAAAAGCAGTTCCAGCCTCTCTAAAAGTAGCATTGCTAGCTTCCACTTTCCCTATAACTAAGGCATTACTTCAGACCTGCTCAGGCAGAGAATAGTCTTACAAGCTTTTTCTACCTCGCAAAATGCCTTGAATACACTTGTTTTTAAGACATTCCACTTCCAAAACCCAGAAGAACCAATGAACGCTATCCAACTTTTACAAAAGCTAAGCGCAGGGGTCAGTAAAAATTGATCAAAAACATCAAACCAAAACTTTCACATTTCTGAACCTAAAATTTTCTCAATTTTACATTTCTGTTTTAAGCCTAAATTCAATTTTTTTTTAAAATACCACAATAGAAAAATGTCATTTCCAATTGGCACTATTTTGTTTAAAACAAAGCCTCTTGGAGTCCCTGACAGAGCCTGTAATTGCCTCTGTATTGTACAGACAGGAGCAGCATCAGAGCCTAGGCTCAAATCACTGAAGGATTTAAAAGATCAAACAAGTGTAACAATAATGTTAATAATTATTTATCTGGATTGCCATCATGCCTGGGAGCCCATATCACAGACTGATCAAGGACCTGTTATATTAAATGCATTAAAAAACACAGTAGGGGAAAAATGGATTTTAGGTTTCCAACCATCGCTCAGGACACCGGTGCAGGTAAGTGCTTCCCCTGTGGGTAACTATTCTCGACATACCCACTTCCACCTTCCATGCTGGCTGGCGTCCGAAAGACAAACCCCACCCAGCCAGCATGTCTACAGGACATTCCCTTAACAGACCTAATAAAAATTTGCTCCATTCCTAATTACTCAAACCTCAATATTCCTGAGGGAGGCACTCTGTATGCTAGCAATCTATTCAGATCCAGATCCCCCCCCCCCTTTTTTTTTTTTTAATCAATCCCAACATGAAATGAAGATGAAAATTGGCTTTTGATTCTCAACTGTCTTGACAAATATCAAGAGAACAACAGGCATGGGACATACATCAAAGCACCCTGAATCTTAGATGTTCTTGCAGTCAGCCACAAAGATTGCAGCCCTTCCTGTGCATTTGCACAGGATTCCTGTTGTCAGGCTGTGTCCACGAAGCCTTTCCCTGCTGTGTTCCCGGCAGATGCTACCTTTTCAATCTCTATATCCAGACTCAAATAAAAAAAACAAGATTCTCACAAGTGTTTTAATTCTTGGAGAGACAGACCTCAGATCCTGGGCACAGCATTTAGTTCTGGAATAGCTATTCAGCCAATATTTCATAAACAGTGGATTTATGAAAGTACCAGTACTGATGCATGCATAAGATCAAGCTTTTTCTTCACATGTGGCACGACTTCTCCTCCCTCCCCCYGTACTTTCTTGGAAGAAAAAGGGACTATTTCTAGTTTTAAGAAATGCATAAATGCAGATGACTGGCTAATGAATGCAGTTTTTATGCAATGTGTATTTCTTTTAAATTTGTGTATTCCCCTTTAACATACTATGCTATAAAAATTCAATTCTCTAATGTAACAGGCTGATGAGTTTGCAGACTGCAGGCTGCCTGCAGCCCACAACAGGTTTTCCAGTCTGGAGCTCATTTCAACAGCCTTCATCCCAGAGACATCTCTGGAAAGGGCTGAGGCTGGATAAGCCATGCTGGTAGCAGTTCTCCGTCTCCCAATCTTCTTTACCCTAAAGTCCTCTAGTCCTGCCACACGATGGATGGCAGAGCCTGTGACATGCAGGGGTAAGACCTGAGAACCATTTCCCCATTTTAAGGAAAAGCTACGTGAGTTAAAAACATTTCTGTTACAGGAAAGACTAACTCCTAAGTCACTTGGATATTATCTTAAGCATCCATTTTAAAACAGAAGATGCTGATACTGACTCACGCTAGCAAATATATAGTCACTATCTTTTCCCCCAAGTGTTCCCAGTGAAGTAAGAGACTATTTAGCATAAGTAAAGACAAAAACTATGAAGAAGTTTGCACGGACTGTCAACCCAGGGTCTGGCCTGGCTTTTCCATGGGACTAGAGAGGGTCCTCTCAGAAAACGGAGAATATGTATTATTTAGTGAACCCTCAAAAGTGCAAAGCCATTATTTTCAACATGCACAGGTCCCCTCCCCTACTGATGGTATTTTTATTATGCTCATCTCTCTTCCCTTTGTGTTCTGCTTACAGTGGCTTCTTTTTCAGATTAAAAATCCAGTCTTTTTTTCACATTGGGAGCAGGGTTTTGTTTTTCACTCCATCTTTGACAGTAGCTGTTGTGAAGGGAAACCCCCAGCAGGTTCCCATTGTGCCAGAGCAGGATACATTCTGGCTTGAGTCCCAACAAAAAGATGCTAACCATGCCTAACATTTGTTGTGGGGGGAGGCAATGACCTCATTTTAAGGGATGAACTTATGTTACTTCCATTTGGAAATGTAGTCAACAAAACTAGTCTTGCAGCAGCATGAGATGATTTGAGGAAACAGATGATAACATTTTTGCTTATTTTGATAAGGGTGGGCTTACTGCAACTGAAGGCATTTTTTTTTCCAGTAAGGCTCAACTCTGATGGGCACTAAGCACTACACTGGAAATTGGAGGTCCTTGGCATTTCTCAGATTTTGCTCCTATGTTAATTTAGAATTTTCCTCCAAGCAAATATGTTACACTCACTTGGTAAGGGATGAAATTTTATTTTAAATAAACTATACTGGCCAGTTAACAGCAATGTCTGAACCATGTGAAATAAACCAGCCGTATCATTTTCTTGGGGAGACTCTTTATTGATCCTCCAAGTGGCTGTATCCTTTGTATCTCCCTACTACCTCATAACTAAATCTGTATTAAAAAATTTCATTTGTATCCTCCTTATTAGAAAGGGGGCTGGTTGCACCRGATGAGATGATCTTCTTTGCGCAAACAACTATGGCTGTACTCATGCTTTACATACCACACTACCATACCTTTTTTCTTCCGATAAGAATGTGACAGCCTAGGGCCAACTGCAACCTACAGTTCTGCTGTTAATTATCCTTCAGAGAGATGCTTTTGGGATCACAGCCCTAAACACAACCACAGGGCAACAGAAAAAGCTCCATTCCTACTGCCTGACAATTCAAAAGAAACATCTTTCGGCTAGGGAAGGCCAGCTATTTTGAATATGATTACAGAATGAGAAATGATTTATTTATTGGCCAAAAACCAAACAAATCCCTCCAGTTGTTTGCCCTATCATGCAATTTAATCATATTATTGTATTGTGCATGATAAAGTAGCCAAAAATATTATACTATTTGGAATGTCCCCATAACTGGCCCTATTCTAACTATGTAACTGCGATATGTTTTCCACAAGTTAAAAACTACACTGGTTTCAGGCTGCATGAAACCCCTCTTCTTGGTCACACCAGTGGAGACTAAAACACCTCATATTTCTGCAAAAATTGCATGTGAATCTATAATCAACTGTATTTGCAACAACTGAGGCTCTATCCCTGTACAGTAGTCAATCTTAACATGCTTGTAGAGAAAATAAAATATTTCCTGGAAAACACACATTTAAGCAGTTCAAAACAGAGTGGAAAATGCATTTTAGATTCAGCTCCTTCTTTCTAGAAACCTTGATCAAAGCAGGAAAACATCCAAGCAAACAAATAAGTCTCTGTCCTTGCTAGACCACAAGACAAGTCTCTGAAGTGCAGGTTTAGTACATACCATTTTCAAGATCACTTGCACCACTCGACCTGTTAGAGTCTGTCTTGGCAAAATGCTGAAGCTGTGCTCACTGTTACCACTGAAAATGAACCACCTGTATTGGAGTGGAAGATGGTTGAAAAGGACCCAGAGCCTGGGACGTTAAAGCTGGTACATACAAGAACATTTCACAGCTTCCAGTACAAGAGGTGTTTATCACTGCCTTTAACAGCATCAAGAGATCTAGAGCGAGCTGTTTGCTTGCAATGACAAACATCTCCTGTGAAGCTATGATGCAGCCTTCTTACTGTATAAGTTGCTTAGACTTCACACATGCAGTCTTCTTCAGCAGACCCTAAATCTAGACAATCCTGTGACTTACGATGCAACTAATCCAGCCCTGGGTGTCTTTAAATGCCTGAATGACTGCTTCCTAAGAAAGTTCAAGCACAAGATAGAAATGAAAAGTAGCTGTTATTCTTTTGATTTTCTACAAAGAGCAAAGGGGGTTGTGATTTCCAAGGCACAAAAGACACATACAGAGCTAGATGGGAAACCCTTGCCTAACATACACATGTAACATGTATAACATGTATAACATAACATCCAAGTTGAAAATGCCCCTAAATCTGTCATCTCCATATTATTTACTTGTCACCACAGATACTCAACATATACAGAACGATTTAACTGCAATTCTAACAAAATTAACATCTGACAACCCAACAGAAAACACCTGAACTGAGATCAAACCCGTCCCACAGGGACAATGTTCAGACAGGAGGTGAGGGTTTACACAACTTCCAATACTCTTTGCCAGTTTGCACAGATTAGGTTTTGAGATTTTGAAACACAAATTTGATGTGTCAGCTTCACCTAAAGAATTTATGAAAACAATTACTAGTATGAATGTGTTAAATGAGTAACACCAAAAGGAAGATCCTAATTTTCCAGGACTACAAAATCAATGTACATCTGCACGACACACTTTCTAAGTATGCATGAACAACAAATCACAAGAATTATTTTCTTTTAACAGAAAAATAAGATTCCTTTAATACTGACTTTTCAGCTATCAGACTGCTCTGTATGAAAAGACAAACATGAATGACAAGGTAAATTGGGACACACACTGTTCAAGATCCTAAAACCAGCAAAATCACTGGTTTCACCAGTGAATCACTGACCTCCATTAGAAGTGTGCAATCAGGCAAAGAACCAGACCCTTTGTGACCAACTCACATGTATAATCAATGAAAAGGATCCGATACAGTTGAAGGCAAAAGATTTGAGCATCTAAAATTCAAGATTCATTCTCCAGGCTGACAGCCTCAACTTCTAGAAGTTTATTTCAAACTTTGGAAAGAAACTCCTGAGCCTGTTATGACTCATCTCTCACTCTCTAAAGTTTTCCTATCGTACACTTACAAGTGAAAAATAAATCACTGGTTTTCATAACTGCTAACACAGTCACAAAGAGCTAGAGAAGGGCTGGATGTGCTTTGAGGGTTTCTTCTTATGCTTATATTCACCTGAAGATAATAACTCTCTTATATGTCAAGTTAGATGAGATGCCATTGATCTCCTCCCTGCTATTTTTCTCTCAGACACTGACTACCCAATGAACATGGAGACAATTTCAGCACATCTCAGGCTCAAATTTAAAGCCATTTCCATGCCAAAGTCACATTCTTCAGATCACTGCAAGAATTATGTCTGTTGGTCCACCTCCTGTTCTCTGCATGCATCTGATTTTAGAATCGGGATCCAAAAAGGAAAGGAAAAAAATTCAGCAATCCTCTTCAAAACATTTTTAAAGCATATTTATTTGTCTATAATTTCAGGTGGGAAAAAAAATTAGTATGAACCTAAATCAGATAATATTGCTGATTTTAGGGAGAGAGATTTTATTCACTCAAAACGAGCTCACTACAAAAATATTATGTAAATATGCTTCCATCAGATGTGGTGAGGTGGAAGTTACTGGTAATAAAGTGGAGCAAACTGCATGACAGTAGAAGCGTAATGCACATAAATATTCCCTAAAAATACTGTAGTAAACAACCTATAGGAACTATAGACAAGCTACATAATAGGCTGTCTAGCTACAGAAGAGGTTAAGAGCTTTCAGTACAGTGAAGTACTGAAGTACTGAAACTGAAGTTTCCTGCTCTCTTTCTGCCTTTCCACTTTATGCCTGCTTTTGAATGTATCTCTCATTCAGAACCAAAATTATTCTGCCTTGGAAGTTTGAACATCATTAAATTGAAAGATTGTTTGAGGTAAACCGGTCAAGCCATTTCTGAGGTGGCAAAAATATATGCAGAAACACACCAATTTACACTGCAAGTATTGCAAATCTCGCATGTAATTAAAGTTTACACTTTTGTAAGCTTAAGAGGCATTTGAATGGCTAGTTTTAAAGCTATCTACTAGAGTTTTAAAAGTTTTGACACATTGTTCAGGATTCTTACAGGAATTACAAACCTTTACCAGTTTATAAGTGCCAAAGTATAGGTTTCCTAGCAGGGTTTATGACCTCTGTCAGAAGCAAAGAACCTCTTCCAATTTACACACCTGAATACCTTGTTGAAGCGAGTCTCTGGCTGGAAAAGCCCATGTAGCTCACATGGCAGATACAGAATCTGAAGGGTCAGTGGAAATTACCTAATGAGCTTCCAGGCACTAAGACCTGGGGCAAGATTTGCAACACAGCCATAAACCTGGTAACAGTCAGTTCTGCAGGGCTAGTTAGAGGCATCACATGAGCTTTGTCATAACAGTTTACCTTAAGAGAGCTTGTAACATTTACAGAACAATCTGTCCTGACACCTCTTTGTAGAAATGCTGTGAAATATATATGCCCTGGTACAATGAGAAAGAATCAATGGAACCAATAAACCAAAGGATTCAAACATCTCCCTAGAGCCAGAGACTGGCTGAGGTAGTTTTGGTTGTTCAGGAGGGAAAAAAAACTAGCTAGCACTTCCCAAACTCATGAGGGCAATTGCACACAGGAGAGTTAAGAGTTCTCAAATGCAGGAGCTGAGCAACTTGCCAGGAGACAATTTTAAGCGCGATCCAGAGATGTGTGAGACCTATGGAGAATACCATCAGTGAATACTCTGGGCTGAGTTGGCTTGGTCACATTCTTCTACAGGAGCTGAATTTCCCTGCTGACCATAACCTGCCGTATCTTGTTTTCCATTTCATTCTGCTGTTGTGGATATGACCCAGTAACTCCAGATCCATTCTGTAACTCTCTGCATTACTATAAACCACAAAGACAAGGCAGAGCAAACCAGACCAGGTGTTACGCACACTGCTGTTTGTTACTGTTAGAAATATTGAGGAAAACTTGTCTTCTTTCTCCCGGACGTGATGCCATATGACGTGGGCAACAGCGCTGTGTGGCCCACACAGAGCAGTGGGGCTGGACACAGGAGAGCCACCAGCCTCCACATTTCCCAGCGCGCCCTTTCTCCTCCTCCTCTGTGATTAAACACTGACATTCACTGTTAGGAATTTGTGAAATGGCATGGAAAGTTCTGTGATAGCATTTATTGGGGCCGTCTAGATGAAATGTATTCAATGATGTATGCAGCAAATGTAAATTAGTTTTAAAAGTGTTTTGTTCCTCACGCCACATATTCCAGATTTGAGGATTTGATCAGATTCCAATGGGAAAATTGCATGAAAATCTGTGAGCAAAAACTACAAACCAGAGCCCTACAATTATTATCAGGAGTTTTAAACTAGACTCAAGCACTGACTTTAAATACACAATTCTGTTTTAAAACAGGAGGAGGAGTCTAAACCACCATGGGGGCAAGGCTAGGATCAGGATTTACAGGTACGAACAGGATGAAAACAGTAACAGTGAGAACAGTCCTAGCTGTATGGGGTCTTTGAGATCAACAGAGGGGGAAAGAAAACACAACATAGCTCAGTTTTATTCTTAGAGTGAGAAGAAATTACCAAATATGAGGATAAATCACTGCAGGTTAGATGGTGCCATTTTTGCACAATCACTGTGCAGTTACAGAACTGAACTAGTATTTTTCTGGCTTTCAAAGCCATGGTGCACTAGAGAGTTGGAATTCTGTAGAAGAACCCTGATGATCTGAAAGTCACAGGAGGGACTTCTAGTTTTTTGACAAAAATGAAAACAACAGAACTATTTGAACATTTTACTTCACCTTAACCAGACTTCATATTTTATTTTCATCTGAAAATTACCACTGTTTCCTAGCATCAGAATAAAGTATGTTTGGAAAACACATCATTGTTTAATCGAAGAAAATAATGATATTTCACTAAAGAATTAACGCTTTTCAAACTGAGCTAAAAGACTTTATCTTTACTATTTTAATAAACACAGATTTAGAATTAGTTGTTAGTTTAACCATTAAAGTGAAGATCAGTTTATTATACACTTACAGAAATAAGTTATGGCCAACAATACTGCCTACCAGCCCTATACACTAACCTTCCCTAGCATTTGATGATAGAATAAGCCATTACTATACAATGTTAATTAAAATATCACTTCTGAATAGCAAATCTACAGGATAAGCACGCAGTGAAGTAGAGCTTGTTTCTCCTTTACACCTAAAACATACATGGCAACCTATAGTAGACTTAGATATGTATGGAATGAGAATCAGAATTTACCACAAACAACATCAGCAAGAAAAAACTTACAAAACAAGTATATACTGTACCCCTTCTCCATCGCTCAACTCCATTTCAAATAGCTACTACACCTTCAATAAACAATGTATATACTAACAGAAAGACCAGWTTCTATGCAACTTCTAACAAAACCCTATAAAGCAAGAGTAAATACCATTCCGTTGCAACACAGAGGGGCAGAGCGTACCGCAGACCAGCACATTGCCAACGCCATGGCTCAACGTCAGCGAGATTTTCAGTTCTCTCTACTCTCCAAACTATCGCACACAGAAACTAACAGGACTGCAACAAGTTCTGTCCTACTGGGGCTCATATAAAGCATCAGCGAAGATGTTTATCACCCTGAAGTTTGATATTATTGTGCTAAAATATAGGAGAGAATAAATAATATTTCAGGACTGAAAAAAGAGAGTTTAATCAAGTACCATAAAACATCTGAATCTAACAAAACCTTCTAGTACAAGAAATTGTTTCACAAAGAAAATCCCGCAAATAAATGTTTTCATAGTTTTGAAATTACTGGTGGAAATGAATTTATGAACAAGAATAGCATCACCAGAAAACAACCAGAGTTTCAAAGATGGTTTTTAACAGGGAACAACAACCCCGTCCTGTGTTGACAGGAAGTGAACAACAACATACACATTTAAGAGAACTCACTGCAGTATTTTTTCAGAGCACAAAGCTATTGCTGACATGGAAATTAGCTAGTAAACTGCTGGGTGCTACCATTGGTAATATCTCTAACTAAAAAAAATACTGCCATTAATTGACACTTCCACAAAGCTTGGCACTCATCAATATTAATAACACGATACCACACTTTTCCCGAGAACCCGGTATTTTAATTCTGCAGTAAAGCAACCTGAAGAACAATTGTTTTAACTTTATGTTTTTTAACTGATGTGAATAACTCAAGCTATGAAGAAGCTCACAGCCTAGTTCACAGAGTAGAGGGATGTCATTTCACAGCAGCTTACTCACTTGAGGAATTTTTAAATCACACAGGGAGCACCTTGGAAGTCACTGGGACTATCCCTGAGAATAAGAGTGATATGGGTGCCTCCTTACAGGTCACTACTAGCATAGTAGCAGCAGGCTCCTTTTGAAGTTTAATTGACCTATGGATTGTCAGTAGAAGAGGTGTGTTATTTAATAAATACACCTTGAAAGCATAGATTTCTGTTAACTTTTTTCAAAATATGCAAGATTTGCTAAAACATTTTAGCATTTGTTACGTATATCCTCGTTACTTAAGGCCCTGATCACAGAACAAAACATTACAAAATGTTTCTGCAATTTTAATCAGCTGCTTCTACAGAGTGTCCTGAACAGAATGTAGCTTTTGGTAAGGAGAGAGAGAACAAATAATTCCATATACCACTTGACTGCCACCTCAGCCTATACTGTAATCCAACTGTCAGAACACAAAATATACCAAACAAACCGAAACGTACCTCTTCCTACATCCAGCTTTGTCTCATACAATCAAAGACTTAAAACACTAATACAAGAAGCTCTATATGCAGACTTCACTCTTATTTCAGAATCCACAAATGCTTACTTGTTCTGGAAAGCATTCTCCCTCTTCCACTGCCATTTTCTGTGGCCAGATATGAAACCTGGTGACTCAATTAGTTAATACTTTGGACACTGCACCATTGCTAAAAATAGCGGCCTCAGGAAGTGGTTTTCTTTTTTTTTTTTTTTTACAGAAAAAAAAAAAAAAAAGAACTAAGCACAGTCACTTGTTAGACTTCCCTTAGCTATTTAAATGGCAAAGGACAAGTGATTGTAAGACTATTAAGTTAGTAACGGAGCGTGTCCCAGGATTCCTGGCTCACTTACCATATTTGCTGCCTCCAATCATTCCCCGTGTATGTAATCATGATCTGTGGAATACCCAAAATAGCTGCAGCATCAGCTGATCAGAAAACCACCGCTGCTTGGAATCACTCATGAAACAAGCTTTTGTCATTCTGCTTATCAGCTCTTTCTAATGCAGACTACTTTGAACTATTTCTAAAGGCAACAATAACATCATTTTACACTCTGTGTGTTTTGAATACCACATATGCTTGCCTCCTACTCCATGGTAATTTTATATTTATTCAGATTTTCTGATGACTAATTATGATAGATTTTTGTTGCTGGTTCTAGAGGCTATATTCCTGAACTAAAAGGCTGCTCTCTATATACTTCAAGTTTCTAAACCAGAGAGATTAAAAGCAGTACCAAGAGCAAAATCATTTTGCTTCAGAGGGAAGCCCAGAGAGAGGTTCACGATTTCAGTAAAGCAGATCTCTTCCTTTTCCATGGAACCTATTGCCAGCAGCAGGAATTTTCTGCATACTTCCCTACAGTTACTTACCTCAGGAGTGGGTTTAAAGAATGTCCGCCTTCTGAGAAAGGGAATATTGAAATCTCTTCAATTCACCACAAGCACCTGCACTGCATGCACTGTGCTTGCCTGTTACACATCTCACCTCATACACATGAGCTGTGCACAGATATTCACTGGTACAGAAAAACAACAAAGGGTAAGAGGAGGGGGAAAAAAAATAATCAAGGTCTAATATTTTTGTCAGACAAGATATGCTCATTTGTCTATGAAAGGAAATAATCTATATGTAAAATATTATAAGGATAATTTCAAATTTTCAAGAAAAATTTCTCCATGTTTGCATCGACTAGAGCCCAGCCACCAGGTAGTAGCTCCATGCTCTTGGGTTATAATGCAGAATTTGTTGCTAATTATCTATGTAAAAATCTTTCAGAAGGTGCAAAATTTGAGGCCCAATGTATCACTAAATAAATATTGTAGACCACGCAACTCAGGTGATCTAGCTTGAAATGACTTCATTAGTGTCACTGACAATGCACTCCATTAACAACTACTCCCTGCTTCTGCACATTTTTGCTTATGGCATTATAGTATTTATGACTAAGACCCGCTTCTGCCGGTGACTAAATACAGAGAAGCTAATAGCTGTCTACAGGGGTGGAGGAGTCTTCCACCTCGACTCAAATACAAGATGATGACCAAGTCAGTTTAAATGTATTTACCTCACTGACATATCTGCGCAGAGCTCTCTGTAGCAGAGATTTCAATCATCTGCACCACAGTTACCTCGGCAATGTCATTACTGCAAGCTGCCACAACAACACATAGTATCCTGAAATACTCAATTTCTAAAGCCGAATTTTGATTTAGCATTACTCTTTGTTTTGAGGACTGAGAACTATCATTTCAAAACAATAAAAGGAAACATCTCAGTTCTAGAAACCCAAGAGCACAGAGTTACTATCCAGTGACTGAATTTTTGTTTCTAACTGGAGAGGGGTTGGCTCTGAGTAAGTACCAGGTGCCTAAATACCCTTCTTCTGCCTTTGAAAAGGTGCTTGAGAAAAAAGAGAACGGAAATATGATGATTTCTGTAATGGGATTCAAGGGAATCACATGAAATTTAAAACTTGCAGAATAGTTCTTTTTGTAGATAAAAGGATTAAATTGGGCAGTTTTATGGAAACTCACAAGAGTCCGTCCAGAAGACTAAGCCCATTGTGGGGTGGTGTCCCCACGCCACTGGGTGCAACTGAACTGCAACCCCCTGTGGRGGGATGGTGACTGGTGACACAGAACTGGCAATCCGACAGCTCTCCTAAAGCTGAAATACTGCTTGTTTGGAAAGGAAGAACAAAGCTTTTAGAGAAAAGGATTCAACACAGTCTCTGCATGTGTCTGTTTTACTGGTGGGCTGTGCCGCTCGTTCCCTAGGCAGCCCAGGTCCAGTGGACGGTTCCAGCAGGGTCTGGGTGACAGTCTGCTCCCTCCAGGAGCTCCTCTGAGACCGCCCTCCCCTACCCGCCACCTGCTCATTTATTCTGCCAGAGCTACTTTGCTTTTCCAGTCGCTGGCTCTTGGCTTTTCAAGTTCACATTAGTATGATGAGACCAGTGGATGATTGACGCAGCCCATTGCCTATTAACCTCCACAAAACTGTCCTGGTTTAGGTTGTGACATTCCTACAAGAGACGTTGCCCAATTTTCTCTCCATTAATTTTAAAAAAGCAACTATCAGAATGACAAAAGAAAAGCACAAAGAAAAATTAAAATCTGCCAGCACCAAAAAGTCATCTCAGCACATTCACATCCATCAATTCAGCTCTGATTACTGAAAGCTCACGTCATGAATCATAGTGACACTATATTTTTTTTAACCTTGTGGATCAGTTTTACAGCATTCAGGATGATTTCTCATGTGCATGCTATTAACAAAGGGTAATAAAGGAAAGGCTCAATACTAATGGCAAAATCAATTTATTATAGACTTYGGGTAAAATTTTCAGGATCCTTTTGTTACTTTGCATCCTGAATTACATGAACTGCAAATTCCTATAGTCATTTTCAGCTTGGGGAAGAGAAAGGGCCTTGGATACAATCTCATAATGAGTAGCTATGCAAGTAAAAAAAAAAAAAAAAAAAAAAAAAAAAAAAAAAAAAAAAAAAAAAAAAAAAAGAAATCTCAACAATCAATCTCCTCCCCTCTTTGAAAAAGAAAAAAAACAACAAAAACCCTTTACAATCTCATTAAAATGGCAGATTTGGTACAGATGGAGGATTCTTTTAAACAGAATAGTAGAAATGTCCTTTTACATTATCACTACTCTGCTCCCCAACCAGATGGAGTGCTTATGATTACTGGCTTGGAAGTGACTTGCAAACAAAGCAACACATGGCAGAATTCAGCAGAAAGAAAAACATGGTTTGACATGAGATACAAACAATATAAATATCTTCCCAAGAATTGGAAAGACGAGCTGAAATAGTTTAAACCATAGTCTGGAGTTACTGATCCAGATTTTGCAAGAAGAAATAGAAATTTTTTTTTTTCTGAAACTGCAGTGGATGACAGTTCAGACAGTTCGGAAAGCTGAAGAGTCAGTTGAAGCCCAGCAGAGCAGGGGATTTATAGCTCTGTGGTAATTCAGGCACCCTTTTCAGAGGGCAAATGGTTGACAAATAGCATCAGTACAGATGTGTGCTTATGCAAATTACACCTACGAAGGGTCCTCAGTTTTAGAAACTTCTTATATCACAGAAACCAGTGGTAGTATCTGAGATATTTAATATAATTAACTAAAATTCTGTTCTAGTAATTAAAATAATGGCTAACGTGTGCCACAACTGAGACTTTAAAACAGCAGTTCAAGTGCAGACATTGCAAAGGCTACATAGAGCAACCAGATACGCACAAGACAGTTCCCTGGGACCCACAGGCCATAGGTTCATATGCGAAGCCAGGAAAGATGCATATTGCATACAGCAAGAGAAGCATAGTGAAGCTCAATGGACAGAGACTCCCCCTTCTTTCTAAAAGACCCCATCTCAAACACATTACACTCTTAACCTCTATGGATAGCTATGAGGCTTTTACAAAGCTACTACCAAGAGAAAATGCACACTTAACTCATTTATACTTCAACTGCTAAAATTGTGGACACTGAGAATATACAGCCTCAGGAAAAAAAAAATCCTTTCCTAGTTATAAAATACCAAGATGATCAGCATCATTTGTGTATGATTTTTTTTTAATCCGCCTGTTCAACCACCACCCATCATGAAAATATTCTGTTTTCTGTACTACCATTCAAATGAGATCAGCTCATCTGCTAAAACATCCACAGAATTAGAAATCTATAGTCAGAAGCATGAAGCATACATTCTCTTTCAATAATACAAAAAAATTAAATATACTTAATAAAATAAGGATAGGAAAACAATCGTCCAAACATTAAGTTGAGGTCACACAGCAAGATGAAGATACACACACCTTTTTTCCCCAGAAAATGTGCTTAATGGTCCTGTGTAATCTATTGCTCCTCAATAGAAAGTATCTACAAAGTCTGTAAATCCTTCAGTTATTTGTCTTATTCTTAACTTTGACAAGGATACTCATCTGCCATCACACCAAATAATCTAAAGCTCTGCAGAACTAAAAAAAAAAGAAATCCTGTAACTTCTGCTACAAGATACTCAGAATTTCTCTTCAAAGGCTTTCCAAATGAGTGAACAGGAACGCCGTGGTCTCATCCTATTCTTCCTCAGCAGCAGCTATGATCAAACCTTAAAGACTGAAATGTGATCATTTTTAAAAGATAGCCTGCAGTAATTTTTCAGAGATCTCCAAACACTTTGAAACAGCATGCCTCGAAGCCAGCCCTGCTGTGACCTGTGAAATTCAGCACGTTACAAATATTCAAAATGCCCATGAAAGACACACACCGAAGCGCTGCAGTGTTTATTCTGTCAAGATCCGCAACAGCTCCTGTTACCTCACCGTCAGCACTTCGCCTCCCCAGTATATGCTGCTTTCAATAGCAGGGCAAGGGACTCTCGGGATTATGGACTAAAATAAGCGACACGTGTGGTATGAGCGGTATGCCCAAAGCATCTGAACCGCTATCTACAAAACTACTTCAAATTCCATTTTTTAACCCTGTATTGTTCCCTTAAGCTATCAGAGTAGGTTACATATTTCCCGTCTGCCCTGCTAATCACCTCAAGCTTTCTGAAAGAGCACTTTTTGTTTCATTTTCATCCATTAGCTGTGGTTTCATGCCCAACTTCTAACGCTCCTTTAACTTCCAGCTGCCCTGGGGCTAAAACATCAGCGAACTCTCCCCCAGAATAACCCGGTCCCCTGGGAATAGGAACAACTGCAACCAAGTGGAATACAGACTGTTAGATTAACCCAAACTTCCTGTCCAAAATGGACCATACATCACTCAAGGCTTCCACCACCGAGACTTCAGCAATTTCTCCTCCTCCTTCAATACATTGCCTCTACAAGGCAAAAGGTGCATCTTCCAGCTGTATCGTAGAGAAAGGTAATTTTGCAAAACCACTGCCTTAATATCGCAGAAATCCCATAATCAGATGCTGTGTGAAAATGGAGCTTAAGATAATACTTATCAAGGCAACATCATGCTGTCAAGACCACTCTACACTCTTCAAATAGTAAAGAACTAAAGAGAGCAGCAGAGTTTCATTATACCGACCTGCAAGCACCAAGAAAAGCAGCCTCAGTTAAGCCAGCTAAA
This sequence comes from Phoebastria nigripes, assembly GCA_035582835.1. Lineage (NCBI taxonomy): Eukaryota > Metazoa > Chordata > Aves > Procellariiformes > Diomedeidae > Phoebastria > Phoebastria nigripes. The sequence goes on from JAYKAV010002988.1 coordinate 2,906,244, forward strand.
AGACCTTGGCTTTATTAAGATTTCCTTCTCTCCCACTGATCACCTAGAAGATACCCATGTCATTGATTTGCTATGGACAGCACCTCAATGAGCCTTTGGAAAAAAATGGGCTAATAAAGCTGCACGCTAGAAGAAGTGTTTACATAAGCATCATGATGAAAATCACATGATCAACTCCTRAGCAAATTGACTTGACACCATCATGCTTGAAAAATAACTAGTAAAAGCCAATTAGGAAGGGAAAAACCGAAAGCCAGAGACTCCAGGCAGCCCTATGTTTAGTCAAACCACAGACCTCACATGAACTCTCATGGAGATGAGGGGAAGAGCAAGGGCAAAGAACTATATATGGAAAGCACAAGGAGACATGATATCAGATCTTCCTATATCATCTTGAAGCATTGCTGATGTTTGCAAATTCTCTGCTGATTAATCAGATGGCTTGTTGCATGCCATGCATCTTGTTCCAGGTCATGCTGAAAATTGGGATTTTGTACAAATTGAAAGCAGCAACTGCCTTACTCCTTCTTTGACATACTTCACTGGAGCAGAGGATTCCAGAAAGCAGAGATTCCTTGGATCTGAACAGCAGAGCTCAGCATTTTCACTAAATACAGAACTTCTATTTGTTAACAGAAAATAATACTAGCAGGCTAGTGAAATCAGTGGCTGTTGATGGTCTCCATAGGTGCGTAGGTATGTAAACATACATAGGGAAATAAAAATCACATGCTAACCTTATTATTGCACCACAGCACAGGAAAATAATGAAAATAGCTTTTTCAGTTTTTTAAGAATATACCAAAAAACTAGTTGAAAGTATCAGAGGAATGTTACATAAAGTATACTGTCCATTTGTATATGGTATCCATGTGACAAAAAGTTGGCACTCTCTTAGTCTGAATCCTATTTCTAGCAATATTCAATATTCCAGGATTGCCAGAAGCAAAGACTTAATCATTAAGATCCATGGTGACAACAGCAAAGTATTTCATCCCAAAGTTGAGTTAAGCACCAGAAATGTGACTGCTGGCAAATAAGCCATTCCAAACACTCCCTCTCTCTGTTGTCTGTCTTATTTTGAACATAACTGTGATATGAAGCCACAGAACTGCCAGATGGTTTCAAAATGCTCAGACATGGTTTCTGCACAGAAGAAGAAATTTCTATCATGTAATACATTCCAAGAGCAATACTGCAAAAGCAGTAGTTGTCCAGGGTACCTGACAACTGACTGTCTCTGCAAGACCTGAGCCAAAAACCCACTCACAATGAACAAAATATTTGACTTTACATCTTGACTTTGCTCATTCCTCAAGACCACCTAAAGGAACAATTCAAATGAAAACAGAAGTAGACTTAAATACCAAGAGCAGTATGCAAGTGTATCCACTTACCACGGGAAGTAGGGCATATGAGGTGTCTGACACCCTGTGAAATAAACGTAACCTAACACAGCTATTATGTAAGTGTAGCGGCTTACTAATCTTTGTTTAGAGATGGTGCAGGGCATTATCCAATAAAAGAAAAACAGAACGACTGAACTAACTATAACTACTCCTTTGAATCTGTTCCCAAATGCAGTGGAGACAATTTGACGGAGCAGTATTATGACAAAAGCTACTAAACACCAGTTACTCTGTTACTCACTCCAGTGTATAGACTACAGCCAATTTATTACACAGTAGAAATGTGTGCAGACACATGGTAAAACTTTCATGAGAAAACTAACATGAGAATAGCTTGCCTATGAAGTGATGGGATTTCTAACATGTGCAGAGTTTAAGAACACTGGACAAAAAATAGAATGAAAATAAGAAATTGGCAGGCAGAGATTAGCAAAGATGATTATGGATGAAGGTAGACAAAGGGAGCTCTTGAAATCACACCCAACCCTATTTCTAACGATTCTGTGAGATATAGGAGCATTAGAGCTCCCCTGCAGGCAAACCGCACTCAGCATCAGAGTCAATGGGAGGTTAAAACAAGAAGCCATTGAACAAAAGCCCCTGGCCACGTAAAGTCAATCTGAGCCCTGACTACAGATGCTGTATGGGAGAACATGCTGCTCACACGAGGCCACAGCCTGCTGTTCTCCAAGGCACTGTCAGGACTGCTGGACCTTTCATCCTTTAAGAGTCAGCATTTCAAAGTACTCTAAAATGTCTTCAAATTACACTTTGGAAGGACTTTCAAGGAAAACTGCAAGTTTAAAATCTCTCATAATCATTACAACAATATAAAAATAACATGTAACAATACAATGAACCAAATCAAAGAAAAATGAGTGACTGTAACTGTGGTTGATTTCAGCATCACTCAAAAGTGATCCCCAGTCTCAATATTAACATAGCCGTATTGTTAGGACACAAACTAGTCAGCAATGGTCAAAAGATTGCTATACAGTAACCATTCACAGTTATAGGATGCTGATCCCAATTAAAATATTAACCTGTATTTGTGGTGGAAAATGACCAAAATCTAGCTTCAACTTCCAGTAAGTGCTCTGTTCAGTAGGTTCCTCCCTATCAACTTCCTTTTGTAAGGCACTATTATTTTCAAAGAAATTGTGCATCAAGGAGAAAGCACCATGAGATACACAATCTTAAGTGCACTGTCCCTTTTCAACATAGTCACAGCAAAATCTCAAATGATTTCTCTTACTTAACTTTCACTCTGAGCTATTCAATGGCATAAAATCAAGGTGTGGACAAATTATAAAATAATATATGTAATTCACTGAATTTCCAGCTTCTTAGAGGTCAGTGCTCTGATCAGGTACAAAACTGTGTCTCAGATTTAGCTCCACATTGAAATGTCTGGGTAGCAAATACAAGAAACTTCCACAACCTTTTCCTCCTCAAATTTTAGGTAGGGCAGTAACACTAGAGTCATACTGCCTCAACTTTGTTATTGCAACAGCACTGAGGCTGTGAATAGCGCTTTCCAAGAACATGGAGAGCATTCAGATGTTAGATGTAATAACCTCAAGATGTATTACACCAGGAAGGGTAAACACTCTTCTGCATTGGGGTTATGCAGGGATTTCCCCAAAACAGAGGAAAATGGTTAAAATTAATAAAAAATTATCTCATCAAGATCATTTCTGACATGCTGCTGGCGGATGAGGACAGCTGTGCAAACTGCATTCCAAACAGGACTTACATTTGTCAGCACAGATGTATAAAAATATGTCTCTGTTCTCTGTAGTGCTGGCAGCTTGGCTAAATGTTAATGCTGCCCCTGAAGCACTGCTACTGATTTTGCATCCCTTTACGTGTATTACACACATGAGATGCTGGCCACATTTAAGACGGATGCTTTCTGAAGTTGCATTAGAACTACAAAGGAAGAGAAAAGGGCAGCTCCAGTGACTGCATCAATGCCCATATGGCTCCCCAGGAATTACGTGAGAGCAGGAGGAAACTGTAGGATGCATAATTCCTAAACACAGAGCTGAGCTTTCAAACGTATAGCAATTTGATAGTGGATTATACCGAGTTATATAGTGCAATACTTTCCAGCTATACTGCAGATATTTTAAGATACAAGAGAACTTTTATTGTATGGTAAAGCAGCTCTCCTAAAACTTGTTCAAAAGTTTAGGGTGCCTTTTCCTATCTTTATAGGCAAAATACAAGAGTCACAACTATTAAAGGTCTTTATGAAGGAACTACGTACCTCTCTTTGCACTGCCTTAACTCATATGCATCACGCTTTGTATCTGGTAGTCATGGTATACTTATCAAAATGTATTTCAAACTATATGAGGTTAGAATATTACTGGGTTTTGCCCTGGCTTGCATAGTTGTAATCTGTGCTACATCAGTGAAATAGGTTCATGAAGCTTCTGATACCTGATTTCACACCAAACATTTTGAGCAGATATACAAATACACCTTGGAATGACTGCATGAATAATGCAGTCATTACAACAGCACACATGGCCATATTCTGTTTTTTTCTAACCTGCTTAGTTAGCATTGCATTGCTTTTTCTTGGCTGAACCCTGAAGTCTGTTGCTATTGTACCTAGCTCTCTCGTTTCCTTTCTCTCAGTGAACTGTTATTTCTTATGTGATGTTAAATAGCTTTCATAGGGCTTCTGAAATTACTGTATAGCAGTAGTATTTCTTATGTCTGTATTACCGACATGATGCTTCATGAAAAAGCAGTCCCTTGGCAGGATAAACTAGCTAGTGTTCACACTGCATTATGGAGGAGGCAGCAGCTGCTATATTTAGGGTATTGAATATCTTCTTCCATTATAAATCTATTTATTTTACAGATCTCAAAACTCACTGATACAGATATGCCTTTTCTGATGGATGAAAACCCTACTTAACTTTAATGACAACCCAATCATTAAAAAAGTCGTCATTTTCCCTTAGTTATCTATTTGCCTTAGTAAAATAAAAATCATACACAAAATCAGCCAAAGGAGCTGGGGCCCCACTGAAAGCGCATCACTGGCTCACTGTGCTGGGCATTCAAGAGGAGCCATCACAGGGAAGAGTGGCACCCTGCACACCACCTGCAATGCCCACAGAGATGGGGACCCTCCTGAGCACCGTTCCAACAACATCGGGGCAGGAACCCTGTGGGGTGTGCAACCTGGCTGCATTCATCAGTAGGAGCAGGAGGGTGCGCTCTGGTTTTGGGAGTTAAAGTTTTGCTGACAACACGTGGCTAAAATAACATAAAATGGAAAACTCTTATCTTTTTCCTTGGAATAAAAAAAAAAACAACTAGAAATTTAAAAATTAAAATGCTAAAAGAAGATAAAATCAAGCTTTTAAGATGCTGTCCCAGCAACCTCAATTAAATTTTCCTTTGGCAAGTACATTATAGTTTCACAGACAAGAGCTTCCTATTTTTCTATAAAACTTTCTCATTTTCTGAGCAAGACATGTAAAACTTCACAAATAACACAGAGATGGCACTTCCTAAATCCTCCCCACCCCCTCCAGCAGGCATTGGTATTTAGCATAATTTTAGCATGCAGTATTTTATATTGCAGCCCAGAGCTTCCTCCAAAATGATTATTGCATCAAAATAGCATGCTGGATTTTACTAACTGAAAATGTAACTATCTCCCATGAACTGCCAGGACAAACCATCAATCCTGTATCTATACCTTCTGTGAATAATCCCAGAGTCCGATAGTTTTTCTACATTTCCCAATTCTTCTCTGCAGGGCAGTGGCTAATGAGCTCTAATCATATTGAGGCCATCTTGGATGAGCCAAGGCTTTAATGTGTTTTTTAAAAGATATCTAAAATACATTATAAATATATCACTGATCCAATTTTTGTTTTGGGTAAAGTCATCTCTCCAATAACTTACCTATGTTTTTTGTAATGGTAGGAAACGTAACAGATCTTTTCAAAGACTCATTTCCATGTTTAGACAATTCTCTGCGCGCGCACACACACACAGAGTTCGTGTTTATTAGATATCTATAAAAATATTCCCCAGTCCAATACATTTGAACATGCAGACAGATAGCTGCTGGTCTGAAAACTGCAGAGAATAGTGTTGATCCTGAATTTAAAACAAAAGGAAGCCATGGACCTCATCAACTGGATTTTACTGGCTTCAGCAAAGAGGAATAGAGAAATAACATGCTCCTGAGACACAAAGCAGTATAACCACTAAGTAAAAGATGTCTTTTTTCCCATTAATAAATAAAGACTGCTTAGATTTGCACATGTACCACACCTGCTCAAAGTTAGAGCAAGGTACTTATGAATCTGAATACAAAATTTGACCCAACTCCAACATAATTTATTAAGGAATCTCATTTTCAATTACCAGGCATTATAAATTATTTGACTGTATAAATTAAAGCAACAAACACAATCAAAAGGGAAAATGAATGCATCAGAAACTGTATTTTACTAATGTACTTTAGTACCTGTGCTTTAAGTTCAATTGTATTTTTCATGCTGTCTACCAAATATCATGTAGTTTGCATCACGCAAGTACTCTCTACAGTAACACTGAATCTCATTTGAGATTTAACAGCAGAGAATTTAAGAGGAGGGGAAATAACTTCCATTTTGATTTGAGTTGTAAGCACCATCTTGTGGAACTACAAAGCCTGCAGATTAGAAAAAACATGGGCTTACAAGCTCCTCTCATAAACTGACTGGGAACGCCACCTGGACATAAAACAAAGAACAAACAAGAATAAAACTATTTCTCTCTCCTCCAGACCCACAATAAAAATGAAAAGAAGCTTTTCTCCTACCCAAAGCATTAAGGCAATTTTGTCCATACCTACCTGCATACAAAGCCCTATGGGCAGCAGAGCTGATATATTCATTGGCAAAGAATTGTAGATCAGGATTCCTGGGGCTCTAATGAGAAACTACAGCCCCTCCATAACATAGAGTTCAGCTCCATTTCCCCCTCTTTTCTTCCCTATCTCACAGTACTATTATAAACTGTCATTTCTGATTTACAGAGCAAACGTCTTTCTCCCTAGAAGAGGGTACTTATCACAAAAGCTCAGCTCAAACACTTAGTAAAATACTAGTCTGGTAAAACGAACCTGCATTGTGGATGCATAATGCTAACCTTCACCGGGGGATATGTGGTGTTTGGGTTATGGAAGACGCATTCAACACACTGGATAGGAAGGCGTTCTCCTTTCAGATTAAAATAGCAAAAAACATGTTGTAAATGAAGGAAAAATATACAGCTACAGGATTTTATAGAATAAGGTACATGCAAACTTGTGTGATCTATTTTTTTCCTAAGCACTGCTAATGATATTATTATTAATATTATTGTATCCATCAGCATTCAGCAGACAATTCTCTTGCTCCCACACAATTCCATGGAATTATTTGAAATGTAAATAGAAAAAGCAGAAAAGCTCTTCTACAAGGGCTAGTTCATCTATGAATATTAAACTAAAATGAACCCTCCTGGGAGCTCTGACAGACTGCTCCAGGATGGAAAACCATGTCACTACTGACATGAAACATATTTCCTAAAATTAGTGGCAAGAGAGTGCTCTTTTAAATAAGCACCATCCACATGTCTAATATCAAATCAGTATGTATGACCCAAATGAAAATTCATTATTCTTGTCCTTATTATTAGGATATTAGTAGAGATACAAGTGGAATGTAATAACTAGCATTCTGCATTTTTGTTATCAACTACTTTAGCACTTTGATCTAATCTTACCATATGCATATAAGGCTGAAAAATCACTTCTTAAAAGCTTACAAAAGAAGCAAGAGAGGTGGGCAGCAGGCTTTGCCTCTTGTGACAATAGTGTTGGGAATGTGCTGCTCCTGGTGGTGTCCTTCTGCTTAATTTAGCCCATCATGTAAATCCATACTGTATGAGAGTATTAACTGTGATATCAGGAAAATCACTGGACTGTAAAAGAATGATTAAAACACAAAGAGGGTAGGACTACTAGGATGATACATACAGCCTTCAAATATCAGCAAGATTTGGGAGTTAAGTTGGTATTTATTTGCAAAAAGATTGTGCAGTGCAATGACCACTTAAAAACTCACTGGACATTAACACAGGACATGCCTCGCACTCTATATGCAAACACATCTGTACAACTGTGTAAATTTACATCAAAAAGCTCCCCCATGTTTTTATGCTGTTATATTTCACTTATTTATTACCAGTAAGAGCTTGGATGAAGCACAATACCCCTTAACACCTTGCAGTCTTCAAAGATCCCAGCTTGCCTTTTTCAAACTTAGAGGTAAATGGATGCCATGGCCAAATTCCAGCTCAAGGAATTAAGTTCTCCCTAACCCAGTTCCTTAAGCAGTGGCAATTACCTGTAGTATTCTTCTTTATCTGCTGACCTCAACTATTGGCTACATTTGGCATTTTCAGTGCCAACATTAAAGGTTTCTTACCATATTTTTTTTCTTTTACTTTTCATGCACAGAAAAATATTGGATATACACAACATACTATGAATTATATCATTCAGTTAGCAAAGTCCTTCAGGACTCTTCAAATGAAAATAATCACTTTTTTCATTAAAAATACAGTGAAATAATGGATAAAGGTAGAAATCACAAAGGAAAGATGTAAATAATGGCAACAGGTCAATGCCACTGTACATTCATAATCTCAGGTCTGCCTGCAAAATTAATGCAAATAGCTTCACATTTGACTCACATTTTCCATTGCTTTTCAACTTTCAGGGCACTCAGCCTACCTTGAATACATCCAGTATGATCAGAAATTATGGCCGTATAATTTCAATTACAACAATTAGCCAATAACTAGATGCTAGCCCTAAATGGCTCAGATTTCTAGCAACATCTAGGGAAGGACGTACTTGATATATTTTGAAAGACACCTTTAAAGCTATGTAATATATACAAGCCAAAGGAGAATATGGAAAACCTATGAGGATTAAATGCAAAAATAGCGTTCCTTCTGCTTTTAGTACAGTTTTATTAATGAGGTCTCAAGAACTGCAGAATGAAATACAACTTAGTAAGAGAGATTCAGTTTCCTCACACATACTCTGCAGAAAGTGCCAACTGGAATTTCCAGCTTTTATATATATTTTATTTTATTTTTTTAAATACAGTCAGCTGACAGTGGTTTAAATAGCATCTTTGCCAACCAGAACTTAGAGCCCTCCTGCACAGGTGTTTACTTCCATTACGCTGAACAACAAACTCATAGACATAAATCACAATATTCTGAGAAGCTCCCTCTCAGGCCGGTACGGCCATAAGATACCCGCTGGGAGGATAGGGTTTGACCAACGGGTATGAGCTGTCACAGCTTGGACACGGGGAAGCCGAATACCAATGCACACAAAAGAGCAAAGTCTGGCACAGGCAGACAGACCCAAGTTTACCCTGGCTGACTTCAGGCATTCAGTCGAGGTCCCTCAGGAAGGTCAGTAACAGCCCACAGGCAGGGAGAGAGGTTGGCTGAACTGCTCTAAGAAGGTGCCCAAGTCAGCTTCTGGAGGTGTCACACTCTTTCCATGGATTACTGAGCATCATGAGGGTCCTAATTCAGCTGCCATGAATCTGATCCTAGTGAAAGCTGAAAGCTAGGTTAACCTCCTCACTTTCAACATCAAAGATGTTCAAAACAGTCCCTTTCCTCATTTTTTGTGTGTGCGAGATGGACATCTGACCTGAGAAAGTACCCAGCTTTCTCCATTTATGTTTTACTGGCATCGTAACAGCAGCAAATAATGAGTGCTGAACTGATATATCTCATAGGGATTTACAGATTTCATTTAACAGTCACTTTTAACTGTTAAATGACTAATGGGTTAATTCCCTCTTTGGCACAAAGCCTTTACTCAGAGAGTATGTGAGACTTTGCAAGCTGTTTTCAACAAAAGCATATGGGAAATAGTAAACTTGTCCAGGTTATGTTTAAAATAGGATAGTCTGTTGGAGTAATATTTTAGACAGTCCCCTTAGAAAACAAAAATCAATCATGACAGGCTTTAATGTTCCGTTTTGGACAGCAGCTGAATAAATATAATAATGATTCTCTTTCCTTCCCACTTAATCCTGCTGCCTTCCCAGGCACTGAATCTTTGCTCTCTGTCGTTACTAAAATGTACAACTGAGATGCTGATTAGTGTCCCAGATGCTTGATAACAGGGACAGTAATCAATACGTCTTCTTTAATCTGTCTGTGGAGGACGTTTTGTCCCTTTGCTTTTGGATACAAGCTCTGCTACTGTGATCCATGGCTTTAATATCACCTCTAGACTGGATTAGTGCAGAGCACTCTTTAGCTATTCCTTATCTTCTCTTAATACATAGCATCACTGTGCCACAGCTGTTGCCTATCTGCTGAGTTTGAAAGCACTGGTTTAAAAAACTAAAACTATCTAAATAGTTTTGGATCATGCTGCCTGAGAGAGACTTCTGCAGCCATCCCACAGCGCCGCAGGGAGCAACCGGAGCTGCAGCCCTCGTTTACGGAGCTCGTGTACATGAACCGCTGCCACTTGACTCACCCAACTGCTCTGGGGTTTTGGTGGGTTTTTATTTTATTTGTTTGTTTGTTTATTTTAAGAGCCACAGTAGAAAAATACTTACTTTCAGCAAGTTAAGAGCTGCAAGTGGACTTTCCTTTGGGCAACTGCAGTAGGGAAGATTTAGATTTTGGCCTGAGTTTTGCAAATACCACCACACACATGCTTAGCTTTGAAGACAGGAGCCATGTCCCTGAAGCTTAACAACAGACAGGTGCAGACACACTTCAGCCAAGTCCTACTATTTACTTCCTGGATGTTCAATTTATAAACATATTCTTTTGTATTTGTGCTCTGTAAAACAAAACAAATATCTTTAAAAATCTGTTTTGTGTACCTTTTTTAAAAAAATGCTGCACAGTAATATCACAATGTGACTACAGCTAAATATATCTTCTACATTGCAGCTTTTACTGCATTATAAGGCAGCCAATTTGAAGACAACATCAATAATTTAAAAACTCAGCTATGTACAGCAGCCTAATTGGATTATCTTTACTTGGCAATTTTTTCAGTAAGATATTAGCTTCTTTACTTTTACAGGAATGCATTGATAGAGACCTTTCAGTAAACCCATGAAACACACAATCAGTAGGCATAAAATCACGTGCAATCGTGAAACATTTTTTCAGCAAGTGCTTTTCTTCTTCTCACCACTTTGGTAAAAGGAGTGTGCTGTTCAAAATTAAGCTAACATAGTAAACCAGGTTTGGACACAAAATATCTCTGGAGATTGAGATTTAGAGACCCTTCTCTAGAGAACAGCACAGCAGCTGCCAGTGCCACCACCTACAGACACCAGAGAGCTGCCAGGACGCAGCCTCCCATTTCTGTGATGGAGCTTCCTCGTGATGCTTGCCTCCAGGAAAGGGCACTTTTAGCTCCAACTGGCTGAAGAGGTCCCTTTTCACTGGTGAGCAACTGGGCAAGAGCAGAGGAAAATACCCTTTTTTCCTATACTATATTTTGTATGGTGTAAGGAATAAAAGCAACATGACTTTGGACTGAGGAGATCACCTCTTGGTGACTACAGAAAAGGCAGAAGAGGCAGTAAGTCCCTAGGCCTCATGTGTCAGCCTGGAGCCAGCCATAGCAAAGGCAGCCAGCCAGCAGCAAACGTTAGGATCAGAGATTTAGGTGGGATACAGCCTGCCCAAATAGAGCACAAAGCAGCCGAGAGGATCTTTTGCCCACAGAAAAGTGAGAGATACTTCATTTCTCTCTCTCTCTTTTTTTTTTTTTTTTTTTTTTTCTCATAGTAATGAGGCTGTAGAGCTTCTAGAACTTGCGTGTTCAAAAACTTCATAAGAGTTGTTCTGTTTTTTTGGTTTTTTTTTGGTGTGTGATTTAAAGCTGTGACCACAACTCAGTGCCTCTGAAAAACTCACTTCAACCAGTCAGAGCATTTTAAAGGCCAGGTTGTCTATACTGGAGTCTAAAACAAAACCAAGCAAAAAACCAAACCAAAAAACCCCAAAACATACATAAAAAATCCTAACTTAAAACCAAGCCTAGTTGGCACAGGGAAGCTGCCCTTTCTTAGTCCCCAGAAACAGATAGATATGAGGCTGAGATGGTGAGATAGTTACTTGTGTGCATGAGCACTAATGCACAATTCTCTCATTGCTCCTGGCTTCTTCATCCAATGCAAACAGGCATCATGCAGAAACCACCACCACCACCAGCATCCCTGGGCGAGTACCCAGTGTCCACCTGGTTCATTTCTCCTTCAGACAGAAGGTGACCCACTCCAAAGTCCCTGTACATTCCCCGATTCAAAAACGAAAGCTGTTGGGTCCAAGGATTATCCCACCGGGGCCTGACAGGCCTTAGTCTAAAGCGATTCTCTCCAGACTCAAGGGTACTCCCTGTTCATGTGGGCTGCAAGCCAAAATCGTTTGCCAAATCAGGGGGATGAAGCTGTGTCTTTCTGGGGGCTGACATTCTCTTCAGCACAGACAGGGGAAAACATGGAAAGTCCCTTCATTGTCTGAATCCGGAAGGAATTATTTGGGCCAAAGATTTTAATTACAACTGACAGTGCAGGTGTCCTGCTGATGGCAGCCATTTTACCAATGTGACGTTATCCCTAGTAACACTGGCAGTAAGGAATAGCTGCCAAATGACCCACATTTGTAGGTAGGACCCGCTGACCTGAGGGAGACTGCTCAAGCCCAGCATCAACTAAATCAAGTGACTTCAAAAGAGCCATTATGGAGCAAGAGATTTCAGTAAATGTGCTGACCAGCATGTGCTCCTGTAGCTCCTGCTCTCCCTAGCACAGGTGCAAARGATCAATACCGTCTGCTCCACTAAGCACGCTCAGTAGGTTGGGAGCCCGGCTTCCCCAGGCTCTGCAAGGAAACCACTCGTGCTGCCAGGTCTGCATTTCCAGAGCCCAAGCATTTCAGTAGGATCCTGACCATGGAGGCAGCTGGGACTGAAGGTAGTTTTCACTGAAGTCTGTCTTCTCACACAGGGGACAATGTGTGTACAGGGATTGCAGAGTGGGTGAAGTCAGATCGCACAATCTGTCCCTTTCAAGCTCACGGTCATCTGATGTCAATCTCTCATTTGAAATGATCTAGTTGACTCTTCTCCTTTTTATTGCACAGGTACTCCTTAGCTCTCTATGGGTGACCCAGCACGCTCTATAGCAATTACAGAAATCAGGTATTTTCCACTTATTTTCATTGAAAGCAGCAATGAGAGGGAAAGATCACCTCAGCAGCAAATACTCCATGGACCTTTAACGGTTCACAGATGAGTGAGTGAGAGCCATTAATCTACAGACTCAGTATGAATTCTGGGTAATGGCAGGAAGACATCAGTAGAAGTTTCCACTACAGAGTATTTGCAGACCTGGACTTGAGACTTCAACTTCTGAGACTGTGATGAAACGAAAGGCTAGAGTTCATACGACAAGAAAAAAGCCTGGTTTTGACAGATGCACAGCCAGCACACAAGGATATGTCTTAACAGCAAACCGCTATGTTACAAAATGCCCTAAGGTGCACACACTTTATACAGTATGCTATTTAAAATGTCTAGTAATGTATTCTGCAGTATCCTCCTCTCTGACTTGCTTTCTCAAGCTTAAGGGCTCACGTGGAAGCCAATACATAAGCAGTGTTACCTGAAATGCGTAAAGACCCGCTAGCAGAGAAAGTGGGTCTTTTTTCTTACCCCACTTCTCATTTTTTGCAAAAACAATTAACCTATTTTTAGGAACACAGTTCACTTTGAAAGGTTGCATCTCAACACTGTTTTCTTGCACAAAAGATAACAGAGAACCACCTACCCAAGAGCTATATGTTACTGCTATGTCTGCTATCTTGCATCAAACCCTGATGGCCCTTTAGAACTTTTAAGGTATTTCTTGGAAAGATACAGCAGCGGAAAATTATCAAAAATGACACTCACATCCACACTGTAGATTAATATGTCCCAAGACATTTTTGAAGACTGGAAATGAATTCATATTCAAAATGACAAACTCTATTATGACTACTAGATAAATATTTGTAATTAAGCTGTTTACAGGGCAATTACAGAAATTTTAAAAAATATTGTTTTAAAAACAAAATGAAACCAAAAGTGTCTTCAAAAATATTCAAGTAGTGATGACACTAAAGCTCCCAATCATCGTGAAGATAAGAAGCAATCAGCACACAAGAGGAATATTTTTATCAAATTGTGCTTCTAAGTTTTCAGTCCCTTGCTGCACTGTTTCTTTTGGTCTCACCTCAATATGGAAAATGCCAATGACATATGAAGCGTGAGAGCCTACCCTTCAAATAGGTATGTTCTCATAAGCCTATTAGAAGTGTTTTTCTATGAGCATTTGACTTGGCATATCTTTTACTATATGTCTTTAAGTGTTTTCCTTTATACAGAAAATACAACATACAGCTAGTGTGTAGAGGGAATAAGATCACGTACAGCTAAAGAAATGACCCTTGATATTTGCTTTTCCATTAAAGAAGAATATATTCCATGAACAGAAGTGGATACTGCAAACCCTGTCACTGACATTGCCTCCTGGGGAAGTCAGAGGGATTCAATGCCAATGCCATAAAGATTCACTTGAAATTCCAACACACACTGAACAAAACGCTCTGTATCATAAAGAACATGCTCTTCCCTAGACTAAGTGCATATTAAAATTGAATCTCTAAATTTCAGCCAGAGGAAATATTAAGCCCAAAGATACGCATGCTCTGTTGCATGTTTAATGGCCTGAAGTCATCCCTCCTCTCTCCTCAAGCAAGGAGGGGAAAAAAAAAACAACAACAAAAAAAACCCAAATCCAAATGCCATCCTTTTGGCCTATCCTTATTACAACTGGAAATCCCTTTCTCAAAAGAAAGGCATTAAAGAAAGAAAAATGGAAGAATGGAAGACGGGAGGAATGAGAATGGGAAGGATGGAAAAGAGTATCAAATACTCCCCACACCACTGAGACAAGTTTTGGACAAAAACAAAACAAAGAAAACTAGACAAACTGTGTAACATACACCCTATCTTGTCATTGAGATAACGGATATGAAATCCCCAAGATTAGCATAAAACAGGTGTTTCTTCCCATTATATTACTACTTAGTTTTGAAAGCAGGAATACTTGCATACTTACATTTGCAAAATATCAAAAAGCAGCAAGGGTTCCATTATATCCCAGACCAATTTTTTTTTTTTTCTCCCCAAAATTGTACCTGCGGCTGTAATTTGTTGGTGCCTGTAAAATGAGCTGGAGCCCCTGCACCAGCCTGAGAGCGCAGATGTATTAACAGCACACAGGAAAGCATCGCGCTTGGCACTGCTACAGTCGGCTGCGACTGAGGCAGCCAAGGCAGAAACAGCAGAGACTTGACACCCATTTGCTGTTTTGCTCCTCTCAGTGGCCTTCGCACACAGGGAACAAGACACCCCTCATTGTCCTAGAATCATAGAATGGTTTGGGTTGGAAGGGACCTTAAAGATCATCTAGTTCCAAGCCCCCTGCCATGGGCAGGCACACCTTTCACTAGACCAGGTTGCTCAAAGCCCCATCCAACCTGGCCTTGAACACTTCCAGGGATGGGGCATCCACAACTTCTCTGGGCAACCTGTTCGGTGCCTCACCACCCTCATAGTAAAGAATTTCTTCCTTATATCTAATCTAAATCTACCCTCTTTCAGTTTAAAGCCACTAGCCCTTGTCCTAGGTTTATACATTTATGTAGATCACAGAAAATCTTTGGGCATCCGAGATATCAAATTTCACTTTTCAACTGCTCTAAAAATTCATTCTAACATTTAGTCACGCGTGGCACAATAAGAAAATCCTTTTAAGAACCTTTTGCAAGGATTTCTTGTTTTTCTTCAAAGAAATTAAGAGGGTGCTGTCCTAAATGGCTTTAGATACAAATCTCCGAGAAGCAGGGCCTGCAACGTATCCTAGAAGACTATTATTTTGGAAGACAACTAAATATTTGAGAGATGTCAAAGGACGTTTCTAATGTGACAAATGTCGGGGAAGGAATGCTGTGGAGCACCTCAGAAATTAGGTGAAAATTAGAAAGAGGTGACAGCATTTTTTCTTTTTCCCTTCCAGTCCAATATTTTCAATAACTAGTAAATAAGTCCCCAGATGCACTAATGGCTGCCATCCAGAAAATGCATCTGCTGTGTTTATGAGATCTGCAGTTCATAAATAATTGCCAAATATAGAATTATTCACTTCAGTGCTATCAGCGGCTGTTTTATAAGAAAAGAGAATATACCAGAATTACACTTATGAGGTAGATCAATCAGTTTGATTTAGAATTCACATGCGTGTGAGCCAAAGGTTAGCTTTTGTGGAAAAGGACCCTTTACTATTTTTACATGAACTGTCTGACTGGCAATTGAAGCTTTCCGAGCCAAACGCACTGCCACTGGCCCTCTTGCCATCAGCACCCCTGTGTAGACACCTGTGTGTGGGGGTGGGTACACTTCAGGCTTCAGCTTATGAAAACCCTAACTCCGTTTTGTCAATGATTTTTTACATCCTTGTGCTATATAACAAAGCAGCAGTTTCCAGGTTGTACATGCCAAATACCACATGCTGCCTTTCGTGGCTCCAGACAGAAGGCTAAGGCTCCAGTAGCCCACAACAACCCTATTGAGAACCATCCACTGAGGTTAGTGCAAAAAACCCCACCAATTTCCATAGGGACTGGTTCACACCTGAACTGATCCAGGAACGCACAGGTACAGTAAAGGTACAGCTGCTTGTATGCGGCTTACACATTTAAATAAGAAAGAAATTTTCCCAGTTATGATCAACTTCTATCAACTATTGGAAAGATAACGCTGAACAAAAAATTCAGGCCAGAGGGGGGAAAAATATGCTGAAGGTGCAGATGAAAAAGAATGACAACTAAGAGGAAAAGATCTAAATGCTTCATAATTGAGTACTCTGTCCCTGATTTCTACTTCCAAACTGACTTCATATCAATACTTGCAATAAGTTGGCAATTTGCAGGGTGGGCAGTCTTCTGCAAATCAACCTGTGCTATCTTCACCTTTGATTCCAACTGGCTGGACCTGAATAAACTCTGCTGTGAAGGCCATCTCATCTCTTTAGATGCTGCTGTGCTCCTAGCATGGCTTTCCACAKTAACTCCCCTCAAAGAACACAAGAGTCTGCCAAGATAAAATGCCACGCAGATAGACTTATAGCCTACACTGCAGCCAGAAAGCTTGAGTGAAGGCTTTATGTGGATATATTCAAGTTCTGGGCATACGGGCAATCCTAGGATAGCAGCACAAACACTGTGCAACTGCAGTCCCCATACATTTTTTTACGAAAGGGATGGCTAGGAAAGGAGCTGCAACAAATTCCCACACGCATGTGAGGAGCTGACTGTTTGCAGAGGGCTGAGTATTTCCAAATGTCTTTGGCAGCCCAGACACCCACAACATGACATACATAAGAGCTTCCAGCTGTATCTGGCCTGTGAGCCACAAGTTTCTGGTCCCTTGTCAGGTACCCGGAAAAAGCAAACCTCTAAAGCTTCCAGGCACTAAGATACAGAAAAACATTTAAACTCTGAGAGGCCAACAGGGGTCAGCCCTGCCTTAGCACAGAGGCAAAGACGAATGCAGTAACACACCACTTCCATCTCCACGGCCTGTGGCACAACACAGTCAAAAGCCACATTTGGAAAATACACAAGGCTTGAATAATTAATGTTATAAAGCAACTACAGCCATGAAAAAGCAATGAAACATTTGGCAGCAGGAGCCTTCCAAAGGAAGCGTCTCAGCTTTCAGACATTAGTCCAAATGGATCTCAGCTCTGCAATTTTGTACCTGAAAGAAGCATTGAAGAGACCTGGTGGGCTCAGTTCCCTTCTCATATGCCCACATGCATTGAGAAATAGTACCAAGTTCCTTGTTTGCATATCACATCTAGTGGCTTCAGCACTGCCTGGACATGGCAACTGTAGTACCTGCTGTCCCCAAAGGGATTGCCCTTCCAGCATAGGCTTGGTATGAATAAATCAAAGTGGCACCTTCAACAGTTGTGAACCTTACTTGCAGGGTGTTTGTCTACACGACAGCAATTTTTACTAAACTGGATCATATCATAAAAAAAGGAAAACAAGAAGATCCTTCTGCGAGGAAGACTCTAGGTAGACTTAATGGATGTGTCTAATACTGCCCTCAGTCAGCTATATAGRACTATACGCAAGGCACAAAAGCGTAAGAGAGAAGCTCAGCCACTAAACCTAACACTGCAAACAGCTGAATATACAAAGACAAGAGGTGGCTGTGCTTGGCTTGGACGTCTCTATTGCTGTGCTAATTCCAATGATGGAACAGAGCAAGTGCTTCAGATACAGCAACGTGCCTCAAATAGGCACGCACAGCTCCCACTGATGGCAGTAGGAGCTGCACGGGCACGCTAGAGAGAAGAAAGGAGCCTTTTGTGTCGTATCAAACACTGGAGCATCCACCAGATGATCTACTTTTTAGTCACACTTTATCTCATGATCAGCTGGGCTGGGATACTGAACACATTGTCAATTGTTTAATGATGGAAAAATAAAGCTGCAGGCTGCAGTTGATGTTTACTAAGGTGTTGATGAGCTATTCATTTTATCAGGGCAGAAAGCACTGCAGAAGAGATGCTGGAAAATGTAATCAAATGTTAAAAAATATTTAATACTGTTTTAATGTTATTATGGCTGTGTCTTTTCATTGGTACTTTGTGATAAATATACAGCATACACAGTAACATAAGTGTGCAAACACATACATACATGTAAACTCATAAAAATTATAATTTATATGTGTGCATAAAAAACATTTATTGTTTCAAAAACTGGCTAACGTTAACCCTCAAAAGGAGTATAAATGTTACAGTTTGCCTCAGATTTCCTGCGCTTACTGAAATACTGAGAACTGAATATTGCAGGTATATTTCATACACTACAATAACATTAAAGAGAGAGGTGAAACTCAATCCTGTAAAGAAAAGTTCTACTAATTCAGTTTTAAAAAAAAACAAACACGGAAACAACAAACAGCCACTGTACTGGTGATGTGCTGAATTCCACAGCAATTCTGCAGCCAAAATGGTCTCCCAAAATTTGCTACTTATTCCTACCTTCTGCTCAGTCTCCTGAAAAGCCACAGGCAACAAATAACACATTATCCATACAAGGACTTCAGTACAACGTAACAATTTCAAACCTTCCACTTTCATTCTAAAATGAATAAATTAACAAACCAACCAAAGCAAACCCAGAAATCATTCTYGTATATAATTACCGAGAAGACCCCAGGCCAGATCAGGAGCAGGGCAGAAAGGCTTCCAGATTAATTTCTGTCACTTTCATTTTCAGTTTTCTGAAGTCTCTAGGAGTTTATATTTGCTCGCCTACAAAAGTGTGTCTGATTTTACTGCTTCACTATACATACACTCAAAAGTTTCCATTTGAAGGTTGCTTCCTTATGATACTGCAAGAAAACCCAACCCAGCCTACACAATTTTCTTCTTTGAGGAACCCAGGAATCACTTGTTCCTTTGGAAAAATCTTAATGTTCTGTCTCAAAAGAGGATGCAACTGGAATTAAATGTATTGATTCTTTTTCATACAGAGAGCAGTCTCTTCAAGCAACTAATATACTCTTTATATAAGCAAAATAAAGTTACATGGTTGCAAAGAAATCACACATTCCAATTGATTCTAAATAATGACAAGAAATCTTTGTGTTTGGCTATTCTGATTCTTCTTTGTCATGTGTATGCTTGCTGGTAGGCTTAAATGGAAAGCTCTTAACTCTTTCTCTTTGAAACATTAAATGGAATAAACCTGCTTGGTAGGGTCTGTTTCTTTGAGGTTTTGTACATAGTGGAACCATTTACATCTGAATCAAAAGAGGTGAGAGACTAACCATTAACAGAGCAGAATCTTGTAACACTCGTTTCAAACACAAACAGGTAAATAACCACATAAAACACAACGTAAAAATAAATTAAGTGTAAACTCTCCTCTCCTTTAATAAAAATGACCTGAGGTAGGGAAGGGATTTTTAAGCCACTGCTCATGGTTATTTCTTTTCTTGTATCACACTTAAGAAATCTCAGTCCCTCCTTCTGAATATATTTTCAGACACATTCAAATCTCTGCTTATGTTAAAACATCGTTAAAAGAGAATAGCATTAGTCTACCTGTCAATTTGCCACAGCAGAGCATTTTCTGGCACTTGGCAAGTCATTCCTAGAGGACTTGTTCAACATATGGCCAAATGTTACATAGAAAGTGAACCAACATATGTTTGGYGTGATGGAGGAAAGCAGAAAGTATTGGTAAAAGTCAGTCTCCGGTAGCATTCACTTTTGTTTTCCACAAAGGATCAATTCCAAAGATTCTGCGTCATTGTCTTCAGCCCTATTGMATTTGTCTGTAATGCTGGGAGAACAGTTACATCTACAGAGTTTGTAGCTTTCTTGTGAGCTTACACCTCCTGATTAGTAAGCACTCACCATATAGTCAGTCAACACACGCATCACACCTGCCTTTGCTCCCTCCCCAGCATACCATTTGTACCTTAGCAAACACTTTTAATGTTACTGATGCTGTGACTCATGCTTCATGTGTAGCAAAAGCTACACATTGTGAAAGCTTTATCAACCAGCTTTTTTCAGTTTCTTCTTAAGAGAAAATTACATTTTTTTAATGTTAAAGCTCAGAGATTTAACAGCAACATACCTTTTAGGGTCAGATTTTCAAAACTCATACTGTTTTGCTTTTTCACAGTCACTTCTGGGACCAAAATTGCAATCAAGTATGTGGAAACAAAGATAACTGGGTTTAAAGTTCTGACACCTGCATAATCCACCACAGCACAGAAACAAGAGAACAGCAGTGAACCCTAAAGCTAAAAGCAAATCACTGCCAAACCATAAAGTTCTGGGAATGGGGCTCAGCAGTGTTTTCCTTCTGTTTCCTTATAATTGCAGGAAAAGATAAGCCAGGTGACAGGCTGGGAACAAAAGGAGCTTTTGCAGTTGGATGTTTCCTACCAGCACAGGTAGCAATTTGAGTTTCTTATGGCAATGGGGAGAAAGCAGAGCCTGAATTGAGCCTACAGAGGTTTCACTCATGCTCCTAATCAAAGCGAAGCCACATTGATAACTCATATACACAGTTATAATAGGAGAAGAAGATGGTTCGTTCTTCCAGGATTTTATCTGTTACCATCAGTAAAACAACTGAGTGCATGCCAGGCACCATTTTTTAATTGGCAAATATTGTCCTCTTAGCGGGTGAGGTTATTGAGAAACTGGAGATGTTGTAGAGATGACAACTTAGTAACAAAAAAAACCCACAACACCTGCAGGCTAAACAAAGACACTGAGAATGTGTTTTGAAAATGTATTCTCTTTATCTTACACTTTTACAAATGGAACTACAAAGGGCTACAGCACACTGCAATCCAGCTAAGTGTTAGAGGCGGGAAGATGGTTCTGCTTCTATTCAACAGGAAGAACCAAGCCATAAAAATGCTGAGGGTACATTTTAATCTTAACATTAAGCTGCGAGCCAAAAAAAAGGRTGCTCATGCACTCTTTGCCTCTCCCACCCACCTCTGATTCCCACCGGGCCAGCACTGGTGTCCCTCCAAAGGCGAGTTGAACATCTGCAATATTAACATGCAAATGCTGGGGGTGGTGAGATAGAGGAAAAAGAGGAGTTAAGCCCTGCAGCTTTCAGTGACAAGTGGCTCAATGAGTCTAAACAGACTGTAGTCCAAGAAACACCGGGCCACACTCCAAGATCACACTGAGACTACATCTAGGTCTCAGACTTCTTTTCATCCATCTTAATGCCCTGTTGCTTCTCCAGGGTCATCAACATGTTGTGGCTCACAGTATGGTTACAGATATTCTCTGAAAGCCAGAAGAGAGATGAGCCACTTTGTTGTAAATTAATCTGTATTCTCATTTTTTAGCACACAGTATTCAGGTCCTCAATAATCAATGCCACCAGTTATTAAGCAATTGCATTGCTGGCTGAGGAACTAATGTTGCAGGTTTTCTTCAGCTGTATTGATCAACACTTTCTTGATTTGGTCTCCCGACATCCACTCTCTATCTGGAAAGGCTTCTTGGAAAAAGCAAAACATATCAAGCCACAATTTTTATTAATTTTACCCTGGAAAAGAATATTACATGTCCTCTGCAAGCATTTTACTTCAACTACTGACTATGCTGTTTATCCCTTAGAATTAAAAAACTGCATCTGAAGTAAGATACTCCTTCAGCTGATTCAGGAGATTTAGTTCAGTTGTAAAACCTTGCATGTTACTTTGGCTGGTAGAAGTCAAAGAGCATATTCCCGACTTCATACAGAACTGGATCAAGGACAGTCACATCAGCTTTGAACAGTCTAGCGTGTCCATGCTGAAAAATGAAAAGCCCTGAAGAGAGAGTTGTTTAGATCCTGGAAGCAGAACATGTGCATTAGAACAGCAGCGTCCTAATTATAGCAATACAGGGCTATAGGAAAGCTGCTATAACTAGCTTGTAAAGAGCAATGGTCTGATAAAACTATATTGTTTCTGGAGCTGCCTCGTGAAGAGCCAGCAGAAGGGTCTCTTCCTCGTGACCAGTGTGTAACAGACATTTCTAAAGGAGAWGGAATCTTCCTCCGTGAAGATTTCCATTTTAGTCCCATTGAAACAGCAACTCGCAATTTCCTGCAGAGTTGGACCCTTGCCTTTGCTTACACGGACTCCAGCCACCAACTAGAACAAGCCTTACCTTCTTGAACAGGAAACTTTCAGATCTTACTGCTTTCAAACTCCCTGATACTGTGAGACAGAAGAATGAAAACCTCACTCTCTCTCATACCAAAGACAGCAAATCCATTCTAATAGCAAGTTGGCACATCTACAACTGCTGTAAGAAACTGTAGCTCTGCTCAAGGCAGGGCACCCAACAGACCCAAGTGGCTCTAAAACTGAACAGGTGGGAGGGGATATTCCAGACCCAGGGAGCTGCTCTCCTCCTCGGGGCTCAGTCCGTGGAAAGCTGAAGGCACAAAGAAGGACAAAGCCTGCTACCTACTGTACGTATACTCTTGCACTCCCCTGCACCTTCACCCAAAACCTGTTACATTTTCTCCCATCCACTTGAACACAGTGAACAAAACACCACTAGCTCTCTGCAGCCAGAGCATCATGACTTCCAGCCAGGCTCCTGAGGTCTTCCCTTCATGACGTCCAGCTAGGGACTGTGCTCTGTGACCTTCACACAGGAACACGGTCCCCCTGTGCTTTGGCCCCTTTGCTAGTCTTTGGTCAAAGCCACTGCATCTACAGTCCTATAAATGCTAAATGCCTATGCAAGGTGCAGAGAGATTTCAGACTCCACATTTACCTTGCAAAAAGGAGAGAGGCCAAAGCCTTTAGTACTTAATAATTTAAAAAACGCTTTCAGATTCTTAGTTAAAAGCATTTTTATCTAAAGACAAGCACAGTTTCCTAATTTGTATCTCAGGCTATCAGTATTAGGGCACAGATAATGGGATAAATCATGGTTGAAAATGGAACATACTAAGAGCAAAAGACACTTGATAATTGAACAAATCCTACCAGAAAATCTGTGGATTTATCTGCCTAACTTTTATTTATTTCCATTTGTACCTGGGCAGTACTCAAAGTAGTTAGTAATGCAAGATAAGAACGCACGAGAATCAGATAATGATCCTACAAACAAAATTATTATACCAACGTTTAACGTCATGAACATGAATAACCTTGGAATTCTGGGGATTTTGCTAAAACCCCTCCAATCCAATTATTTATTGTTTAACAGTTAGGGTGCATAGTCCCTACCAGAGTAGAATGCTAGTGGCAGAGAACACTTGATAAGCATGCTAGGAATATTAAAAGTACCATTTGAATATCTTTGTGTAATTCAAACAAACCATTTCTCCACTTACAGTGTTGTATGTGACTGAGTTGTTCCTACTTCAGGAACAACTTTTTATCATTTCAAAAATTATTCAGACATAATGGTCTCTGACTAAAGAGCTGTTCTGTAAGTTACTGCTTAAGCGTCTCTCAAGCATATATATTTTGAGAAGCACAAATACACACAGAGAGTATACGTGTAAAACTCCACCTCTCCTTATGCAACGGAAATTTCACATGCTTTCTTTCTGCAAATGAAATTTCCTAGTTTCAAATGCATTGCCCTTGAGGGTATCAAGTAATGTAATAAAATAATGAAAGGTTTCTGCTGTTACAATGAAGGTCAGTATACAGTGGACCATTTCTTTTGTCTCACTTTTCAGGATGATCAGAGCATTGAGGCGATAAGAGGGAAGCTAGTGCTTTTACGTGATGCAAAATCATCAAGCTGTATGTCCAGTCATTGCCTGGTGCTGCACTGCAGCTTCTGAAACAAATCCTCGCCTGTCCCCAATGACATTAGGAGAGCTCAGGGCCTGCTTCTATTTTAAAATGACAGAAGCATTTTTCCTTTAAGGTTGAAAATATTCTTGATCACAGTATCTGACATTATTGTCTTGAAAGAATCATCATAATTTATAATGGTATTCATTTATTAAACACATACTTGTGGAAGCTAAATAAAGTGATAGGAAAAAAGCGTAAATAGTATGCATGGAGCCCACTGCGAATGCAGATGGAATTTCTACGGTTCACCTGACGCTTGTCTGATTTAATGAAGACTGTAAATTGCACAGCACAGTAACTGCATTCCACACTGCATACACCACCATGCAGCCGCAGCTACTGGGGACAGATATTCCCTTTCTTCCAGCTTTACAATATTCTCTCTGATTTAATCACCACATGGGATATTGGAGAATAGTCTCCAGGATATGGGAGAAAGTCTGTAACGTAAGCATACTAGCTAAACAGATAAGAGGAAAATTATCAGGAAAAATTCTTATTTTCCTCACCTCTACCCTCCCCACATATAGAAGTTGAAGAATAGATGAATTCTTTGTCTGGTTGCCATGAAAACTAAGAGATGTAGCCTTACCTCAAAGGAAATGATGTTATGCTCACACAATGAATAAGGAATGAGAGCTGCATGGTCCTACCTCAGCAACACAAAGCTGAGTCAAAAGACAGTCTTTCTAAAACCCAGGCATGTGTGGATTCTAATCAGCTCTGTTTATAACGTATGATCATAGTTAATTGTTCATTAATTCCACCATGTCATTTGTTCAGAGATTATACCCTCCACATAATGAATGTTTTGGGGTACTCTCCAGCAGAGGAAATTAAAATAGATAATAGCTGTGATTTTAAATAGTCGTCTTAGCAATCTTAGGTTTGAATCCATTGACCTAAACTAGTTTTTAAAAGGTTTCAAAACATCAAAAAATTGTCTATTCTCTTGAAAAAGGAAACGCACATGTGTAAATCAGCATGCCTACAGAATTGATCCCTTTCTCTCTAGCACTGGGCCTCACCCTGACAGCCACCTCCGTACAAAGGTGGCTGTCCCCCTGCAGGGGATGGAGGGCCTCGAACCTCCAGGTGTGTAATTCACCCCCAGTTCAGCAGGCAGCCCAGCTTTTAGTTACTTGCAATTAGTATTAACACCATTGCAAACACTGAATGGAATAGAGTCACTAAAAGAGCAGACAGCATAAAATGCCTGTATTAATGATAATGGAGATGTTCATGTTTCACTCCTGGATTTAGGAAAACACTTTAATAAATTAACTTACTCCACTTTACAAGATGAGACACACTTGTGCAACGTCACAAAGAACATGCTTATCTGAATAACACCAATACTTAACTATTTTACTGCTTATTTAAGTCTCCGGAATCACGGATGTGTCAAGAATGATAGTACATGCTTAACTGCCATCACCATGGGCTCGTATTTCATTTCACTTGCAGTCTTAGGGTAAAGTTGATCCTTAATAGTTTTCACAAGACTGAATTTGGCTATAGGGTCATGATGTATTTGGAGGGCTGTCACAAAGAAAGCAGTGTTAGTGATTGAAATGGCTCCCTTTGCTCACAGCAACAAAAAAAATCTGGGAAAAAACCACCAGATTACACAGAAATTATTTTAGGAATCCCTTGCTCAATATAAATGACACATTGTAATCAGAATTTTCAGCTTTCCAAAACACTTGCAAAGAAATTTCAAAACAAAAAAAATTTAAAATAAAATCCTTTGGTTCAACATGCCAAAACAAAGCTTTCAAGTGACTGATTTTTTTTCATTTTCAAAATTTAAATCAGCATCTTATGGGTGGTTTGGTTTGGGTTTTTTTTTCAGCATGTGTTCATCTTGTTATTGACTTAAATACTTTGTTGGGCTTAAATCAAATTTGTGACTTTAAGCATATAAAACTCTCTATTTTTCAAATTAAGAAACTCTTATCTGAAAAAATTGGCCTGAATTAGTTGCTAGGCTTTGGCCAGTATGTTCCAAACTTACATTTGTTTATGGCATACAAATAACTGCCCAAAGGAGAATTTATATACTTACACTTTACATATCGGATTAATACCTCTGTAACACCAGCCATATAATGAGTTAATTAGCTGCTTAATAAGCATGATTAAATCAATAATATGAGTGCAATTATCAGCTGTGACTTAGTGCCACATGGCCTTCCTTGTCTTATTTAATGAACATATCATTGTTCTCATCTTCAAGGTTTTCTCACTGTCAGTGTTCGACCATTGTTTACTGATGTACAAAAATTGATAACATGGGTTTAAAAAAAAAGCACCTATGAAGAAAATAATGTCTTTGAAAAGTCAAATTTTGGAGTTAATTGGAATCCCCAATATTTCAATCTACTATTCAAGGTAAATGATGTCATCTGCAGCTCACAGGTGCTCACACCCAACCTTGTTTGCACAGAGCTGGAGTAACTGATAGCATTTCAGGATGGACCTTGTCTTCTGAAAACTCACCCTCTTCTGATGGGGTAAGCACCATGGCCCCCATTCAACACATCACTTAAGACTGGACTCAGCTTTAAGCACACAGTGCTCCCTCTGTACTCAACTGAATTACAAATAGGCTTAAACTTAAGTGCACACTTAAGTACTTTGCTGGATTAGTGCCAGAGTATTTAGCACTTTGGACTAACCAGACCCATGACAACAGAAGCAAAGATATAGTGCAGTCTGCCTAGTCATTTGTGAGCTCTGAGAAACAACGGTTCACCTTTTTATTGTCTGTTTTTCTGGCTGAAAGCAGAAGTAAAAATTAAATAAAGATTTCAAAACCAGAAGCTGCCCAAAGTTTTTCTTTCCTGTCAGCTCAACACATAAAGCTGATCAGCCTACCTAGTTGCAAAATATTTTGCTTTCTGAAAACTGAAATCTATGGCTGGCACATAACATCTTTTTCCCTATGCATTTCAATTGCAACAGCTAATACATCTTTTGCAGCTAGAGGTTTTTAAAATCAAAGCAAAGAGAACCTTTGCTTGATCTAATACAAAGGAACTTAGTTCTCTGGAGGGAAAGATTTATTTAATTCCCTCTTTCTGATGAGAGAGGTGAGTTCTGCTCATTTTGCAGGCTACGCTACAAGTGGTTTGACTCCCTCCCACATGCATTCCCATCACATTTGGCAGCATCATTCAGGAAAGGCAACAATGCCGTGGCCCATGGGTCAAACGTTTTTAAGTTATTCCGAGTACAATGTAACTAGACTTAAAAGATATGCAGCACCTTTTTAAGTGAAATCTTAATGTTTGTAACACATCAAAATGGAAGAAAAATATTCTCTAAAATACCAGCAGCATGTTAACAACACAAGGCTGAAGGACCAGCTTTCCTCCACTGACTTCATTGGACTGTTACTATGCAGTGCCAGGACAGCCATCAACAGTGTCTCCCACAAAATATAACTGCCCTTTTCTTATTACAGAACGAAGTCTGAAATCCAGCATTATTATCACTGCTCTGCTATTAAACATTCTGGTTCTACCATTTGCAAAAAGTGCATGGTGTCATTCTGAGGCTGGTTAATACACTCCCTCCGAGTTACCTCTGACCTTGTCCTCTCTTGCCACCACTCTTCCCCTGAGCAGCCATTAATGTCTCTTCATCAAACAGCAGGATGTATTCAAAACAAGGTTCCTACATATTAAACCTAAATGGTACTGCTAGAAAATCCTCCCTAAAGCTATGCAGCTCTAATCTGTAACTGCCAAATGTAAGAACTATAGACAATCTCATTTATTGAATCACAGTAACCGGCTACCCGTGAAATAAAACCGATTCCAGGCAACTCTCATGTTAATAACACTTCATATATTCAATTTATGTTTGCATGAGCAAAACTATCCAAGAGGCAAAGGACTGAATATTCATCTGAACAATAAATGCATAAAATAACTGATATTAACAAAATCAACTGCCACTAGTTAACACGCATGTTTCTAAAAAAATAATAAAAACACTATTTTGAATAACTAAAACAGACAAAACTGAATGCACAGGAAGACCCAATGTATTGCAAAGTTCCAGTCAGAAGCCTCTGAAAGCTCTGGTGGGGCTTTTGTTGCCTAGCTTTGCAAGATCTCTCCCCGCTCCCCCCCAGTTTTATTTTTTCTCTTTGTATATTTCCTCAATCTTTCCTTAAGATATTGTTTAATTTGAATATGAATATAATCTGCAACTTTATTTTCCTTTTGAGATATTACCTTTGCTCCTTTTTCACACAACTCTTTCAGACAACTATTTTCTAGGAAATAGGCAGGCATAGAGAGCATGTCTTCCAAAAACTAGGACAGAGATGCTGACTTGTCAAGAAAATGTGAGAAAATTTTACTGCAGAAGAAGAAGAAACACACAGAAAGACATGAAGCTGAATTTTGTTTTCACCCCTAAACTTTAAGAATAAAAAAATATATATTTTGGTTAGCAGACTTCTATTTTAGGGAACAATTGCTATTTTGTAGGCGTAAATGAATTGCTCAACTTCGTACCAGAAATACGTTTAAAACTGACAAGCCCTGATTAATTTGTGGTTACCTCTTTGTATGTGGACCTTGACAAAGCACTAGGCTACGTATCCACGATATAAATTCATGCAACCAGGTAATGGATAAGAGATCTCATCTTTTCAAGGACTTAATCAGGTGCAATCTCTTGGATGTCCTCCAACCAATTAACTTTCTTATCCTTCTATATAAAGCTAGAGGGTTTTTATCTTTCTGCCTACTTCGATGCCTGAATTTCTCCCCCTAACAAGCCAGCGTCTCTGTCTGGGGAGGAGGGGTTCACAAGGACAACTGCAGTCCCACAGCAGCAATGCAATCAGAGAGCAGCAGCCCTGCAGGCAGCCCTGTATTTGCTCACTTGCAGTCCGGCTGATGCTCGCAGGGAAGAGAACCATCCCCTTAGCCATCTTATCAGCCATACATCACCTTTACTGCTCAGAGCCTATCTGCACCAGACTGAAAGGAACCGCAGGCCTCCCTGAACTCAGCAGGGTCTGGAGCCCAGTCCCCAGCAGAGACTGAATTTTTGCTGGCTTTATCTGGCTAATTCTGCTCCCTCCCCTCCCAGGTTTTATCTACTGACTCAGCCTGGGCAAAACATTGCAGATTAATAAGGAGCTCCTCAGAATGAGGGGTTCGTCTATCCAGCAGCTAGTTACAGCCAAAATAACACTGAACTTCTGGGTCAGCTGCCCCAATCACTCCTCCTGTATCTCCCCTGTAATCGCTGCTCCCATTTCAACATCAAAGCCCTTTCTAATGCTTGCATTCCTTTTTTCTCAACTTCCTTCAAATTGACTTGTTTTAAAAGTGCACCAGCTTTGTTGCTCATTTGCATTTGGTAGTAAACAAGGAGAAAGGGGCAGCTTTGCTGTTGGGAACAAAGGGCTACAATTTTGAACAGCTTCCCTGTGGATCTTGTTTGGTTACAGCATCTCTTGGCTTTCCAACCCAAGGCAGATTGTGCACATGGCCTTTCAAGCTGAATTTATTGCATACGTTCAGTGGTTCTTTTAATTGGACCTATGACTTGACCACAATTCAGTGAGTTTACCTTCAAGGATAACAGGCACGTAGGTCAACAAGAAGATACATACAACATTATAAAATACACTACACATTTAGCCATTTTAGATTAAACTCATGCACTTCCAAAACCAGGATTTTGACAATTTTCCCGTATATTGGGTGGGCTAAACAGAAACAATTCTGAAAGAGCTTTACAAAATCTTTGTAAACAACATGCGTTTCTATCCACAACTTAACTAGTATGACCAGTCATTATAAAACAGCCTTTAGTCAATGGCTTGGTATACTATATAAAAGAAAATTAATCTAAATAACAGTAAATGGGATATTTGTACTGAATACCAAGGGCCATAATTAGAATTGTTACCATGCATACTTCCTCTCCACCAAAAGCTTTTTAAAAAGCATATACTTCTTTAAAAACCACATTTCTCCTCCAGAATTATAGCAAGACACCAGCAAAAATGTTCCCGAGAGCTGTGGACGCAGCCAATAGGTCACACACCAGGGCAGCACTGAGCAGTTCCGAGGTCATTAAAAAACTATAAACCCTGCATGGTCCTTATTTTGTAGCAATGGTCCTTATGCAAGGCATGCAAAATATATTCTATATCAAGAACAGAAAAATAGATAGTGCTTTCCATTTGAAAAGAGATCCTTAAAATGCACAAGAAGAAAAATATGGAGATATTTTACAGAGAGGAAACCCAGAGATTAAATAAACTGCTTAAGATCAAACTGGAAGAGTCAGTGGGAGAACCCCCTACCCTTTGTTTGTTGCTTGGATGACTTGGAAGTTTGCATACTTTTATGTGGGTAGTGTGTGCTGAGTGTGCAAAACATTTATTAAGCCTTCTTTAAGCATAACCAGACATTGTGATATTACAAAAAAGGTAGACAGGAAAATATCAGATAAGAACATCAAACAACATACACTTTCCCATAACTGTTAAAAAGCATTGGCTGTTCCTTAGGTTGCCCTACTTAGAAACTTTGATTGTGCACCCACTGTCATGAGAGTTGTTTTCCTCTCAACATCTTTTTAATCTTTTCAGACTGGTAGAAAAACAGCAGTCTTTAGTTATCAGAATTTTGATGTTTAACAGCTTCAAAGTGCTKGTGGTTTCAAATTAAATCAAGTGGTAGGAAAAACTAGGACTGCAGGTATCCAGTGCATTCACTGATTCTCCTTGAAGAAGTTTTCTTTGCTTAGATGGTAAAAATGTAATAAAGGAAGCCTTTCCCACCCACTTCTCAGCAATATTTCACTATGGGATGTTTTAACTTTTCAGAGTCTTGTGTAAGAAAAAGGAAACCATCCACAGCCACCCTCCAGAACATACTGTCTGCTACTGCCTGGCCAAAAAAAGCCTCTTTTGAGAGGGGCTTCCTCAGCACTACAGGAAAATGCTGCATTTACTCAAAACATAGATTGAGGCTCTTTCTTAACTTGCTGCACCATGAGGTGCTCGGTACATGTATCTCTCCTCTTGGGGGATCTTTCCCCTCAGGCGTGGAGAGCAGTCCAGGCTTATTCGCCTTGCTTCAAGATCTAGTCAGCAGTCTATTTCTGAATAATATCTGTATTAATTTTCCTACAGTCTGGGCATGAAAACATTAGCCTCAGCACCAGAGATGATTGCTAGATTCATACAAATCCAAAGGGGGCAGGAGAACAGGTTACAGACTCAGATCACCCAGACACTGATATTTCCTCACGGGCCAATGGTAAATTCAGCTGATGAGATGGTTGTAAATGCTAAACATTAAGCTAGTGATTAATGAATGGGAAATGATTGCAATTTCAGAGATACCATGGTAGGGTCCAGAAGGAGTGGTGATACAGTTATGGAAGAAAGAAAAAAGCTGTGTGGGAGAAAATAAAATTGTTCAACCTATGAAGGAATGTCATCTAAAGCTATGAATGCCTATATTTATAAGATACTCTGATTACAACCCTGGAAAAATTACTTGAAAGTTATACATAGCTAGCTAGAGTCAGTGGCCCAGTTCCACCTTTGCCTTCTGTTAGTAAAATGCCCCATAAACTCATGTTGGGAAGTGGAGGGAATATCTATCCAGTGGATATTGCACAGCTCTGCTTTTCTACAGATTCCCAGAGAACACTGGAGACCACCTCCAGATGGGTAAGCTTGGGGACAACATACAGGACACGTCACTGGGAAGGACAACTGCCCAGCTAGCTGTGACAATCTCACTTAACTGAAGGAAGTCAACAATGGAGTTATTCTACGTCCTGACATTTAAAAGTAATCCCCCAGGAAATGAACCGATGTGCTGAACAGAAAGTGAATTCCACAACTGTATCTTCTGCCAACACCAAATAGGGCAGGTAAAAGTATGGTTTCTT
Organism: Phoebastria nigripes; assembly: GCA_035582835.1. Classification (NCBI taxonomy): domain Eukaryota; kingdom Metazoa; phylum Chordata; class Aves; order Procellariiformes; family Diomedeidae; genus Phoebastria; species Phoebastria nigripes. The sequence continues at coordinate 2,938,167 of JAYKAV010002988.1, forward strand.
AGAGGGTACAGACAGGATAACATCACTGTGGTTTCTCATTTTAATACTGCCTTTAAGGAAAGCTCTTTAGAATATGCAAATCAGTGTGCTCTAACTGAAAGGTAGCTATCAACAACTGCAACTTGTGAATTGTTCTGAGCTTTGTGAACTCAGAACGTGATGCAGAAATTGCTGGTGATGCTGTCATTTGAAGAATTTCAAAAGAAAAGTGACAGAAGTTTGAAAAAGACCATTTAACTTTTTGATCTGTTCTATCTAATGACTTGTTCTTTCAAATTGTCTTTTCATTAAAAAAAAGGATTTATAATTCCTTTAGGAATCAATGACAGCAATGGAACAGAATCACACCATAAATTACATAAATGAAGAAACAAATTATTTATATACACCCACACAGTGTACACTTCTGAAAACACCACTAACAACTTTGTGGMCAGCTTCTCCCTAAGGACCTAGACTGGCCAACAGCACTGGCAATGGCTGAGCCTGGCTTTCCAGTAGCAGCAGCATGGGAGCAAAGGGAACACGCTTCCTCTGAAATTAAAGCCCTTGCAGCACCACACAACCTCTCCCAGTGTAAGTGCTCTCTAACACAGATGGAGACTCACTATGGGAAGAAGGGACACTTTGGAGATGCCTGACTCAGGGCTATGGATGCACTGGTGCAAAGCACACAGGTGTGGAGTCACAACCAAATCCCTGACCACCACCTCCCCTCCTGCTCTTGCCCTGCACACATACAAACTCACTCACGTAGTACATGCATTACATATATGTTTTGCTGTGTATAAATCCTTTACTTGTAGAGTGTATGAGTTTTTGTACTCAGGCCGAACTCTTCAGCAATCAGAGCACAAAGATGCCATGCAAGCAGCTGTTTACAAGAGCACCATCCCCACCTTGGCAGATCACATCATCACTAGTGGAGAAAAATATTTGTGTTACACCCCATGGTTACTCCTCAGTACTAGTGAACTATGCAAGTACTTAAATTCAGATTGGTTACTAGTTGCTTGTAGTCTATCAGAGTTCAAGGATTTGCATAATCATGGTGCTTACTTTTAAGATATGATTATGCAAAAACAGCCACTTCAGCAGCTCCAGGAAATCCTTTCACGGCACTCAGAATTCAGCAACTACCTGTCTCCTCTTCTGACTTCCCTCTCAACTCTCTTACTTCAGCAGAGCCTGGATACTTAGTAACATCTTATTTCAAAAGGCAGAGGCCACAGGGTTAAGGACAGGGCTGTAGCTCAGAGCTGAGCTGACAAGATTTCACAAAAAAAAGGATATACTTTCCTGCTTTCAAAAATACCTTCCATATTCTACAAAAATACAAACAATTGACATATTATACCCTCATCACATCTATGCATATGTACTTAAAGGGCTATCACAAATAAATGTGGAATACATGAATATAATTCAAGCTCGTTTAGTGACCAGCAATTTTCCCTCAATATGCACCAAAACTGAGAGCTGTTCAGAAACCTGCTCAGAATCTACAAACCACAATTTTCTATAAGCCATCATGGACTTCTTTGCAGAAAGCAGGCAGTGATTTCCACTGACACTGGATCAGGTATCAAAGTGACACATGCGTCCCTTCCTTCACAAGGGAAGCAAGTGACAAGATCACAGTGGTTTTTTGTATTTACAAATTATTAATTCCAGCACCAGGCGCACCTGGGAGCCTGCCTGGCTCCTGATAGAGATGGGATCACCAGAGACACCAAGTTTAACGATACTGATGGAGATTTTGTTGAGGTAGCCTCCACTAGGCACTATGATATATGTCATGTTACACCCATGAAATAAATGCAGACATTGTGTCTGTATAACTTGCCATGATGGGGTAGTGGATACCTGTTAAGGTACAGACCTTCATTTCCTGCTTGTGCTAATGAGCAATCGGTGTGTTAACAGAGGACTTGGACACTACCACTTTTATCAAGAAGTAGCTTCTTCTTTTTTTCTCTTTAATTATGAATGATTTTCAGTGAAAAATTAGGAAGATATTGAAATGAACACTGGAACTGAGATTTAAAATTGATACATAAACCGTGATGGCACAACATATAATACATTAGACCCTTCAGCTGCCCAATAAACTAAAATCCAAAACTGAATAAAACATAGCTGAACAACCAAAAAGTTAGGTGAAATACATCATTCAGGTTGTTAAACCATAAAAAGTTTTCTAAAATAATGCTCAGATGAGGGTGACTATGCAGTACAATATGTCCTGTATCTTTCTGCTACTACAAAACCAAAATAAAGTTTTAGTTCTGGTACATAATACAAAGGCATTAAACTGCCTGTACGTCTTGGAGCACTAACAATCTCACGTGGGACAAATTCATGTTACTAAACAGTCATAACTTTCTAAATAATGGAGAACTTCAGCTTATTGGCAAAATTATGATTTTTTTAAAAAATAAATGCATCCCAGAGTGAATTTTCTTTTCAATTACTTAGCAAAACAATCTTCTTATTTCAATCTAGTTCTCCTGTCCACATTAGTCTTACTTGAATAAATACTAAAGAAACATTCTGTTGGATTTCCCTTCCAAGTCACCATACAGTGATTTCAATCTCTGTAAAAAATAAAAACAAAAGCTGACCTCTTCCATCGAGATCGGTAACTAGCCACCTCGTGGAGCACTGGCCAACAAAGCGGAACTCCACACAAATACCATGGTCAGGCAACAGACATACAAGAAAAATTTTTAGAAGTGTTTTACGATCCCAAACATCCACCAGAGATGCCAGGGCCTGATCTGCAGAATGCCCAAAGCTCTCAGCTGAAGCTGCAGGGCTGGAGGATACTCGGTAGCTTTGAAAATGAGGACATTGCTTTAACTTGTCTCACTTACATGCACTGAATTATCCTCTGAAGGCACCTATCTTTTTCCATTTAATATATAGTGCTATAGCCTAAGTTAGATAACTGAAGTCAGGAACAATGTGGGGCAGCTGTATCGTCTCAGTTGAGTTCGTTACCTGAAAGGACCCCCACACATCCCAGTCTAATGGGGAGGCATTATATTTTGTAGAGTTGCTAAAAGGCCTAAGAGGTTTCCAACTCAACAGGCACGCTGATCCCAAGGCCAAAGGCCCAAACCCTTAAGGCCCAGTTCACCATGCCTTTACAACGCAGTCCTGCGCTAGCCCTACTGCCTCAGTCAGAAAATCCCTGTTACCACTTTACCAGTGGCCTAAACAGCTGTACAAATTACTGAATAGCAGCAAACCCAGCCCTTTACTGTCCAAACTTCCATTCAGATCAATGTGGGAATACATCAGGCTTTGTATGGGAATTAAGTAATTTTTTTCTTTTTAAAATACAACTTACAACTCAGACTTTTTTTCTTCTCTATTTCTTTCCTCTACCCACATCACATACACCAAGAGCTTAGTTCTTACCCCCCATTCCAGTCAAACTAGGTCTGATTGAGTCTAACACTCAATTTTAGCAGGTGCTCAGTCAGTTCCACTAGTCGACAAATATTTTGGCTCACAGCAACAAACATTTAGCGAATGGCCAAGGGGAATTGTATCAAAGTAYGCATGACTTATCCTGAAGCCATCAATTCAGGCAAGTTAAGAGCTTGAAATTAGCAGTGTTTTGACTTTTGGCACAGGGCTGAATATTCATAACCTCATAAAGAGAATTTTTTTTTTTTTTTTAAATCACTGTTCACCAAACATCATCTTTAAACTTTCTTTTGCTTCAAAAGCATCCATTTTCCCATAGAAGAGACATTTCCCCCTCCCCCTCAGCTCTCCCAAAAAAATAAAATAAAACCCAGCCTGGGTGGAAAAACCAGAAGGATAAAAGACTCCATTAATACCAACCAGGTAGTTGAAACAGTATTGATTTACACTTACTGAGAGTCCAGCTCTAAATCTAGTCACTGAGCAATCTTCCTATAATGGCGAGCTCACCCATTGTTAGTCCTCCCTCTTCCCCATCTCCTCCCAGCACAAGCTGGTAACATTAAGCATAACGTGGTTTATAACCCAAACTGATATTTGCATAATAACTAATGGCCATCTGTTGTGACGGCACAATCCTGAGGCATCAAGAAGGTGAAGAGGAAAAGGTGAATGTTCTAAACCTGCCTAAATAAAAATGTAAATGTATAACAGTGCAAAATTTTTTCTGGGTTTATAAAAAACAAACACTGAGCAGTGCCCACTTCAAACGATGCTGTAAGTGCTACCCACACAATACAATGCAATCTTTTCATTCCTTTGGGGATCATCTTCAAAGAAGGAATTGTTTTTCCAGATGAATAGAAACACTCTTTCATCACCAAACCCCATGCTGGTAAGAATTCAACACTGCTAGTAGATATCCTATCCACCAGTGTCCCTAAACATCTATCAAAAATATCTTTGAATTATTTAATTAGATTTGCCTCTGATGAAGCATCATGTCCAAAATCAAGGCTATGACTGAAATTTTCCTTGCACCTAGGAAAGATTCACTGGCTTAACAAATTTTCCTTCAGGCTCTAAATCTACACTATCTTTTTATTTACCATAGGTCATGTTCCCAGATGTTAGAGCAGCATCTGCCTGGCTTGTGCCTTAACACAAATGAGTTAAGGAACAATCATTTGTACCCGACCTATCTAGATTCTACTACTGTCAAGTTCAACTGCTCAGAAACCATGAAACAGATCTCTCTATTCCTGAGATTTGTTTAAAAACAATGAAATTTAAAAATTTTAAAAATGGGGATTTGTACTTGTTATTTGAGTTAAAAGCCTTGAAGCTCACATTTCAAGCTTTACCTCATAACTGGTAGACTTGTTTGCATGTGAAAACTGCACCAATTCCAACCCAAATCGCTTTTTAAAACCACAGGGCAATTCGTTGCAGGAACATGTGCCTGTCAGAGAAAGAATTATCCCTGTTTTCCTTAAACCTCCTTAATTATCACTGTGAACCAAACTGAAGAAGCCACTTGCACTGAAGCTGGTCTGCACACAACCCTTTGCTCAGGTTAATGGTGTGGGTGCAGATGGTGAATTTTTTCAACCTCACAAGACTGAAACTTTGACATGGCTGAGATCCATAAAACATTTGACRGCCCTGAGAGAGCTGCAGGGAAAGGAAAGGGTGGGAGTCTCCCAGCTAGGATATGATGATGCCCTCCTGGGGTCCCACTGCCCCTCGGAGGTGTTTCCAGCTCTGCTACCTTGGGCAGCCGAAGTCATCTCCCACAGGCCCTCGCAGCTGGGAGCAAAGCCTAGCCCAGAAGATGCACCAGCTCCTCAAAGCCATATGAACAGCCGCACACTGACAGGTTGATCATTCCTGACACAGCATTTCAATTCATACCCATTAGGAAATTGCAGGGCAATTTTTCTAGCATACCTGAAAGTTAAGTAAAACCTTCAAACACTGTGAGCCTTATGATGAAATTACCAGGATTTGCAACATTGGCATACTGCTGCCCACAAGTTTGCAGCAGCAGAGGATGTGACAGCAACAGCCTTTAACATCCCAGAGACGGCAGCAGCCAGGCTTTGCATTATGATCAAGCTGTTCCCAAAGAACATGCTAGCTCCTGAGCACTACGCACAAATGGAAACCACTTCAGTCCTACTGAATATTGCATAAAACATAAATCATTGAGTATATGCCAAGACCTGCCCTTCTTTTCTACTATGTACTGAACAGAGAACACAAAAAAAATATTCAGAGATTTCACCTTATTTTAGGAATGGCACTGACTAAGCAACTAATTTATTTCCAGACATTATTATAGGATAAACAATTTCTAGTTTTCACAAACCAAACTACGCACAACAGAGCTGCACTATAAGGAATCAAACAGGCCATCCTATCAATCGCTTATTATTAAGGGTGGCTTGGCTTGCTCCGTGATACCATTTAAGGCTCAGGTCTGCCCTTGGGTGTACTCGAACTATTTGCAGTGTAGGACACTGCACAACCACTGAGAGGCAGAACTGCTTGAAGCTGTAATCTAAACTTGAACAGAATAAACAGGAAACCTGTATAATGCAGACTCTTCACTGTACTCACTTCACTTGCTGGTCCCATCCCTTTCTCTTGCATGAGTTAAACTATTTAAGCTCTGAACCTTCAGAAATGTCTTGAATTCAGGGAAACAGAAAGAGCGTGGTGGGCCCATAGGGCACAGAAGCACAGTGTCTCTACAGAGCTAAGTACAACAATTTGAAAATATCTCACCTTGAAATTAAATGGGATTAGATATAATACAGGGGTTTTTTTTATTTTTAAAAAGGTCATTTCTCTCGTACAAGTATTGAAGCAAGCCTTAACAGAAACATTATTACACTGTAAATTGCTTAACCAGTCAAAAGCAGTGAAATATTACCTTCAGACTACAATCCTCAAACTAAATAGGAACATAAATCAGCATGACTGTTGCTGGTATCATCAAGTCTAGGACACTGGGTGCTCCCACCAGCCTTACTTTCTAACCATTGGCTGCCTTGGTCTCCTTACTGTATAAATTATCCAGAAACATCAGCACTCTCTGTTGTTCCAATGTGATTGGAAGACCCTAAAGGATATTTCTGTATACTGCTTAAGCAAAGGGTTAGCTTTGTGCAGTATCATGTGATCAACAAAAAAAACCCTGAGTACTGCTTGCTTGTGGGTGGTGCAAAGGAACAAGAAGTGACTCACAACTCATAGTGGAAAAATTGGGGGGAAAATGTTTTAAATAGTCAAGAAAGTACAAAATGGCAAACCACAATTATTTGACTTCCTACGCCCTATGTACTGGGTGGCAAAACTATGTCTTTGCTATGAGAAGACTGATGCCCAAATGTATAAATATTAAGTGAAGCAATTGCTGCTTTTTGCTCCGTTCTCCTAGTAGAGAGAGCCTCTACATGCCCTGAATCTGCAAAGTCCTAAGGAAACCCAGAAAGAAACTGGAATAAGCTACCAAATTCCAGTGTGACACAAAGGGGTCAGGGGTGGGGGGGACACCCAAAAAAAGCCTTTGGTGGAGCAAAAGCTCTCTGTTTTATCTCATTCTTAAGATGCAGAAATAAAACACTGAAAAAAATCCACACATTTGAAATTAATAGGCTGATATTTATCCATGTGCCACTCTGGTTCCTAAGAGATTTTCTTTCTATAGCACTGCATTGTATAAACAATAAAGCATTTTTGTCCACAAAGCAATTGTCTCACCTCACTGAATCAAGAGCCTCTCACTGCCACATCCCTTCTATATTGTTCTAATTACAAACTGTGAGAAAGCACCCTCACACAAAGACAGTATATGGATATGGTTGGGCAAGCTATTGTTAAACTTGAGCACATTAAGTACAACGTGGGCTTCCTGCATCATGAGTAGAGTTAGCTGAGAGACTATACATTTTAGCTCACAAGCCATAGGTAAATATGGGTTGACAGGCCAGCTCCTAACATTCTTAACTGCTGTGGTCATTTTCAGCTGGGGGGAAAAAACCCACCCTGATAGCTATGTTACAGACCTGCACATAACCTAAACAGTAGACAAGAAAAATATTACTAATTCAGGCCAGTTTCCAACAGCAGTGCTTCAAAACTGGCCCCAAAGACAGATTCTTATTTCCTTTATATTGGAAGATGATTCAGAAGATCTGTATGTATACATTCACACAGAAAAAATACCTACAGTTAACATGCTGCAGTACCTTCACTGCAGCCATCTAAACAGTCTCCTTATGTGCTCACTAGAACAGAAGGCAGTAGGTTTCTTAGTGCTTTTCATTATGTATAGTACTGCCATGGTAGAGGAAAAAGAGAAAAGGGCAGGGAAATGCTGCCTCTCACCCAACCAAAAGACGCACATATGTTAGAGGAAATCTACGTGTCATTTAGGAAGCACATGCACCGCTTCTCTGAGCATATGAATATTATCCAATCCCCCCTTAGGGGGATTTCACAAAGGCATATAGAAATACTACATTCCCAGGTTTCCATTAAGACAACTAGCTTCTTGATACGTTCTTGAAAAATTATAATAAAATACAGCCAAAGACAAGAAGTCATGGCAGGGCCTTATTTCTATGGAGCAGAGTACAAGGTGTCATTTTTAAGGACATATCCACAGAGCTGCCAAAGTGGCTGGCCTCTTTATCTGTCATTATGCCACAAACCGTAACTATTTTGCTTTATACCTTAGAGAGAAACAGTTAAGACTGGAATCACACAGAGCTCCTGAACTGAACGATGAGCAATGCAGTGCTTACTGAATTTTTCAGATCCTAGTGTGCTGGAGGGTTTTCTGCAGCTAAGACAAATCTACAGAAGAGAAAAACCAGGCTCTGTGATCTCCATCACATATTTCCCTAACAAAAGAAAGTTGCTAGTAACAGATTGTTACAGCTCAATTCTGTAAAACAGCTCACCCTTAGGAAAAAGATAAACACTGAAACACCTTATTTCTGTAACATTATCCCAAAAATGGATATTTCAGAAGCCAAACATGTGACACAGTCCCAACACAAAGAAAAAAAATCTGCTTCCACACACATCCCTTTTAAGTACATGTATGTAAGGCTAAACTGTTATGCTGTTAAACCTATGAGAAAGCTCAGCATTTAACCTCACATCATGGTTACAAACTATTTTCAACTCACAGACAGTTTGCATATTATGGTAACACAAGTGATTTATCTGGGAAATGAATGCACACCTTCTGCATCACCACTGCAATCAACTAATATCCAATTAAACATTCAATTGCTTTGCAAACCCCACAGCCGTGGTTATCAACGCTATTTTACAATGTTAACAAATTACTCCAACAGCTACCAAGTTACATGCAAGAATGAGCTTTGATACTTCAATTGCAAGGTAAGAAAATTAAAACAAAAGAATCCCTGTCAGAATTTGGCACAGATCTAGATACCTTTTTCTTCCGATCCCGGGATCTTTTCCTGTGTTTTCTTTTTTTCTCAGTTTCTTCATCAGCATTAATTTCTAAATCCCTGTTTTTCTTTAACTGTGATGCTGCGTGAGCCATAATGCATTAAAAATCCTTTACAACAATGCTCCTTTGTAAAAGGTGATTTCCTCCGGCACCTTTAGCCAGCCCTTACAGCAAATGTTCCAGTGATTGGAAGGAAATCTGTGACCAGAGCCAGGAACACATTCAGGATTCAGAGAATTCACAGAAGCTTGCAGTCACTACAAAAACACATAGTTGCAGATTTCTTYCTATACCTTGCTGTACCTGAACCTTTATAAAACAGTGCAGCCATCATAATGCATTTAACATAATGAAAAAGACAGCTGGGACAGAGAAAGCTGTATTATGGCTGTATCCCCTGCCACCAGCTGGAAGTGTCTAAGTGACTCCACTGAAGGGGGAATGCTGAAAAGGAGCACTTTCTATTAAAAAAATTCCAGAACAATAACATATGCTGTATTGTATTTTCTTCACTAATCCTAAAGCATGTTTCTAAAACCTATTAAAAAATGCAGTGTTAACGATGTACATTTCTCAGCTAGTTTTGTATGGTAAGCCATTTAACCTATAATGAAATGGAGCAGCTCCTACTTTAGGTTAACTGCTGATGGTGACAAAAAATAAAATAAAAATTTCTTTTTACCATGGAGACCCTGACTGCATTATGTAGAAAACAATGCATGCATTGCCATATCTTAACAGTGTGTCCTTTATACCCATTTTTCAATTCCAATACATTTTGTGAGAGAGGATTACAGAAAGCTCTGTTGTCTTTTTTCCTTTTTTTTTTTTTTTTTTTTTTT
>JAYKAV010002988.1:2947960-2958761 GCA_035582835.1 Phoebastria nigripes
GCACTAGTGTGTGAAACAGGCATTTAATTCATGGGAGATTTCCTGGCACTGTTCTTTTACGTGGTCAGAAAGGGAAATCGGCACTATTTCCATGTAGTTGGAAATGTACTTTTAGGCTTTTATGTCAAGGCTTGCTTCAATCATCTTACTATTTTTGCCACCTGAGTCCTCAATGACTGCAGCTTTTGAATATTCATTATGGGAGGTAAAATAGCAGCAGTATTAAGGCCTGCAGGAGGATCTTTTACTAGGATGAACACAGAGCAAGCATCTAGTAAATAAGGAACCATATTTTTTCTACGCAAATATGAACAATCAGCAGCTTGCCTCAAGATTGCTGTTTTTAACCTTTCCCAGTATTCCTAGTAGTTTACTTTGCAGCAATGAAGATTAGCATTTTAAGGCAGTCTGATTTCTTTCAGATAAGAACCAAAAGCCTCCACAAGTGAAATTGGTGTATTTTACATGATACTAGCATTTCTTTCCAGAAGGAAAAAACAGAATTTGCTGTAAGAACAAAGTTAAATTTAAATTTAAAGTGCAATTAGCCAAATCATATTGAATCTTGGCAATGTAGCATAAAATCCAGAGAGGTCTCATAAGGTTGTAAATATTCTTCCCCTGAACTTGAGAGACGTTTTATGAATCCAGGTTGTTGAAGTCCTGTAAGTGACATGCATCCATTGCTTTAGTTTTCACATAATGTGGCTAAAAGTAAAATAACCTTTTAAATCTCTGAAACAGAAACTACTTTGAACACACTGTATGTTGTCCAAAAGGCTGCACATAGTGCACTGTTTGTCTACTGTTCACAGGTAACAAGCTATGTTTAAAAAGTTGTTTATTTTGCAATGACTTTTAAGAAATGCTCAAGGATAGACCACAGTTATCTGACCTTAGGGACCTTTCTTCCTGATGCAGTAAAATCACAGGTTCCTGTCTGTATCCAAAACTCCCTGTACCTGCACATTACCAGGTACCTCTCCCTACTCCTCCTCCACATCTGAAAGACTTCTGAAGACTCATATAATGCTGCTTTTGGAAAGTTGTGGAAAGAGGAATGTTGCACTTGGGCAATGCCTGGTTTTGAACCAGAAGTAGTAAATTCCCACTTCTCTGTGTGCTACAGAAGCTTGAATAAACATATTTCTATTTTTAAAGATGCAAAGAATATACCCGAAGGACACCCAGAGCATGCCTTCAACTGTAAGGCATAACTGCAAGCAGTCAAAGGCCACATTCAGGCAGGTATCTGGATTTTGGCACAGCTCTTCAGTGAAGCACAGTGCAGCAGTGAGAAGACTCCATTGTACCACAGGAGCCCTACTGGGGAGGGGAACTGGGCAAAGTTGCTGATTTAAGGGGACTGGAGAAGGTATCTCAAGGAGGCTGGTGGAGAAACTATCAAGTTTCGGTGGGAAATGGAAAACTGCCTTGTGCCTTTTTAAAAAAAGGAGAAAAAGGGGGGAAAAAAAAAAAAAAAAAAAAAAGCAAAGAAAAAGCACCCAGCGCTTCACTTTCTAGCTCACAAGCTGCCTGCATGACCTTGGCAGTTATTCTCTCTGAAGCTCAGTTCTTTCTCCGTAAAATAAAGTTGACATTAGTTCCCCTGTCTGACAGAATGCAGTTATTAGCAGGGAAGTGCTTAGAAAATACAGCAGGACCAGAACTGAAAATGGATTCAACAAAATTCAATAGAGTTGGATCCCTCTTATTTATTTCCAGCACATCTCCATCTGGATTTGGAAGACTCATGAGCCTTTGCTTTAGGAAACCAACTTCTTATTCGAGCCACAAATGAAGTGAATGCTGCTGTCATTCACTGCTTGCTAGCTAATCCTGTGACATTCCATAAACCTTTTAACCATACTAGCCTGTAATTTATGCCTAAATAACCTCATTAAATGGAAATACAAATAATGTATTATAAAGTGTTATATGTTTAAAATACTTGGAGCATACTTTTTAAAATGTTGGCACAGAGAATAATAGGCACATATGCAGCTTAAAAGCCCTAATGCTACCTTATGCACAGGCCATATTCCATGCAGGTAGAAAGCAGCCCAAGCTTTTATTAATGAGAGTAATTCTAAAAAATGAGGATAATAAGTGAACTAACCCAATCCCTTGAGATATGCATAAGTGCAAGGATTTCATCTGTCAGCCAAGCCTGCTTCATCCCAAGTATCTTTTCAGCTAATTAACCAACTGGACCAAACATGTAGATGTTTTTATTATGTGGATTACAATCCCTGCTTGAACTGCAGAGTCCAAACTCCTCCTTGGAGGAAGTTCCTTCTTTTCAGGAAGAAAAAAATGCCTTTTCAAGCTAGGATTTTGAGACATTATATCTTAGCTAGTAAACTCAAAAAAAAAAAAATCCACAAGATCTTTTATAGTTGGAACAATACTAGGGAGATTTTGTGTAGCTTGCAGGCTGGAACAGTCTCAAACAGAAAAGAGGTTACAAAAAGAGGTGTGAGTAAAAGATTCAGACCCCTGTGGAAAAAAGACTGTATATGTACAACTTCTGCTTTTGGAGAAATGGTGAACTGGCATCATTCACTGGAAGGTGATAGGGCACTGCCAGGCAGAAGTTGGACGAAGTGTGAARGTTTTCATGCCAGATATGTCATAACTCACTTCAAGGGAATTAGGTACTGGAAAACTTTATTAAGTGCTTCTTTTCAGACTTCAGTAAAATAATTAAGCTATTTGATTTCACCCTTAATTACAAAGTTAATGAAATGCCAATGAGTGTTTCAGCACAATCCATAGGGTCCTGATAAAGTTACAGAGAATGATAAACTGTATCTTACTCGAACAATGGGAAATTTACACTTTCTGTTAGCGCAAGGATAACGTCCATTTAGCTTCATCTACTCACAAAGTCGTAATAATGGCTGGGAAGTTATTTTATCAACTTGAAAGTGAAGTGTGTCATTTGGTTTAGTTTAAGCTGCTAGTCTCACTGTTAAAACTAGATTCAAGAGAGACTGCAAAATGGCATTAGCAAACAACATTGAGACAGATCTTGAAAAACCACAAGAAGTTATAGGGGGGAAAAAGTGTTTGCGATCTAATTATTGGAGTTAATTTATCAATTAGTCAGCAGCTTACGGAGCAAAGATGATACCATCACTTTTACATTTATTTTAAATAATTATGCAGCACAAGAGAAAAAAGATGAGACCATCATGAAAATATTGGTTTACTAAGAATATGCCAAAAAATAGATCTATGAAAATCTAAGCTCTTTTATGGAAGGATGGAACACTATAGACACATTCAGTATTTACACTACTTAGATCACTATGGATCAAAAAAGGCTTATAATCACACACAGTGCTAGAAGGTCACTATGACAACCCTTACTGCTAAACAAAGTATGTTTACATTTTCCCAAAGATGAAAAGGAGTGTTATAGGTAGAATAGAAAGAGCAGAGAGCAAAGGAAAGGAAAACACATGAAGAAAAATAAAGCCAATTCTTGTTAGGTTACTCTTAAATTCTTAATTTCTGAGTTATCCGATACAGAACAAGTGATAAAAGGGGGAAGGGGAGTCTATCTTTCTGCTGCTATAGCCCTGCTCTGGATTATTTTGTTGGGAAAAGCAGTGGAAGTGAGAAGAAAAAGAGAAGAAAGAACAAAATGTACTAGAAATAAGGGCAATATCGATTTACCAATTCATGAAAATAACACTTTGGGAGAAGACTAAGCAGGCGAAATAAGAGTTCTGGTTTTAAAAAAAATGCTATGTGAAACTTAGTTAACTCATAAAAGAACCTTTCAAAGGACTTTCATAAGATTTGTCTGCTTACATGTTAGACCAGCAGGTCTTGTGTCTCAAAAACGAACAAAAAACCAAACCAAACAAGATTAAAAGCTTATTTAGCATCTAGTTTTACTTTTATCTCCTTTTCACACCTCTGATGTCAGGGCAGGATGGACCCATCTCCAAACATGCAGAAAATCGAGGTCACTAAGTAGCAAATGAATGAAAAATAAGAAAAGTTAAGGCTTGTTTTGCCCTTCTATTTTGTTGCATTGACTTTCCCCCACCACCTGCCTCTTCTAGCAGAATTCTGCTTTAGCAGTAACAATCCCAGAGAAACTGAGGAAACATGACAGAGTCAGAAAGGGATGCATGCACTACACGGAGAGAAAGGAAATATCTAAATTGCGTTTTATAGACCACTTTTATAGTGCTCACCCCTTAACTTCTTTGGACTTAGAGTGTAAAATTTGGAATTTTATTAAATTACGTTTTATTTCTTATTTGTCTTCTTTAGGGCACAACAAGCTTAAAAAAAAGCTTTGGAAATGACACAAATTCAGGGATGCAGTGATAATGGCCAGATATGTGAAGCCAAGGGTATTTGTACTGTCCTACCAAGAGGCTTATGACTTCTTAAAATGACCCTGCTGCCCCCACTGGAAATTTAAGTAGAAATGGTAACAATTGTAAATGTAAAAAAGACCCAAAAAAACCCACCCCAAAAAACCTCAAACCCCCCCAAAACACCCACACAGAACACAGTCATGGAACATGCTTTTCACCAAGCACTCTCCAGACACATCACTTGCCTAAGCTCAAAGCAGCAGTCACATTCAAGCTCGCAGAATAAGTGCAAAATTACTATTCCTCTATGCAGGGATGACAGTTTGGGTTAACTGATGAAGTTGTATCTCCTGCAGTCCAGCAGACTCCCAGTATGAGGATGGCTGACATGTCTGTGAATTCGTCACTAACTTCCAGTTTGAGGYATGACATTTAAAGAAAACAACTACTGATTTTGGTTTGCCTTTAAGACTTACATTGTAAATTGGGACAGTTCAAAAGGTGACTCAAGGCTCACTCAACCCATGGCCTCAGGGGCAGAGAAAATGGGACAATAAATCTTCAACTGTCCCAGGCCACCACACAGGCACAGTAAATCTACCTGCAAACAAACTGGGAGAGGGAAACAACGCGCTCATGCACCAGCAGAAAAGAAAGTGTGACTACAAAAGACAGCAGAGTACCCAGGACCTGGAGATTATCACCCCTCACTTTCAAAACAGGATAATTTTGTTTGAGGCCTACACAGAGGAAGGGAGCTAAAAGCGACAAATAAATATTAACTGTTCTGCGAAGATGGTGTAAAGAGTTTCATCTCTGACTCATAACAAACTAAGAAAAAGATACTGGTGTATCTTATTTATAGAAGCACACTAATTGGAAGATAGGTTTTGAGTGGGTTTGTGGATGGAATTGCTGAGGAGCCCGGGAAACGTAACTGACGGAAGGAACATGGTAAGAGTAAGATATGTAATCTCTAAATTGTTACTGAGCAAACACACAAAAAACTTTCTTCCTATTCTTCCTCCACCAAGAATAATATTGCTAAAAACCTACATTTACTGGGAACCATGGAAATTATACAAGCATGCACTTCTAGAAAAGGTTTTTCTACGTTTTTCCCTGCAATTCAAATAACAGACTACAACCAGGACTGAAATTCACATACAGAGTATCTGTGTCTTAGGGATGCTGACAAAGATGACTCTATGAAATGGTAGTAAAYTGGTTTCAAACATGTTAACAGGTGGAAGTTATATCTGGGACTGACACTAGATCACAATTAGTAACATCTTTTTCAACCCTTGTTTGGAACTACTCAATAATGTTCTGAAACCATGCATTCAGTATATTAACGTTCCCCAGATTCCTAGTTTCATAGTTACTCTCTGCCAAGTCCACCGTGCTCTCCTAGTTTTGCTACTGCAAGCCCCAGTACAACAGGGGGACCAGGAGGTCAGTGGGGTGGTGCTACCCAGCACCAAACTGAGAGTTTTGATCTGGGAATGGTTAGATGCCTCTGCAAATTACACCAACACTGCCAGGAAAAGCTATCCCGGCATATAGGATTAAGTGCAAAAGTAGGCTTTGTGTCAGTTTTGCACTCCCAGATGCATAACTTGAACACTGTCTGTGATATGATGGGAGGATCTATTCCTTCCTGGTGAGCTTCAAAAAAGAAATGCAAAAAACCATTCATCAGGGTTTTATGGTTCAGCTACAAACTTCACCCTGAGTGGACAATTAATCACTACTGCATCTGTTAACTTCTGCTCCAACACATGAAAGCAATAGCCAATTCCCTAACACATCCAGTGAACGCTGAGCCCGTGGAGGGGTTTCCTTCAAAAAAACGAAAGCAGATACCAAGGAGGTCCTTGCGTGGCTTTCAGAAGCACCTCTGCCAGGTTATTGAGTCCCCAAACAGATACAAGAGAAATTATTCCCTGCTCATCTCAGATGGAAAACGTCCCGTCTCAGAGTGATTTAAAAATAACCCAAAACAGCAGCAGGAAATGTCTTTGTGGTATTTCAAGTTACTTGGCATCAAGTCCCCGCCTGCTGTCCCTTTTTTGGAGCAGTAGCAGTCTTGTAATAATAAAAGCTACATAAAAAGCCATTCCACTGCAGAACTGCGATACCTGCAAAGCTGTCAATAAGTGAATCTGCTTAAGCAAGTGAAGCTGCCAAAGAGTGGGATGGGACCAACAGTCACAAATACATGCAAGACCTTTGCCTGTAATTAATAGATCATTTTCCAGTGCCCTTTAATTAGTGTCCTTTGATTTTTTGTTAGGTTTCAGTCAAAAATATATACTTTAGGCTAAAAGAAATTTTGACTAAATATTATTTATATAATAATAAATCATTGCACAATGTATATCCAGGGCTAGTAAGCCCCTTTCCCTTAGGAAGGTACTGTGACCATGAAAATATTATTTTACCTTCCTTACTGTGACACAGCCACAAAAGGAAAAATATGTATAACTTTGGACAAAGGTAGCACTTGATTGCCTTATGAAATGGGTTATTTCCCCCACCCGCCTTCGACAGTAGGGAGCCGCGCTAAGTGACCCAGTGCCCGTATATTTTCCTGTTGCCAAGCTCTGCACATCAAGAGCAGCTTATTTGTTTTACTTTGAAATAAAAAGTTGCTGAATAAGTGTAACAAAGGACCCATCTGCAAAGGTCACAAGAAAGGCTTTCTTTGAAGTTTCCAGCATTTCCCAGTTGCCCTGAGACTTTCAACTGTATAATTTTTTGTTGAATTTCTGTGGTGCAAAAATACATAAAGTACAAGAAAGGAAGAAAAATGGTTCCTTGGCTTGTTTTGTATGGTAGGTATTCTTAATTTTTAATTTCTCTGAACTACTTTCATATGCAAAAAATCTACTACTAACATGCAATATTCCTAAGACAAGGAAAACAGGTTCATGTGAGCCAACAAAGAGAGCTGCAGTTTCAGTTCCTTCCCTGTTCAGTGCCACACTTGCATGCTGGACCTAGGCTCCCTTGACAAGTACAGAAGACATATTTACTAACTCTGACTTAAATTGCAGACTTCCCATTTTAGCAAAACTAAGTGCAGAATTTTCAGTGAAGACCCTAGTTCCTACCAATATACACAAAATTTATTAAGTTTTAAGGAAATGTTTAAAATGAAAATACAAAAGCAAAAAAAAAAGTCCCCAATCCACTCCAGCATAAGAAACTCATTTAATTAGACTCCTTAATTATTCATTATTCCTTTTCCTATGTTCAAATGACTATCTTTGTCTCATTCCCAAAGGATCCTCTCCATAATTAAGTCAGGGAATCATTAAAATCTCAGCATGCTGCCCGAGTAAGATTTCAGCACTGTAAGTGTTCTGCACACTCTATGCAGCAGTGACTTGACTTTTACAGGAAAAAAAATGTAAAAAGCAGAATCATTAACAATCAATAACAAGATGCAGAAGGCTATCAAATACATATTTTTCAGGTCACATTTTTCTCATTTTCCCATAAGTAAATTCATATACCGGTCATAAAATCTACAAGTTTACACTTAAAACAATGGCATGTGAAAATTCTCAGTTTTCTGAAAATAACCACCAATATCAAAGATCATTCAGGGTCATTTTAGAAACAGAGATTTATATTTTATTTGGCAAAAAAAAAAAGGAAGTTCAGCTATTAGAATTTCAGTGCTGGAACAAATCCTGCTGGAACAAACCCTTGGAGCAAGAAAGATAACTACCAGAGACTGGTCAAAAGCAAAAAAAAATTCACTGCCACTACAAAAATTCAGAGATGTTGTTTATGTATAAATTTCACATAAAGCTATTAATGTGCACAGGAGGCCAAGTTCTTTCTTGGCCTGGCAAGAGCAAGCTAGCATATGAAAAAAACCCATTTACCTGTATAATAATTATAATTATCACAGAATAGGTGCATTGATGTGGTGCCTGAAAACCCAGGTAATATTAGTGCCCTATTCAGAACAACATAGTAAGATGCAATTCCTGCCCTGATCTGTTTGTAAGCTAAATACACAGTACACAGGGGGTGAGGAGGAATGTATTACTCCTGCTTTAGAGAAGGGTAACTGCGAATTGGAGATGATGAGGTTGGAGGGGGAATTGTTTTGTTTGTATTGTATGGCAAACCGAACATAAGTTAACAGAAGGCAAATATCATTCTGGGGATGTAAAACCAGAAGTAACAGCCTTGAAGACATAGGAAAGAAATCTCTCTCTCTCCTACACAGCTTTTCTTGGGTCTCAGCTGGGACACTGTGTCCTATTTCAGGCACTATATTTCTAAGAAAAAGTTGTCTGCTGGAGATGTGAAGAATTTATTGCTTTAACTCTGAAATCACCCTTCTTAACAAAACAATGCTGAATACTTCTCCGAATCTGTGGTTAGTAATAAATAGCTTTGGACATGCATATTCACACACACATTTAGCAAAGACAAATACTAGTCAGCACTGCAATCTTGCTCATTTGCCTGCCTCCCCCCTCGAGGTTTTTCTTTTTCCCCCAAAACAGGCAAAGCCATATGATTGGATGCAAACCTGCATAAGAACTAAAGATGCTTTTTTAGATTTTATTTTATTTTTTTCTTTCTGTTCTTGTGTTTTGTTTTATTTTAAAGTAGTTTGTGGAGGGGCTGGGAAGGAGGAAGGTTGCATGGAAGTTCTATTCAGAGATAAATGCATTGTTCCTCTTCTAAAGATAGCATAAATTCTACCTAAAATATTTGATGAACCTAAACTTTAAATAATCAATACTACACAGAGCAGAAGATAAGGAAACATACAAGAATTGTCACCCTAGAACAGAAGTGGAACAGCTTAAAGGGTACTAAAATAGGTACATAACAACAAGGTGAACTCCATGCAGTTCATGCTAGGACACTTGAATTACATAGGCTTAAGATAAAATTCCAGCCACTATAGTGTTTGGTTTTTGTTTTGGTTTGGTTTTTTTGTTGTTGTTGAGGTTTTTTTGTTTGTTTGGGGGGGGGGGAGGGGAGGGGGTGAGACCTCCTGAAAAATAGGCAGGATACCAAAAGACTGTTGAAGGACAAACTTGGTACTAAACTTGAAAGAACAAGGTGGGGAAAGAAAACTTGAAAGAGCAGGAGATAAAAAAATCGTACACTGGTCCAGTTAACTTCCAGTCCTAGAAAACTCCTGTATCAAAGAATTTGTCATTACCCAGAAGGTAATGGGATGAACTGTAATCAATCTGGATTTGTCAAGAGGAAACTGTATAAAATTAATTTAATTTTGTTTCATGAAAGGGTGACAGGTGTTAAAGACAAGAGAAAAGCAATACTTGTACCTGACATTCTCATAAGCAAGGTAAGGGACATACGTTGATGAAAAGATTGTTAGACTAATCCAAGAGGGATCTGGTAACCGAACTCAGGAACAAGATATTAACATCCATTGTCAAAATGGATGGATGTTCTGCAAGAGTCTGTCCTGGCTTTGCTTCTCTCCAGTGTTTTCGTTAATGGCTTGGCCAATAGAAAAGCAAGTTTGTTACCAATGCAGACAACAGAAAACTACAAGAAATGTATGCATGTTAAAGAGAGAAATTTTAGATCAAAATGATAAGTAAGACCAGAGGAATGGCTCAGGGGAAAAAACAACCAAAACAAAACAGATGAATTTCAGTGAGAATCATAAGGAGGAAAAAAAACATTTCACAGGCTAGGGAACAAGTAGTTAAGACTGTTCTTCAGCAGGGTCTGGAGGGTATAAAACATTGCAAGTTCAACATGGGACAAAAGACAAACAGCACAGTAGAGTGTAGAAGTATAGCCTGCACAATAAAACAATCTTTCTCTTCTATTTAGCATTTGCAAAGCTGCAGGTATACTGTGACTGACTTCTGCTATTCTGCTCCCAGAAAGATATGAATATTTGGAAAACAAGAGCAATCAGAAGTCTGTATAACACAACCTCATTTAGCCTAAAGAAAAGATGACTAATGGAACATGCAACAGTCCTCAAGTCCATCAAAGCCTGCCAAAATGCAGAAGGAAATAGTCTGTTCTCTACTGTTACTATGGATAGTAATAGGAGTAAAAAGTTTAAATTGCAGCAACACAGATTTGGGTAAGATACTATGAAAATTTTTAACAATAAGAATAATGAAGCTCCACAACAGAATGCAAGAGAAACTCGGCAACTTCGTCATTGACCTTTAGGAAAGACATATAGGATCCAYACTACTACAGAGGCTCATGAAAGTCAGCAGGACATTACAAAAGCAAGAACACATGTGTGCATAGCTCCTTTGCAGAAGGCAAGTGCTGAACACTATCGAAATGGTTCATGTAATATGTCCAGAGTTGGGAAATCGATAATAGGACCTGTACTTAAAAAAAGAAAAAGAAAAACAAACAAAACCAAAACAAACAAACAAAAAAAAAAAAAAAAAAAAAAAAAAAAAAAAAAAAAA
>JAYKAV010002988.1:2958799-3056896 GCA_035582835.1 Phoebastria nigripes
ATGTAATATGTCCAGAGTTGGGAAATCGATAATAGGACCTGTACTTAAAAAAAGAAAAAGAAAAACAAAAAAAAAAAAAAAAAAAAAAAAAAAAAAAAAAAAAAAAAAAAAAAAAAACCAACAAACCACAAAAGCAGCCCTGAGTCTGGACAGTTAGAAATATATTTTCAGTTCCTAATATAAAAATCTATGACTGTTAGCATGCTTCACATTATCAGAAGAACTTGCTGCAGATATCAGAGCTCCAAATGAAGATCCAAATCAAAAGAGAATAGTGATGTGTCTGAATTATTCTGGTGAGTTTGAATGCCTTAAAAATGTATTTCTTAGTGTATCTAAAATAGAATAAAAAATAAAATCTAGAATTAGTTCATGGTTTTAAAAATGAAGAAGAATTAAACACAATAAACTATGTAGAAATATACAATATGCTGAGAAGTCTGCTCTAAATTACAGGCATATTACAGAATTCTACTCTAAAGAAAATAGTGGGAGCCCATTACTTGGCCATTTAAAACTGAGCTAGGAAATGCAGAAAAGAATTGTAAAGAACAATTCTGCATTGTCAGGATAATGGCTAAGATGATCTAATGGGCTTTTTCCGTCTCTTATCTTAACATCACATTTTGATTACTTCTGTGAGTAGAAGTCCTAGGCACCGTTTTTTTTTTCTTACACAACAAGATGTTCTGTTCTACCGCACGCACAAAATTGCAATTTTATATGGACTCTTTATAGAGACTGCAACATTTTTGGTGTTAAATTGCAAAAGCACTACATAAAGCTACAGCTGTTTAGAGAGATCAGAGTAGTTAATAACGTGTCTCTTCTAAATATGTATTACATAACTTATAAAAGCAGAAAAAAAATTTAAAGTTTAATTTGTAGCCTTAGAGCTGCTTTCTAGAGTTATAGTATATATTCTGAAGGGTATTCGCAGGCTGCATGAAGACAGGTTAACCAACATGCAAGTTATAGAGGCCACAATCCAGTGCAAATGCAGTTTGAGTAGCTGTGTAATTTGGCAGAGGCTACGGACACAGTGATAATGAAAAACAAGTTTTGGACAGCATCACAAGAACTGTGTGTTTGTGAACAGTAAATTAACAATTTGCATACTATTTGGTGCAAAAAAAAAAAAAAAAAGAAGCACTAATCGGAATCAGCTAGTTCGCATAGGCTTCCAGTGCGTAGGCTGAATAATTGTCTCATCATAATAATAGCTTTTATGATAACCATGATCTCACCACTGCACTCAAAGATCCAAAATGCTGCCGGTACTCTTACACCCACAAAAAGGCATACTCAGTCTTTGCATTTGAAGAAAATCCTACTCTGCAGCTTCAACCCTTGGCTGTTAGTGCACGCAGGGTGTAATCTTGTTATTTTTCATGCCTTTGCTTTTAAACCACAAAACCTCTAGATTTTCTTTGTAGACAGAAAAGTATAGACTAGAATTCATGTTGTTATGAAGACACTTCCCATTACACTATTAATTAAAAACAAATAGCAAAGTTATCAGCAGTAATAAAACCTAGCAGTGTGCACCTCAAATAAAATAAAAATTGAGATGCAGTTTTATTTTCTGTAGCTCATTTTTTCCACCTACTTTCTGCTTCACAAAAGCAGCAAGTTACACTGTATTCTGCATTGGGACCAGGGCATAAAACATACCTTCTGCCACCACTTCCCTCTCCCTCCTATCTTACTGGAGGCCTGAAGCCATCTATTTTTAAGTGTAGTTATATTGCTTTCTCTAGTTTAACAAAGCAGTGAAAATTAACACCAGCCGTAAGTCTGGTTAAGCATGTAAACTCGGGCAAAAGGAAGCAAGCGTTCACCAGTGTTCCATCAACAACATCCAAGGCAAAATCAAATGTACAAAGAAGACAGATGACAGTTTTCCATTCCTGATGGATAGGCAGGAAGAACACCCATGCTGCAGTGTATTCACACTACATACTAACACGTGGTCTGTCTTTGTCTCTTCTAAAACAGGGCGGAAACTGTCTCCATGATAAATGTATTATAAACAGCATACCCACATAACTGAAGCATCTCTCTTTTTGCCTTAGTAAGATATTCGTGTATTTAGTGGCATAGCGACTGAGTTCACACACAAGGATAGGCCAAGGGAGAGAGAAGCACTTTAATATGCAACAACTTAAAAGCACTGGATGAGATTTTTCATCAGTACAAACCGGTGTCAGGGAAGGCT
The DNA here is from genome assembly GCA_035582835.1 of Phoebastria nigripes. Lineage (NCBI taxonomy): Eukaryota > Metazoa > Chordata > Aves > Procellariiformes > Diomedeidae > Phoebastria > Phoebastria nigripes. The sequence goes on from JAYKAV010002988.1 coordinate 2,961,018, forward strand.
GTGGACTACTGCCAGTTGGATTTCTACCCTACAGCCTTCCTCCAGCCTCATTCCCACCTACTTTAAGCACTGGATACTCAGTCTCGCCCTCCAAAACTTCACAAAAGTGTGTATATTCTTTCTAGTTTTTACAGCATGTGAAGTCTCAGAAGGCACAGTCTTATTGCAGAAGAGAATAGCTGCCACAATATCAGCGTGCGCCAGTTCCTGGAATGCTGCTGGAGCCAGCTCTGGGTCAGCCCGACCTCCCCGACAAAGGCTGGCTACTGCTGCCTGTCTACAGAAAAAAGAAAAGCTCTCTGGCAGTTTGTTGCAGTGCTGTCTGGAGTATGGGCAGGCCCGCCAGTACTTGAAAGATATAAATAGAAGCCACTCCGAAGGACACATTTTTAGCCTTAAAAAAAAAAAAAAATCATTACTATATGAATTGTATGTTCACTTGGATGTGCATGTTAATTCATTCCATGTGTATTACAGGTAGACTGTCCAAAATCCCACATCATTTTTCAAATTTAAAGAAGTTGCTCCCTGAAAAGTGGAGCTGATTAGGTCTGATTTTCCATATGACATTTGGATCATATGTTTCCACATTACTCCTTGCACAACAACTTTAGGTCCCCACTATTTCTTTTAGGCTACTGCCACAGGTCCCCTGCCAGTCCCTTTCAGCCCTTCCCTGGTTGCCAGTTTACCCACTCTCACCATGCCTCCAGTTTTTTTCCCACATCACTAAACCACCATAGCATCCAGTCCTCTTCCACTTTCCCTATGGCTCTCAAAATACCTTTTTACAATTGTGTAACCTTCATTTCCTTGGGAAACTAGAGTTAAACCAAACGCACACACACAAAAAATGAAAAGCAGAGGCATCATGGAAAACCATAGTTATTTTGTTAAAAAAGTAGAAAGAACAAGTTTTCCTCTGTACTCCAATACTTCACCACCACCTAAGCACAATGACAGCAAGATTAGGGACAGTTTGTGGAATAATGGCTCTCTGCACTTTTTTATTATTTTTAATTAATTAGCCCAGTAATATGTAAACAGGAAGATGAATTTTCAATTTCTTGCTTGGGTAACCTTCAGGACATCTAGAAAAGATCACAGTGAGTCAGGTTACAGCCCTCAACGTTCTCCTTCAGTTAGCAGATTTTTGGACAGATCCTTATTCTTTCAGTGGGGCAACTTCCATTCTCCATTTTACAAACCCCAAGTACGAGAAGTAACTGATGTGATGCCAAAACTGGAAAGGCGCAAAGGGGATTTTGAAGCCAAAACCTATGGAGAATCAGAATAATGCAATCTCTCTTGTATAAGAAAAACCCAAGTTATCAATACAGTCAATATTATCAGATCACATGAAGAACCTGATAAAAAAACCCTACCTACAAAAGGCACTCTTTCCATGTTCTACTGGTCTCCAAATGGAAGTTGTGGAAACACAGATGATCACTGCCTTTAAGTACATCAGCAAAATTGCACTTAAGTCAAACAAAGGAAGATTTTATCAATCAGAACTAGCAAGACATCTCTCCCTGACCCAAAAGAAGAAAATAAGGATAGCCTTCTACATTGCTTCTCATGATGTTTCTCTATGTGATGTTTCAACATGTCAAAACCATTTTAAGAAGTTCTGATTAAAACTTATATTTAAAAAAAACCAAACATATACAAGAGACCCCATTGTGCAAAGGTCTCCTACAGGAATACTTAAAGAATTTTTAAAGATGCACAGTGGGGTGTTTAATAAGTAGTAGGGTATTTTTAAGCTCCAAGCACAAATCAAAAGTGCTCTTCACCTTTGTTATCAGGTGTTATCAAGTTTGCTAAGGAAAACATCAAACTGATAGACCCAGATGTGGTGAGTAGCCACCCAAGTATACTGATAAGATTATTGAACATGGCTGTTTTTAAAATGCTAGATGAGGACACAGCTTATTATCCCAGCAATCTGATCCAGGAACATAAACCTAGAATTCTCTGGAATTTTCATTTCCAAAGTGGTAAAATACTTTTGCTTCTTTCATATTTGTTAGCATTTAAAATAATTTACCAGGAAAAAAAAAAAAAAAAAAAAAAAAAAAAAAAAAAAAAAAAAACATAGAAAAAAAAAAAAAAAAAAAAAAAAAAATCTCATAAAGCCATGCTTCTCTGGACAGTTTTTGATAACCCTATGCAAAAATCTGGTGAGTAAAAAAATTACAGTTTTGGAGAACTATGTAGAAATTTGGACAATTACCAGAATCAACATCACAGAGAAAAAAGATTTGGCTAAATGATATGCTCACTCACAACAGATGGTTTTATGAGCAGCAATTTTTGAGGCTTGTGCTATCCCTTTGTGTAAAATCTAAACCTTTAAATCAAGGGAGAGCAACAAATAGCTAGCTAGTGCTTTTGTCTAAATTTCCTTTCCAAGAAAGGAAATAGGAGCCATGTTCAAATGGTTTAAATTCCATCTACATGCCTGTACCTAGTGTGTCCCGGCCTTTAGAAAGGCCTGGCCAAGAGGCAACACTCCGCTCAGGAACTTTAAACAGGATTTTGCCCCTCTGAAAATGACCTTTGGTCCATTTCTACCTAACTTTGGGAAGAGTATAAGCTACACTAAAGGCAAACAGAGTTTGGGTTTGAGGGTAGGGTGTTTTTTTTGTTGTTTTTGCTTTTGTTTGTTTGGGTTTTTTTACTGGGGAAGATCAGGCAAAACCAGGGTTGGGGAAGCAGTAAACCAGAAAAGATGACCTGGGTATACTTGCTTCCACCTGGCAGATCTAAGATTAGGACTAGAGGTAATAAAGACAAACTTCTCTAGCATCCTGTGGGAGTTTTGCAGGAAAAATTGAGGAGGACCATCATGGGCGTACGAAACCAGGTACTCCTTTTTTAATGTCCATTTGTCTAGAAGGGATGGCAACCTCCAGTCCTTTCCATGGAAAGGAAGCCTAATGTTGATGCAGTGCTTTGGCTTAGGTGTCTGACAAGCATTTTCAAGGCCTATGGTTATGAAGATTTACATAAATTGACATCTGTTGGATCCAAAGTGACGACGCAACTATAAAGAAATTAAGTAGACAAGTAAGTCTGGAAGCAGAAATTGCTTTTGGAACCACAGATACTTTCTGCATTCACAACTGTACAGCAGTAAGATCCACAATTTAACTGTACCTTGCACATGGAAACAGTATTTCCTTTAACTTGTATAAAAATGCCAATGATTCATTCCCTGCTCATCTTTTCCATGTCAGGCATGATTTTATTCACCTTTATCATATTCCCCTTTATTCCTTCCTCTCCAAGCTGTAAAGACTTACTCTATTTAATTTCCCCTCATACAAGAAATGATTCTTTTGCCATTCTTTTCATCTATTCTCATTCTACATTCTTTTGGTGAGGAGATATGGGGTGATGGAGCAACAGAAGCTCTTCTCAATGCAAGAACATTGCAAATTAATAAAGGAATATAATTTTGTTTTGTTTTCTATTCTGTTCCAAATTATTCCCAATGTTATTTACCTTTTTGATCATAGTATTGGACTGTGAGCAGACACATTAAGGAGGTACCTGCATGTTCTAAATTGTTGGACTAAACAAAGAAGTAAAGAAATCCAAAACACCAAAGCTCTGTTCAAATATTGAAATATACAAGATGAAGACATCCATTAATCTTGCCCAGTTCCCCCTCCAGTAAGTAAGAATTATATGTTTACATTTCACCTGCTTTATACAGTTGTGGTTTAAGTGACTGAATATCATTTTCCCCCCAAAACTGCAATGTAATTTCCAGTAGCACTCAGACTCCACAAAGGATATGAAATTGCTGGAAATCCTTATATACTTTTATGCACAAAGGATACGATTCTGATCTCACTATATGGGTGTACAAATCAGGAGTCATTCTACTGAGGCCAATGAAGAAATATCTAAGTAACTGATATGAAGTAAAGCAAAGCAAGCCTAAAAGGATGTTCTCAGAAATGCCACCGAGTCAAGAAAGAAGCCATCTGCAAATCGCATTACAGAAGAAAGGCTGAGCAACAGACAAATGAATGCTCATTTATTTCAGGACAAGACTGAGTTGGAGTTTCTGGAAATGAAATAACAGAAGCTAGTAACATCTTGGCAGAGGCATGAGCAACAAGATACCCTCTGATCCAGGGGTTTGGCAGCATCCCAACAAGGGGCTGGAACTTGCTTGTATTGTTAAAACCATCAGTTACAACCCAGCTGGAAAGTCACCTTACAAGTTTAAAAGGCTTTTCCCAATGATCTGCTGAAACAGGCGGCAGGGCGCAACATGTCTAAAGAGCAGGGGTTAAGCATTTCAAAAGGTAAAGTGATAAACTTTGGCCTCTATTCTACAAACAATCCCCTAGCTTTGCAATAATCTGACTTCTGGATGACTGAGAATAAAATCATTCTGAGTTGCTTCCAGAGACTTATGGAAAGTTGCTGCAGTTTTATGTTAATGACTTGACCAGCTATTTTCTTAAGGCTTGAGATCTGTCTTTTCATAACTGCAAAACCCAAAGCTAACTGATGCCAATACCATTAAAAAAAACAAAGGTGAAAACAGAAGAGGGCTGAGACTAATTATTGGAAAAACATAGCATAGCATATCTGGGTAGGACCTGCCTTGCTTAAATTCATCTAAATCTTTATGAACATAAGAGACAAACCCAAACTAACTACTGTTTTGGCTGACTTTTAGCCTTTACAACAATAACTATTTTTTTGTTGTTACAGTTCTATGCAGTCACTCCTCCTGATTTGGCTGTACTTATGTCTCTACCCGATGACTGCTGAGCTTACACCTTAGGTCTTCTCTCGGGTACAAAAGAGAAGTCATTCCCTGCAATTACACTCGAATCTGTCTGAACCCAGGTACCTCCCTTCTGCCTTCTCCAGTATGAACACTCTCCACAAGCCTAACTCTAGCCATCACAGATCACAAGACACAGCAAACTTCAGCTCCATATTCGGAACGAATAAATCCAACTCAGAATTTATTCACTTCATCAAAGCAAGAAATAAAGTTATTGTCATCACTGGGATTTCAAACTCCCTTCATAAAAGAGCACTGTAGTAAGAAGTGCATAAAAACAATTCTCTTCTGCTCAAATTTCAAGGCAATATTTTGGGTTTGGTGGTTTGGTTGTTTTATTATTATTAAAACAAACTCACCCAACCTGGACTAGCAAGAGCAATGGTGTTATGTTTTACTGCTATTTTAAATCCTTCTCAAGGAAGTTCTGAATAACCTAAAGCCTCATTTCTTATCTTCTCTTTGGCAGGGAATAAAGTTATAGCACAAGTGCAAGTCCAGGCAGCAGAGACATTAATAAATGCAGACAGCCTAGTGACTACCACTATCTTATATGCATATGATAATGAAAAAGGCTGACTTGACCCCATCCTCTGGTGTATTTGACTTTTCAGGTCACCTGTTTGTCATGGTGATGAAACTACTGCTCCTGGATCAGAAAGTGAACACTGGGGGTCTTAAAATAAAAAAAAGTGAGATGAAGTTCCCCCAAAGGACAAGTCCTCAATTTTCAAGGATATACCAAATACTCGTGCAAAGCTGTTGTAAGAGCAGAGATTAGGTTTCAACATAGCCACTCAAAACCTGGCCCTAAGCAGAACATWTCTTCCCCTTTTGGATCACACTGTTTTTAGGACATGTTGTTCACATTGGCAACTGCAAAGGGGTTGTGTCATACCTGGCACAGATAAAGCCACAGGCAAATAGTCAAGGCCATGTAAGAAGGGAGAGGAGGCGGCAAAGGGAGTCAAGCATGTCAGAATGTGCCCTATGGGCATACTTGCTGAAGAACTACATTAACAAAATATTTCCAGTTGGTACTGTAGATTAACCAAAAAATAAGGAATTCAGTGTAATTCATGAGTGAATCTGATAAAAAACCAAAACTGTTTTTACCATACAATATTCAAAAAGACATACTAAGAATATGGTAAATTACATATCATACAACTACCTTCTATCAATATAGATTTCAAGATACCTGTGATCAAAAGTGACTTTTCACTTTGATGGTTCACATTATTATGACATCTGGCTGGAATGGATAGAGTTAAGTGTCTGTTGCTATTTTCATTAAAGACTGTTTTATGCCTCAATTGCTCAAAAAACTGATTTTACTTTAAAACTAGACTTGGCAGGCAAATGCTGTAGCCAAGCATGTGGGTTAATAGATTTGTCAAAGTGAAAAACATCTAACAAATAAAAAAAAGAAAAAAGAAAATGGAAAAAAGCTCACAACAACATCTGATACTAAACCTATCCACAAAGTTTACATTTAATCCAGCTATCACCTATTTAGAGAGATAAAAACTGGTATTTATTAACCAGTTTTACTGTCTCACTTGTACATTATCCACCAGCAACCCATTGTTTTTCTTTAAAATGATAAACATCCAGGCAGGTCTAGAAATCAAATTCTTGTTCATGTAATAGTACAGGTAATCATCACATCCTTTGAACACCACATCTACAGGCGTTGGGATCACTAGGACACTTCAGCTCCCCAAATCTGCAACTCCAGTCCAAGCACTTTAAAGACTTAAAAACTTGTGCCAACCTGTGGCCATTGAATCGCCTGTGGAGCACAGCCTCCCGCTGCTTCCATGTAGCTGTAAGAAAGGGTGTGGAAAAGCCTTCTCTACAGCATGTATAGCCCTGTCCAATCCACATAAATCCCCTTCTTGTTGCAGGGGACAACTGCAAGCTCAGCTGCTTGGAGAAATTGAGATAAATGGCAAGTTGTTGAGAGGGAGGCAATGCTTGTGCAGCATCCTAGAGAGGGACACTCTCACTGTCTGAGCAAGACTCAATAGGACATGCTGCTTTAGGACAACTTAATTTGACAGCTCAGCAATGAAGCTGTCAGCCAGGGAGCTGAGAGCAGGGACCGTTCACACCAACAATGCCCACTCCCATGTTTCTCCCACAAAGACAGCTGGAGAAAGCAGTTCCATTTATGAATAAGATAAGATGGGATTCCTTTTCTCCATCTCCAGGTTAGACAGAAGGCAGTGCCACCTAGACCCAGTGGAGGCCCAGAAAGAGACAGAGGTGCTTACAAGCCCGGGAGCACCTGTACTTGCACCTCTAATTATTCAGGAATCTTCTCCATATCGCCATTCCTGGTATCGCAGGACTCCTTTTCCACCTGCAAGCAGGTGCAAGGATCCATCCTTGTAATCCTGAAGATCAAAGAGGTGTAGTCTGCGAAGAAAAGAATTTGGCTCATTCCTTCTAATGATGACCTGAAGCATAATTACCAGCCAGTGACACATGCATGGATCTGTCAGGCGAGCTGCACTAAATATCAGTAAACTAGTTTAGCACAATTACTCACAGCAGCTAAAAACATGGATGGGGTGCAACCACAACACCAATGACAAAATGTTCATTGACTTCACTGGAGTCAGGAGTCATGAGAAAGACAGAAATAGCTGAARAAGGCACAAGAATGGAAGTTTAGAAGAACGGGAGACAACAGAGGGGTTTACATCCATCCATCCATCCCAGAACAATGGTTTCTGGGAAACTAAGCTGTAAGCACATGGAACCATCAATACTGTTTCCCTGACAAGTGGAAGCTGCAGTCAACAGAAATTACTAAAGTGATTCCCTATGAAATCTTTCATACCCACCTTGATTTCAGGGAATTTTACAAATATTTTGAAAGTTAATATTTTTGATGCACATTAAAAGAAATCAAGTAAAAAATTAGATTGTCAACAGAAATATTTGATCAGTAAAGTTCTGACACACACAGTGTGTAATAGGGGAAAAAGTGAAACTAGACAGTAACTATCCAAAGTCCCACCAGGTGCCTGAAGTTTAATTCTTAATCATAAGCTTTTCTTCCAAAGGCAGAGAACAGAAAACTCAGAGATGCACAGAGCCTTTTGAAATGATGTAGAGTATATAACTGCATGACAAGCATTAACAGGAGTTACCCAGATAAATTCCAGCGTATCTACTTTCAAAATGTATTACTTAACCTAGCTGAACCCACAATCTTTTTTTTGTTGAATTGCCAGCAAATTGAAGTGAGGTTTAAAAAAAATTATTACACAGCGTAATGTACAGAGACACGATATTTTGGTGCACTACCATCTTGTGGACTATCTAGGAAAAACAATAAATGGAGTTTTATACATACAACAAATTCACATTCAGAATATATACTAATCTGTGAAAAGAACCTTAAAACTGCATTGGGTAAATATTACATAGAACTAGGAATGGTTCATTGGTTTCTCATAGCTTGGCAGATTGCATCAAACCTCTTTTTGACAGCTTGGCACCAATGCATGATGTCACCAGCCTTTCCTAGGAGAAAGCTCTCACCAAAACTGCAAGATTATACAGAGCAGCTGCAGAAGATCCATGAAGCACTGTGCTGCTTCACAGCAGCTCCACTGCTGCACAATTCCAGGCTTTCACCTGCGCACGCATGGGAGTTTCCCCTGTAGGCACAGCTGCACCTTGTGGCCTGAAGGATAAAACCATAGCCTGGTACTCAGTGCCAGTATTGGGGATTTGCTTAGGTTGGTTAAGTTAGCAATGTTTTACAACACATTCTCATGTATATACATGTGAATGTATATATGTAATATTTGTGAAAATGCATTTTAAGATATTGGTTACATATGTGTGTATATATACACAAACATTGTTTATGTGTGTGTGTGTGTGTGCATATAGACACATATAAATTGTATATATTTGAAACATGATAAACTGCCTCTATCACTTCTGCAACTCATTATTGCAGGTGTTATCAGTGCCTCCCTGCAGTATAGTTAAACCTCCATGATGAATCATTCTTCTGCATCTCTCTTTCTCATAAGATACTTCTTGTGAGTATCCAGAAATATGCTAACAAGTTTCAAACTGTGGAGAATGGCATGATCTTCGAATTTAACTCAGTATAATGAAACAAGTATATAAAGAACAAACCCGCATCAGACTTTTAGTTCACTGCCTGGTTATATTCAAGTTTTCCTGTTAATAGTGAATCGAATGACATGTTTTTAAAAAGAGCTAAGAACATTAAGTACCTAATCATTGACATGATCTGCACATAGACAGCATATTTAAAAACGTATTATCATAGCAAAGTCTGGCTGTATTTCTATAACATCAGTAATATTGTTAAAAACACGGCAGCATTAAGAACGCAATTACTTGTACTACTTTCATTCAACTGTTATGTACAATTACTTGGTAGTACTTGAAAAGTACTTTGAAAGGATGCAGAATTAAACAAGACATTTCACTCTCTAGCTGCGAAAGATTAATCACCAACAAAATCCAAATATTTCACAGCAGCAATGCCAACTAAGAAGAGGGCAATTGCCAAAGCTCTTTAGGTATGCAGTGATTCAGCACAGCTCCTCTTTGACCCTTGCTGCCCCGCCCTCAGTAGAGCCATTGACCCTCTCTCTGGGACAAGGCTGCAAGGATCTCATTGCTACAGGAAGGCACAGCTTACCTTTTGGCACTGATTTCACAGAGTCTGCCTCTTAACAAAGCAAGGGATGAGGCAGATTAATCAATACAGATAAAACAAAGGCCAAACACATTCACACTATTTTCTTAAAAACTGGCTATGTCCCATTCTGCTGAAGGTTAAATTACCCTTCCTCATGGTTCATCTCTAACCATCCAGCACCCCTCACGAGGCCATCATTCAGGCTCACTTCTGATATCTCACATAAAGATGCAAACAAGTTATTGCAGGACTAGATGAATTTTGGTGAATGCCGCCAGTTGGCTCTTTCTGACCAGGACTAAATCCGAGATCAGAGCCCTCGCCTGTGAGGGCAGAGCACACACCTGCACAGCTACCTCACTCACTCCTTTGACATGGCCTGGTGTTCCATGTAAACTGACCACAGGCACTACCAACAACCTGCTTCCCACTCAGCAACCTTAACACCAGTCTCACGTTCAGGGATATAACAGAGGCAACCCTATTTCTTTTCCCAGTGTCAAGGTGATATCCTAATCCTTTATCCTTCCATGATGATTTCCAAAGCCAAAACTTCCTTACTGTTCCAAGTATCACTGTTCAGTCCCTCATCAATTTTTGAGAAATACTCTCTGGTCTCCCTCTCACTTCATTTGTACAAAGTCCATTGCTAAACCTCCCTCATCCTACTTGCCATGATTGCATTACTCCCCTGAAACCCACTACCACCCCTCCCTTTCCCCCAAGCCCCATTTCAGGGGATGGGGAGATACTGAGCTTGAGAATGAGCAAAACCTCCAAACTGTCTACCTACGTAACTTATATTAATCAATAAAGTACAACAGACCTTTTGTTGCAAATTTTATAAAGCTGGTGACCATGATATCTTAACCTATAGCTCTAGGAACACCCAGAATTGGTGCACACACAGTAGACTAACAAAAAAAACCCCCAAACATTCTCCTTCAAAATCACATCACCTGTTGCAGTCACACCACAGTTTCCTGTAGCTATCAGACAGATGCCTTAAGCCACAAGGAATTACTTCAAGCAGAACAAATTCCAATTAAGAGTCTCTGAACAGAAAGGAGTGGGGAGGAGGTATAACACCATCCTTTAGAGTTAGTATAAATCCACGTAGCTTTCCTAGAGTTCCACCCTTTCAGACTTTCTAAAAAAGAAAATCATAGATAGCATAGTTTTAGTAAGAAAGAAATGAGCATGACTTAAACAGAGTTGAAGCTCGCAGAAAAAAAAGGTTAAAACCTTCATAAAGGAACATGATATTGCATCAACATAACCTGATTAGCTTCTACATATTACCAAAAATAACACAACTAAAAGTTTTACTTCAGAGTAAAATGCAATTGTTCCCAAAATGACATTTAGATCGCATTGTAGAAATGTTTCTCAATGCCAATACAGGAATTAAAAACATAGCTGGCAGCCCTTCCACAACATGCAAAAATTCTTCTAGGATTACCATGTGTAACGAGCCATCTGACAAGTCCTATAATGGATCAAATTTTATAGGCGTCACCACTTGTCACTAAGGTACTGCTATATATGATATTCATAGGAGTCACCATTTGTTATTAAGGTACTGCTACAAATGCTAACACACAAATGTGGCTTTCTACTTTTAATGACGTGCTGAACAGTAATAAGTGTTAAAGATCAGACTGAAATCACAGATCAAAACTTAGCACCACCTTATTGATTTTCACTTTATTTGCAGGAAAATACAGTAACAGCTGAAAATATAACCATCACTATAAGAGTAAATTCTGATGCAAGTTAGAAAACACTTCAATTAATTATTTTTTGGAAGAGGAAACTTTTAAGAAAACTTGAGGTATCAATACTGATAAGGGGAAAAATACAGCCTAACTCCTAAACCTTACCCAAGCCAGAAAAAACAATGGTAATCAACATCCACTAACAGTCGACTAACAAGATTGAACTGGGGAGAAAAAAAAAAGCTCAAATCCACCTATTAATGAACAAGAGTCTACAGAACTTACAGTTAAAGACCACAAAAGATAACCCGCTCTCCAGACTGAAAATCACAGACATGAAGACAACGAAAACAACCTGCCTAATCTAGTCAGCCTGGTTTTCATACAATTTGAGATGAAATTACAGTTCTTGTTGTCAGGTTTATACCTGATCCAGAGTGAAAGATGGAGCTGGGTGTTAGCAGCAGAAGAGAAATGCTGGGCAGCCCATGGGAGCTTTCACTGTTACCGGATGTCCTGGACCTGTTTTGTGAATCAATGCAGTCGGACAAGCCGATTTCAAAGCACTGGTTTGCTCTTGCCCATGTTTACAGCACTACCAACTGAGAATACTTCATGGCACTTCATAAAAACACAGTTTTATGGGGGTTTCTTTCTATCACTATGTGGACAGCTAAAAGATACCCTCCTTTAAAAGTAATTTTTCACAGCTCAGTGATTAATGCAGAGTTAACAACACATCTGCTTTCCTGAAACAGTTTCTGAATTCATAAAATCGAAGGCTGATTAGGGGCACCCTGAACTATCCATTACATGAGAGCTACTGCAATGAGCTACTGTAAAAAAACATCACAACCAGCGCCAAATGTGAGAGAGCCCGAGTATGTATGAGAAGCCCTTTTTCATTTCAGAAGCCTGTAGACACATGTACATGCAGTCACTAAATTTGATTTAGCTGTAGAGATGTTGGGAAATGCCACTGGAATTTAAATTTATGTCTAACGAGAAAATTACATACAAATTTTMGTTTGGGATTTGAACCAGGCTCTTGATTTGATTTCAGATTTTCACACTGTTCTGCTGAGCTCTGTTAATGGAAATGCCCTTGAACAACAGAAACAATTAACTGAAGTAGAATAGATTCATCTCAGTAGTTACTCTAATCCCTTCTATACTGACATAGCTACTGTAGCATGGCACGTAATGCAGGCAGCCTCAGAATTTTCTTAACAACAAGATGTTTCAGAGAAGAAAAAAAAGTAAGCTTTTTATTAAAATATTTGATTTTTAAAAAAAATCTTGTTGTTGTTTTGGTTTTTTTTAAGTGAAAAGTACTTTCTCTCTCTGCTGAACTTTGCCATCTGCAACTTCCTGCCTTTTGCAAAATATTATAATTAAGTCTGATCTTTTAAATATTTGTTTTAAAAAGATTTTTTTTTTTAATTCACTGTATTTTAAATAAATATAAATTAAATTAGGAGTGGGTCTTCCACCCCAGAGTTTACATTAAGTATTAGATAATGATACAGCAATGAAAATTTTCAAGTACAAAAATTCACACATGCATAATTTATGCATCTATACTCAACACAGAGTAGCAGTATTAAGAGCTCCAGAGCACAGAAATTTTTCATCATTAACCACAGGCAAATACAGATGTGAAGATTTAACAGTTTTCAGTTAGCTCAGCTCCTATGGTGTTCTGACATTCAAACAAAATGGTTGAAGTTTATATTTAAAGAATTGATGCATATTTGTAATGGTTTCCTTTTAGAAACATTTTTAAAACATACCTTTGAGGGTTTTAATACTTAGACATTTAAGGGTTTTAATCATGAATATATCACAATGTCAACATTCGATTACAGACATCCTATAATAAAACATTTCCATATTTTTTATGTAATATCTGTCTTTAGAGAAGAAAAAATAACTGTTGGCTAGCTCAAGCAACAGTAACATAATACCCCAAAAAAGAAATGTGCTTGTTAGTAGACAACAAAAAACAATAAAGGAAATAACTTTCATGTGAAAATTTCAATGCCTTTTAAAACTATTTTTATGAGATATTATCTCACTGTTGAAAACCACAAAATGTTCCATTGCTGATTAACATCTACTTCAAAACTCACGCAATTAATAATTAGGAAAATCTCCACAGGAAGTACATATGGCAAGCACATCCTGACATCTGACAACTATTCCAGCCAACACAACACACAGCCTCACTCACTGATGAAACCATCTCTCCATTTGAAGGAATATCAGCTCTCAGATGCTAAGGGAGAGGAATGGTTGCCAGAGGGAAACCAGCAAAGATGAGTCGGGACGGCAGGAAGCAATACTGATGAATCAGTAGGTGACACACAAAGCAATATCAATGCACTGTCAGCATGCTGCAGGAAAGGTAGTGTTTCCAAGAAAGATCAAGATCATTTAAAGAGCTATGAGAGAGAAGAGTCTGGCTAAAACCTACGTTCTAGCCAAGCACCTAAAGCCAAAATATTGGCTGAATCAAAGCTGCTTTGAATGGAGTCACCATCAACATTTTATTCTGCTTTTGGTTTAGTTGTGTCTTTTAACAATATTCTTGTATATTGTTAATGCTGATAATGCAACAGATGCATTTTCAACTTTCACCTCTAAGCCCTAATAGCAATTACATTTAATTCATTACTGACTTCTTATGAGTATTTTGGTGAAAATATCATTACGGTAACATTGTAGCAGCAAGCTTGCAGATAGCGTAAGTTCAGAGAGGAAGCTGCGCATTTCTAATGCATGCAAATAACTCAAACGTGGCTTGTTTTCCTACAGGAAAAATCGGTGTTGCTTATAGCACACTTGACACACTGTCACATTACACCATTCAAACATACAGGGTTTTATTAACGATATTCCTAACAAGAAGTAAGTTCTTTTTAGCAATAACCAAAAGCATGACATGACACATTGACAAGTAACGTGACAGCTCCTTTCTAACCAAATGTGCTCAACATAAATAGCGATTCACTATGTCTGACACTCAGTGACAGGCTAAGAAGTCCTTAACAGCAAAGGCAATGCTCTAAGAATCTCATCAATACATTTAAAAAATACCTAATGCTCTATTTTCCATCAAAGCTTGCCTGTTCTATAACATGAAATCTCTATTTCTCTCATGCCACACCACAGTTCAAAAGCTGCCTTGATCCTCTGGTACACATACGATYTGTCACTAGAGGGTGCAGTTGTTCTGTTTCTTAAACCAAAATTATTTACAAATAATAAAATGACTACACTCTTCCAATGATTTTGTTGAGCTACATATGTACTACATACATTAGGAATTATTTTCATTCAAGCTCTCCAAATAACTAAACTGGGAGACAACATACATACTCTACAGCAAGGGAGACTATCTTGGTTTAGATTCAAGCTGATTTTAATAATCTTGACTTTATATAGAATGACACCTAAATAATTGCAAAAGCAAAAGTCCCACTGCAGGATTTACCAAATTAGCCAGGCTCAGTCATTAGGTTGTTGCTGTTTGCACGCTTGTTTTTACAGCAGTAGTGACTTTCTATTCATTATTTCCATTGTTTTCTCTTCAAAAAGACATGATGTTTTAACAATAGCCTGGCTTTGGCCCCAGATCTGAAAACTGCCTCTGTTGAAGTGAACATCAGAGCAGGTAGTAAACATGGACAATTGCGTAGAGTTAAAGACAGATCTAAGCAGCTTACCTTGTCATTTCTCTGCCTGGAAAACCAAACAGGTGAGTTCACGCAGTTCGTCCTTTACCAGGACAGAACTGCAAATGATTTGAGAACCAAACCACTGACAAGTTTGGGGTGGTGGCAGCAGCTGTGTGCTGAGGGCAGGCTTAACACCCCAGGGCTGCAGGAATGCAGAAAGGGAAGGCTGCTCCCCAGATAGCAGGAGGTCATGGACTGCGCAGCAGCTTTGTGCCAGAGTTTGTGAATGGCACTCCCAAACTTGTGTACTGAGAGGAGAAGGCAGGAGCCCCCACATCCTTCCCCAAAAGGAAAAGGAGGAGGGAAACTTCTGCTAACATCTCCATCAGATGAACATCTGTCTGGAAGAGCAGCCCCAAGGCAGGGAGAGGCACCAGGTCACACAAGGAGTAGGCAGAGATACATCCCATCTGGAGCTAAGGAACAGGTTAAAGTGGTCATATGCACAAACTGTTTTCATCAGCCTTTCAGTGGAGCTGTATCAGCAGAATTAATACAGGAGTAACACTGTTCAGTGCAATTACAAAATATCACGCAGGCTACATCATAGATCATGCCAAATTTAACACTTCACCCTGAGGCTCAGCAAGAACCAGACCCTGAAGCCCCTCACTGCAGCAGGTATCCAGCCCTTCAAGGGAAGGCCACAGGCTTCCAGTTTTGGCATACCCTCCGTGCCATTACCTCACCCTCTGTATCCCAGCCGGCCACAACAGCATGCAGACAATGGTACCGCATAACAGATGAAAAGTGAACACTTCAGATGCCCAGCTTTAGAAATACTCTTCTTTTAGAGAAACATTGCCAAACTAGCATGAGTAAAACTGGCCACAATGTTTTATAAAACAAAACTTAATTTCCCTGCCCCCACAAAAAAAATGAATTTGAAGGTCTAGATTCTTATCTGCAACAGAATACATTACCAAACTGCAGTTATAGTTTTCTATTCAGTTATTTCTCTATTATTTTGTGGAAAATCTCTCAATTCTTTTGTAAAGCCATCCACAAGAGTCAAGTCAAAATTGTGTCTTTCAAAGTACATGCATTTTCCTCACCAATACATTCATAACTCTTCTCTGAAAACTGAGAAAAATATTCCCAGCAGCCATCTACAATTAATGTGTCCAGGAAACTCTTATGGCATATAAACGTACAACTGATTTCATCTATTTGACAGACAGGGGTTTTTTTCCCCTCATCTCTGCCATAGAGATCTGCAGATTAACAGAAATCAGGCAGACCTTTCACTAAAGACCGTTCAGTCCATCTCTATCAGATCAGCTTAGTAACATCCAAATTATTTTCCACTTACATTGAACACAGATAAGGGTGCATGTGCCAGCACCATAACACATGGCTAAGGAAGAGCACAGGGCTTGCCTACCAACATCCTGAAGGTAAACCATGAGTGCTGCCATGGGGCTACTGCCCTGAGAAAGACAAGACCAGGTTTAGGGTCAGGATTAGCTTTTGGCTTCTGAGAACATGCAAGATGTACAGTGAGAGGGGCTCAGGAGCAGCCAAACATCAGCGTGGGCCGTGACTGACATTCTTCCACAAGCCTGGGGTGATGAATGTCAGACAGCCAAGCGGAAGGGGGTGAGGCAAGGCAGCTTTTACTTTGGGGACAGCAAGGTCCATCCCCACCAGAAATTTGTAACTGCTTCTGAGTCTCATTTCCCTCCTGTGCTAAGCGTGGACAGTGCAGTACTGCGGTTAGGATGGACATGTGGCCTATTGAAACATATAAACTAAATTCAGCTACCTTATTTACACCATTGGGAAGGACAGTGAGTACTCAAGCAGCCTGAACAGCACCCCAAGGCTAGCAATGAGGGAGAACTCCCAGCTATAAGCCCTGGCAAACTCAGCAGCAAAGGCAAACTAGCATGTGCAGCTTCCAGTAGACCCACAACATAAACGCTGCAAAAACAGTGGGTATCTGAAGTGTGAAAGTCCATGGGACATGAGTATTTCTGAAAATTTTAATCCACAGAATCTTCTCTGTATTCAACAGGACTTACACAAAACCAACCATAAGACCTTACTGCAGCCTTTCAATACTTAAAGGTGGCTTATAAGAAACACAGGGACAGACTTTTTAGTAGGGCCTGTTGCAGTAGGACAAGGGGGAATGGTTTTAAACCAGAAGAAGGTAGATTTAGACTAGATATAAGGAAGAAATTTTTTATGCTGAGGGCGGTGAAACTCTGGCATAGGTTGCCCAGAGAGGTGGTAGATGCCCCATCCCTGGAAACATTCAAGGTCAGGTTGGACAGGGCTCCGAGCAACCTGATCTAGTTGAAGATGTCCCTGCCCATGGCAAGGGGGTTGGACTAGATGACCTTTAAAGGTCCCTTCCAACCCAAACTATTCTATGATTCTATGATAACACACTTCCGACAAAGTAAGAGTTCCTAAGAACACAATCTATACAGATGCAGTACCCAAAGGGTGCAACACAGCCCTGGGGAGCAGGGATGAAGGAGGAAGAGGGAAGATGCTCAGTTATTTTGGGGGAGGAAAGGGAAAGAAAAAAACAGAACAAACTATCATTTCAATTAAAAGTAGACTCCCCAAATCGGAAAGCTGAGTATTGGCTGTGGGGTTCTTTCTGATAGAAGATCCAATCCACTGTTATGATGGCAGGTAAAATGCAAGTAATTTTTTTGGTTTGTTCCTTAATCTGGTTAACATTTGCTTTAACACTTCACCTTGTGAGCTTGCCAAACTGCTGCACTCAGTCATGTTACTTTCCACCATTTATTCAGTTAAGTGTTTCGAGATATACTTACAGTGTACCAAGCCCTATCTGAAGGCATGAGAGCCTGTTAAGAGGATCCATCAGGTAGCTACAATAAACAGCAATATTCAGTGTGTTTGGTTTGAACTACATAAAAAAGATAAACTTTCACTGTTACTTCTATATAGAATAAGTTAGCTAAAAAAGCAACTAACACTTTGAAAGGAAAAAAAGAGCAAGAAGAAAAACTAACCTCCACTTCGTTTTCATATATATATATATATATATAAAAAAAACTAAGCATACATAAAGAACAATTAATGGCAATATGTCAAGTGAGAACATTTTTAGAGCTCTGAGCAAATTATTAATATCTAGCATTATTACAGTTGTCAATTTTAGCAAACTGTCTTTTTTCTGCAGCATTTAATTGTTAACATAGTCTAAAAAATTCTTCAGGCAAGAGGTTGTTAATAACTGAGGAAACTGGCAATCCACTGAGATTATATGACAAGCCTCACTAACCCGTAAACACCTGGTTATTAAGGCATATCCATTAGGTGTGGGCATTTTTTCACAGAAATGTCATTGGCTTTTGATGAAACAGCTATTGAGAAAAGCATCTGGCAATGCAAGAAAGGAACCCAATTAATGGGCTTTACTTATTTTTTATTTTTTAACTTGTCCTGGATATGAATATGTCTTTGAATGTTATATATATGTAGTAATCTAGGCTTGCAAATTATACCTGAAATTTTTCAAAAATGTTAAAGGGGCAGCTACAAAACCCACTATCAGTGGTTATAATGTCTGGAAAGCCTACCAGAAATTTCTTTTTCACAAGTTACAAAACACCTTTTAAACACACATCAGGAAAGAGAGAAAGTGAACTGAGAAAAATCTGGAAGCCAGTTCTAGAAATTGGCATAGATGGAAATGACTATTTTTATCATGTTCAACTTCATTTAATATTTCTTCCTACAAAGCAGTAAAGATGAAAGCAGATGATCAATATTGCAGATAAACAACCAGTAAGGAATGATCAGCATTCAAGTGAGCACAGCTAAAAGAAATAGTGAGAAAACAAGAAACTCAGTAGACTGAAATATGGAAAACATTGTTAGTTAAATATAAATACTGTCAAGAGTTGTTAAGAAGCAAGACAGAAATGATTCACGTTCATCTACAAAAAATGCAGAAAGTCAGTTTCTACTGCTTTATTTTCTTTTTAAAGGCTGGCTATGCTGCAGCAAAAGCTTTCTTTTTTTATTAAAGTGTCAGAGAGGAAAGCTGAGCACAATCATCAGGTTCACAAGATGTTAGTGACATGGTTTCTGCCTTCAGAGGAGAGCCATAAGGGCTGGTCTCTGGCCTCCTGGGCTTTATTGTAGCATCGGAGCCAAATGTTTGAGGGGCAAGTGGCAAGAGGAATTAACACTAGCTTCATTCAAGAGCAAAGTCAATTCATCTGCCTTCCAAGCAGCACCCTTGATGAACAAGGATCTAAGCCACAAGCATAACCAAAAACCAAAACATTTAAACTTAAGGTTATATCTTTATAATTAATGTGTTCCCCTCACATAATACAAAGCATTTGATTAAAAACAAAAAACCTGCAGTATTTGATGTGTTGTTCCCAAAGTAAGCCACTGCCAAGCACAAGCAAACACTGAAAGTAGAAAACCCCAGGAAAACAAGAGGGAAACATGGATAAATCAGCCCCAATGTTAAATACAAGATAGCTTGTAAAACATGAGAAATGACACAGAAAAGGCTGCAAAAATCCAGGGGGAGGGGAATCATTTCTACAACCACAAGCAAGGTAATAGTTGCACAACATTTTTAGAACCTTTAACTGCAAATGACAGAAAGAGGCTGATAACCCATCTTCACATTCATTTTGAGGAATTTTCACAAATGTTGTCTCTTGCTATTTATATCCGTAAATATGTTCAACTTTATATTGAGCGGGGTTAAAACAAAACCCATCATTTCACACCCTGACTCTCAAGAAAGGCATTACAAACTTACAATAGCAACCAGGTGATGTTTCAGAGATTCTTAATAGATTAAGCATCCGAAACCCTACAGTCAGAGTTTACTCAGAAATCTATTCTGAACTTATTAACAAGAAAGGGGAGAGGGAAAAGTGTGCATGGCACCTAAGGGCAACTAAGAAACAGCAGACAGATGCAGCTGAATTTGTTCCTTCCTTTCCAAACAGAAAGGTCACAGGCTAAGCTGAGAAAAGGAAAAAAGCAACAAAATGGATGACTGAATGCAATCATGGGCCTTGACTTTCCTTCTAGGACTTAGAATTGAAGATCTAGATTTCTATCCCCCATCTCTGTTTGCAAAGCAGGCTGTGTCATAGTTCATTGCATTAAAATGGTGAGAAACTGTGGAAATAATACAAGACAGAAAACAAATGAATCAAGAATTTGTGTCCATTTCTGAAGAGACTCACTTTCTCTGCAAGTAACTCAAAACAAAATAAGCATGTTTTAAGCCTATTGCTTTGCTCTACTTGGGATTCATGAGACTGGAACATTGAAAAAAAAGATCAGAACTTTTAAAAGCATGTTGGTTATCTAAAGCACTGTATGACTATTTTATGGACTACGAGTTAACAGGTCATCATACACAAGTCAAGTCTGAACACTGATCATGCAGAAGTTTTTATTTTGGACAATAAGGGTCAGTATGTTTGAAAAATAACAATCTTTGCAAAAATAGTAGATTTAATCCCTCAGCAATATCTCTTTCCTCAGAAAAAAAAAGCTGATATTTGTAACAGGACAATCAATTGCAAAATAAACCATTCAGACTAAAAGATCAGCTAAAAAAACTGGATCTCCATAGTTTAGGAGAGCTTCAGCATTTCTACACCAGTATTTTTACTTGTTTATGTGAACTATTTATTAACTTCAGCTACAGGTAGCCAGGCATAACAGCTAAAGGCGTCTCATTGTTACAGAGCACGTATATTGACTGCACAAGGGAACAAAGTTCTTGCGCACAGATTTTCTTAAAATTATGCTATCACTCCACCTCTGGCCAGTGTCAGATATTTCAATTGCTAACAAGTTTCTGCATGCTGATATTCTTTGTTTCTGTAATAACAGTCACAAAGAACTTTCCTTTAGTAATATTAGAAAATAATCTTCTTTTTGATAAATAATATAACTGTTTGCTACACGGAGCACAGACATCAGACTGCATGCTGCAGAAATCTCTGTTGTTGATATCTTCACCAGAGAGGAGTAGCTGCAGGGTCTGAAATGACCACTAGACTTGCTGATGTCTGGACAGGAACAAAGCATAGTGTAAATATGCCTGAACAATAGTTTGGCAAGTGAAATAAGTCTGACAGTCATGATGGGATAATGTAACATTGGAAGGAGAACAGCGTCCATGCTTATTAGCTGGTTGTTTTAACCCAAATGATGTTGAGACCATATCGGTGTGCACTCTAATAGCCAGCCTTCCAGTAGGCTAGATAACAGCTATTCAGTTTTAGATACCAAAACGCCACCAATACCAAATACTGATGTTCGAACACCAAAATCTGCTTTGGTGTAATACATAATACCATTCATACCATTCTGTAGTACATATATTACCATACCATTCTGCTTCTGAACTTTTATGAACACCAGTTTATGCAGTTTTTTGTGTGAGACACTGCATGACAATACTATTCAATACTTTGCATTTTGCGTAATTAAACAATTACAAGTATTTCAGGTACACGCCCATTGGTGCATCTGTTTTCTTTTTTTCTGATTGCCTATGAGGAGGGGACTCCATGATCCAGCTGGAATACTTCCTGCTAGACACATATTGAAGCCTCAGTTTTTTCGTTGGTTTTTTTTTACCCTGGAAGTTTGCTAACCCTCCACAAGCTGCTTGCAAGCCAGCTCCACCAGCTGTGACTGACTGCCTAGGGCTTAAGCTCCAGGGTTCCAGAGGACTAGAGAAGACATTTCCTTTTGAGCTCTACTTTTGTGGTTTGGAATTGCTGTTTCATTTCTTATCTCCACCTCAGCCTCCCAGTTACCAAATTGCTTGTGAGAGAGAAATCCTGTGCTCCTAGCTGACCTAAATAACCTATGCAAAATGGGCATGTGTCTTACAACATTTTTTGTTCTAGCTAGGACTACAACCAAAACTGCATTTTGTAACTATGAATTCATTACTACAGTTCTTGCTGGGACACATTGATAAAAATATTATTCTTACCACTATCCCTCTTTGTATTGTAAGTATCAAAAAACACATACAAAAGAGTTGAACTGTAGGTGCCATCTGGCACAACACATTTTTCCACTTAATTTTCATTCAGTTTTTATCTGTAGACTGGCCCAGAGGTACAGTTTTTCTTTCTCTTCCTATTAACCATAACTCATCATCCCAAGACAAATGGCATCGATCACACAGCATGTTTCAGTGCTCTGCCATTCTGTTTTCATGGGAATAAATCATGCACAAGAAGGAAGCAAAAAGCAAAAACCAAAAAGAATGGCCAGCAGCACTTACATTTCAGGAGATACCGATACAATGGCTGTGATACAGCAATAGTAGAGGTCAAAGTTTAAACAGTGCGTGGAACAAACTTTAACAATCTTTAGTTTATTATGAGAATATACATAATAATTACGGTGAAGTATCAAATATCCACCCAAAACTACAAGAACGGGTATAATCATCAACACTTGCAAACATTAAATTTAACAAATTGAGACGAGCTGGATATAGCTTTAACCGGAGATACCCTATTGGTAGTTGAGGAGTGCTCTTTCCTTCAAGCCTGCTGATGGAGTCATGTAGTTTAAGTGGATCAATATAGATAAATGGTCTAAAACCAAAAACAATCATAAAAAGCACTATTTTCTCATCATTCAGATCAGGCTGAAAAAATATGTGCCTCAAATGGCATCCACCCAAACTTCAGTATTCTCAACATGCTTATAAACAAATAAATGGGAATTGTATCAGAATAAGTAGTGCAACATTTTCCCCAGAACCACTGCTCCACTCTCCCTGATTTTTGTAGTGCTTCTTCCACACTTCAGAAAAACTAACAAAAGCAGGATGCATCTTCCTTTTGTTATCCAAGGTTCCTTTGCTTTCAGGCAAGATGCAAAACTGGAATCATGTCTGCTGATGATTAGTAAGACAAAACAGAGACATCTGACAGGACAGGATTTGCAACCAACACTTCCTTGTCAGTTTGACAAACAACTCTGTAAAGGGACAGCAATCCAATGACTGGATCAGAATGGACGGTGTCATGAGTACAGAAAATTTTTGTTGTTGCTGCGGCTGGGATCTGGGGAGAAGACTACAAGCAATGAGGCTACCAGTGCCAATGCAGAAATACATTTACAATACGTAATGCTTTAAGATTTCTGAACCTCAAGCCCAATCGCCCCCTTTGTATTTTTATCATGTCCACAAAGCTAGACAGACAAATGAGACTGCCTCAGAGTAAGTCTGTTTTTCATGTGCAAACATCAACTTGAATGCCTGCACATAACTGGGAAAGAGGAAAAATACTATTGCTATAAAACAAATGAACTGCAGTAACAGGAGCATTGTGGGTGGCTAGGGTGAAGTCTGCGCCCATTCAACAGCAGCAAACCCAGAAAAATGTACCTGCACAAGGCAAGGACTGTAATTCAGCCATGCAAAAGCAGTGTGCCTTAGCAGCCAGGGAGCCGACCACTAGCCATCCCAGCTCTGCACTGCGGGCAGGAGGTGCACGGCAGAAGCTGTTACACACATCAGTGGTCAGCACTGGCTCTTGAGAATAACACCCTCACTTGTACAACACTGTTCACAGTTAATTTGTCACCGGGCTACTTTTCAATAAAGAGTATTTGTTACAACTTTTTCAAACTGCTAGCCTGACTGTTTCCTCTGCTCAGCGAAACCTCTGGTTAATACACAGCCAGCACACAGGAGGATACAGGCTGCTCACATCTGGTTCCCAGTCAGCACGGTAAGCCAGGCGTGGCAAAAAAAACCCCATACTCAACCAATGATTCCTACTCCATTTTATAGGCTGTGGGGTTTGGGGAGGAGGGAGGAGTTGGTTGGTTGGTTGGTTTTTTTGCTGGGGAGGCGGGTGGTGGTGGTGTTTGGTTGTAGGTTGTTTTTGAAAGGGAGGTAGGAGAAGGAGGAACAAGAGTAGAGAAAAGATAGCATTTATCAGCATTTAACCTGTACCTCCAAGCATGCTTCTACCACATGCTTGGAAAGACCATAGCAGGGAATTGCCCTCAGTACTGGACTGACAAGAGAGCTGCTTTGAAGTGGTTACTGAGAACAGCAAAAAATTGATCTCAAATTTTTGCCAATGCAACGTAAAATAAAAACAGCCAACTGCAAATTTAAACAATGTTTAAAATGCTACAGAGCCTATGGTTCAGAATTTGTGTAAATAACTTACATTTTCATAGATTTCAGCCCCTCCCACAGGTTTTGAAGAAACAAAAAAAATCATGCCATACATTTTCTGTCCACAGGAGGGCAAAAATGGGTTACTCTATAGAAAAAAATCCTTACATTTCTAAACAAGTATGTAATTGTATGCAACTTTTCTCCCCCCCCCCCCCAATCGCCTTATTTCCAATCAGGAAAATATATTATCCAATTTTCCAAATTACCCTTGGCTCTTTTATATTTCATATAACATTATGATAATATTCTCATCAAGCCACTTCAACTAATTCAAGTGTTCTTTTTCTTTACTCCTCACAATGCTATTTCTTCCTCTTTTGTTTGTTGCTATAACTTCCATGAACTAATAGTTTAATAACCCAGCAACACTACAACACATCTAAACATATACATCATTTTTGGCAGAGCTTGCAAAAATATACTGGACTTACTTATATTGCTATATATCCTAAGATCCAGTTCAATAAATTTCGCATTACATTTACAGAGTTTAAAGACTGTGAAGAACACTTCTCCCTGAGTATCTGCTTCCAGCAGACATTAATTTAATTTTTTTTTTTTTAAAGATTAGTCTACGCAGGTTTAATCACACATGTATAGCTGCACAGAAAATAAAAAGGTTAGTATCCTAGCTATCAGAGTTAGAACTGATCTACTGGGGTTTCTGTCCACTCTCCACTTATAGAAATAAAAGAAGCTTCTCAAGAACATATTTACTACGCATTCCTTAAAAATTAGTAAAAAATTGCTGCTGATGCTAAGATAAAGAACCAAAACAAAAGTAGGCTGAATTTCAAGCCATCCATGTTTTCCATTGCACACTGCTACCTGAAACTCATGCTGTATTACACAGCACTAGGTACAATATGTTAACAGTTCACAATGTTGTGGGCTTTAACAAAGGATGCTCTCCAAAGATCTCAAAGCATAAAACATATTGCAAAGTTAAATGAAGAGCACAAAAATCCCAATTAGACAAATAGCAGCTTGCCTATTCGCAGATGAAAATAATGATGCACTGAAAGCCACTAGCTGAAAAGAAAACAGTCAACCTCTGACAAAGAACATGGCAGAAGAACTCCAATCTCTTCCTACAGAACTGTACTTTTCATTTCAGGAAAGGCAGATGAGACAGCCAGCGGTGAACTTGTTTGCAAGCTAGGACCTATTTATCAGCGGGTATTAACAGAGTATGAGACTAAGGGTGCACTATTCATGACTGGATTGAAAATTAACAGCAAAGTAATCTGAAGAAAGGGAAGAGAATATTCCTTTCCCACAAGACAGTGATCTAAGTATTTAAAACGTTTATTACTTGTAAAAGACTGCACCAACTGCTTGACCACTTCACCAGGTGCTAAACTGGTATCCAGCCCAAAAGTTGAGCAACAGCCCTAAAATTAGGCACGCTGCTTTGCAGTTGGAGCAAAGACCAGAATTCAAACTCAGAAAAACAGCTGAATTACCGTTCTGCCATGAGTCCTTATCCACATACAGAGCCAACCTGTATCATCAGTGACTATCTACAACTCAAAAGCCCCACCTCTGACTAACCTTGGCCACTCTTTGGACAAGGAAATCCTTCTGGGTTGACAACGTCTACATTCCCTGGGATATTTGTGGAGCTACCAGGAATTCAGCAGCAAGCGCTTCAAGACAAAACTAGCCCAACCAAGCCCACAAATCCCTATTATACAGATCTCCAAACCAGGACAGCTGATAGCACGGTCGTCTTTGGTGGCACTAAAAAGCCAAACAAGAGTTGAGGCATTTCATAAGACTGAGTTT
Source organism: Phoebastria nigripes (assembly GCA_035582835.1). Classification (NCBI taxonomy): domain Eukaryota; kingdom Metazoa; phylum Chordata; class Aves; order Procellariiformes; family Diomedeidae; genus Phoebastria; species Phoebastria nigripes. The sequence goes on from JAYKAV010002988.1 coordinate 2,986,999, forward strand.
TAAACACAACTGCAGTCACCATTAATCCAGCCAGTAATATTTCACTGTATTGTGGCTCACAATAAAACATGAAGATGTATTATCCTAGTCATCATCTCAGTAAACTACAGGGTATACTGCTGCATCTTGTCAATTTACATCATTTTCACTGACATTTCTGGTTAGCAAAAAGAAGTCTTCAGGCAAAAAAGCACACTCACAGAAACATTTGTTATAACAAGCATGTGGCCCTTTTCCCTGAAGACCTGAGCGCTATCTAACCATTATATTTGTTCATGGCATCTTTTCTCTGAATTTACTTGAAGAAAAAAAAGCTTGATCTTCATAGTGACTTCTCCGATCAAGTTGCATCTAGATCATTTTTACATGATGTGTAACCACTAATTTTACTGGATTATTCAATATCTATTTTCAGCAAATTTCTTTATATACAAAAGCAAATGCACTTATCTGAAATGTATGCTACAGCATTTTGACGGTCCATTGCAATGCTTAGTTAGCAGTAAGATTTAGCACTAGCAGAATAACAGCACCTCAGTTGTAAAGTTCAAAGCAAACATAATTGAGTCAAGACGAGAGACCAACACGGGCTCACCTTAAGCATGCAGGTTCTTCCAATTCCCAAAAAAATACTTCGAAGTACAACTGAAAAAAAGAAAAGCGCTTAAACCTACAAGTCTAGATCAAACCTCTTCTCTGCACTCATGTCATAAAACAGTAGCAGCTGTTCTGTGAAACCTAGGCCCGTAAAGCATTACTCACATGTAGCATTTCGTGTGGATTCTGCACTTGAAAATCAGTGGGACTTCCACACGCCCTCAAGGCTTCATAGGAGTAAAGTCTACAGGGAATATAAAGTGTGTTTTCCAAGAAACATGTATGTCAAATCACAGGCATCAGCCATCAGACTTGCTCACTCAGGCTTCCTCCTCTTCCACTGCTGTATCCACATTAAACTCACCTGCACGGCAGAGCATTGGAGTGCCAGAGCAACAGAGAGGCTCTGCATGGGCTCCCCTCCAGGACACACCCTTCCCTGCAACCCCACACTCAGTGCATTTGCACAGTAGGAAAAGAAAAAGGGTAAGTGTTTCAAGAGGAAAAGAAAAGAATGAGAGGTCAGAGAAAAGTCCAGCCCGGCTAAAGAGCCAGTCAGCACAGCAAAACAATACAGTATAGAAGCCGTATACACGATGTTCACAGTTTTGTACCACATTTGTGGTGCCCCAAAATAAGACCTGGAGTCTGGTGACAACCAAGTCACGGGCAAATGGGGGTCTAAAAATCAAAGCATTTCACAGCTACATGATGACTATGAGAACCATAGCGAATTACATCATTCATTCAAGACAGTACGTTATTTCATTCTGCTGTTGCTGATCAAGCTTAACTGGTGGATGTCTCAATGCAGGTTCTTAAGGTGTAAGTTTTCTGTGGTTGGACTTCTACATTTTTAAAAACAGAAAGGGAAAAATACTTTGTGTATGCACATAGCACCATTTTTCAGCTTGTGGTCCCCAAAGCCTGAACTATTTTTAAGGGGACAGAGAAAAGCAACAAGGAAAGCATGTTCTCTCTACAGGGTACTCACTTTCAGTGACAAAACAGGGTATAGATTAAGAACCTAATTCATTCCTCTGGTAGAAGAATACTTGCATAGAAAAAAGAATACAGAATTTTTCTCTGTCTCATACTTCTGTTTCAACCAGCCTAATCCCCATTGCCATAAAAAACTAATCTTCGGGGTCTGGTTCTCTTAAAAAGTGAGACAACACATACTTTTTTTCCAGAACAATTTGTGACTGAAACATTTTAAACATCCTTCCGCTAAAGTGAGCTAAGGCATTACTGTACACCAATACCAGACTACACTTCAGTGGCTTGCCTTTGCCAAGTTGCCTGTGTTGGTTTCTGCTCCTTAGCAAATCAGGGTTGAGAAGTTTTGCCCCATTTCATAAAAGTGAAGCAATTTCTCTTGTTCTGTAACTCTATTTTATATCCAGCAAATAAGCTATTAACTATTACTTTGCACCACAGCATTACCCAATTAGCTGGATCCTACAGTCAAACTGTGTAGCTGTGATACTAACAGAGAAGCTACATAATATTAATTAAAGTGCTTGGACAAATCCTGTTCTCCAAGTGGTGCTCTCTCATCTATCTTGGATATCAATAAAACACATCTGAGTTGTAACTATTCTTGAGTTGCAACTCTGCTGAAGTTTTACCAATAGTCTCTCCCATTAATTTCATACCTGAAAAAAATAGATGATATCTCAAAACAAAGAGGAAAAATCTTCTATGCCATTTGGATTCCTTATCCAACACAGGCTATACATACTGAGAGCAGCTAACAAAACGCAGTCCGAGCGCTGGAAGTGTTCCCAGTCCTGAGTGGGACAGGTTGCCCCCTTAAAAAGGTACCAGGAAAGAGAGAGAAGACAGAAGCATGGTGCCTGACATCCACAGTTAAAGTCACCCCTTTGCAAATCAAATACCAGTTTCAGAATGAACTGAGCTGCCAGTCTCTTTGCCTGTCTAAACATCCCTTATCTTGGAAAGTGAAGTACAATCAGAACAGAGGATAGGTTTCCTTGGTGCAGAAGCCAAACACTTCTGCAATCGCTAAGCTTGTGCACTGTGCGGTACCAGTAAAGGCACTTGGGCAGAAGTGGCAGAGGCTTACCAGGAAGCTGAGCCTTACAAACACAAATTGCAAGACAATACAACAGCACCCTGTTCCATCTCTTACCAACGGCATAATTTTTTTATTCTCCTTCCATAAAATCCATCAATATTTTCCTAAACAAGACATGACGTTGTCTTTCACCCAACACTTGACATTTCTTTGTTTAATCAGAAGCCACTGGCACAGAGGAAAAATCACGCTTGAGGCCACTACAGTACATTGGGTTTGTTTGTTCAGTCTCTGTGCAACTGCTGAATATATCAAACTGGGGAACGTTTTACCACTTGGACATACTGTATTAAGACAATAAATTACAGAAATAGTGTCTACACACCTGTAAACTCTGCAGATATCCAGCAATACTGTGGCACATCATTTTCCTACCCAACTTGGTGCCTGCCGATTCCTTTTTTTAAAGGCACTGTGGGATGTGTCATGGAAAATACCAGACGTGCAAGGTCAAATTCCAGTCAGTCTTCTTCCAGTAGCCATTAATTTTGCCAGCATCATTTTCCAAGTCACATCTGGCACTGCAGTGTCCACAGAAGAAATTAATAGGAACAGGGTAAAAGGCCTACATTTGTAGTGGCATTTGTAGTGGTAAAGGCAGCTGGATTTGGCTTTGCCACTTGAATGAGCTTTCAGTACCATGTACCAGTAATGGCAGAAGTGGTGCAGAGAATTTATCTCAACAGCATGACAGGGTACAGCACTGCTGCTAGGCTCAAACAACTGAACAGGGTATAGAGGGGACCACCAGTAATGATGAGATTTCAAGGAGTCTACTCTTCTCTAAGCTGCTTACTTAACTATGACTTGGTTAAATAATTTCCACAGCATGTCCATCTCAGTGGTGAAACCTTGCTGTGAATACAACAGGTTAGCAGAAAGTGAACGTTATTAAAAAACCATTGTTGAACAGTGATGCTCAAAAACTGTTCACAAATAAATACCTCAGTTGCTTCAAATTCACATTTTGTAATCACAAACTGACAGAAGTGGGATCATTTAATGTATTTTTTGCTTTAGCCTTTTCTAGTCTAAAAACAGTTCAGGAACAATTAGAAAGCAATTTCTACATTATGCATTTTGAAGCAGAAGATTCAAAAATGGTTAAACAGACTTAGGCTAGGTATGTTAACAAATACTGCTTCTGCGCCATTTATTAAGTGAAGTTACAGGCAACAAAACTTGAAAAAGCAGAAATTAACTACCCTGGATTAGAACTGAAGAAAATGCATTTTCAGCAGCCTCACTAAAAGAAGACATCACCTTCCTCTGAAGGAACAACAAAAGAAGATTTCATGTGTGCCAACATTTCACAGGATCAACAGTAATTTGCAGGACCAGTTTCACGGGATCCTTTCTGCAGGGAGAGCGAGCTGTACAAAAGCATTTTTGTGAAAGCAGAGGAGCCACTGTAAGGAGTGGGAATGTAGAAACTAAGGTCAATAACAGAAGGATGTTTTGAAACTGTCATGTAGGGAAGGATGTCCCACTCAAAAGTTGCAAGGAGGAGAGGCATATGAATTTAAACATGATTCACTATATATTTATAGACATTAAATATTATACATTCTATTTACTCATCTTGCTACATTCATCTGTATCCATATTAAAAAAAATTGTGCTTATTTTACAGTTACTGTGTATCACTACATCTTTTTCATATACTAGTAGCTCTTGGAGACAGGTGGCATTTACTAAATAGATACATAAGGGAAGCCACATATCGCATATGACAGTAAATTTATTAACCTTAACTCACAGATAATGCTATATACTGCATCATAGCTGATGTCTCTTCAATAGTTACGGACCTGCAGTAGTTCTTTAATAATATTGTGGCTTATCTCTATATTCAGAATGTATAAATGCTAAGGATAGGAAAAATTCAATCTAAGAGCTTCAGACATTTTCATTATTAATGCTATTTTATATTGGGTTTGGTGCTACTATATTACTTGATTACTTGAGAGACTGATAACAGCTAGGCATGACAAGGATATCATTTTCCAGCAGAAAGAATCATTCTGGTGCTCTTCCTTTGACTTTGATTGGGGTAGGCCCAGAAATCCTACTGGCAATCACCTCTAACAAGCTGTCTGAAACAATCAGAAATTCTGGGTGTTGTACCTTGCACATATCGCAACTGCATCAAACACAAGTGACTGCAGCAGTCTGCGGTATTAAGCTGTCACTTAAGAAGCTCCAAAGGAAAAACCCCAAAAGAAACCCACGTGATTTCACCGTCAAGAAGGAAGAAAGAATGATATTGAGATGTCGCAATTATTTTAAATTTGCCTGAAAATCTGTTCCCTTCCACGCTCCTCCCATCCCCTCCAAAAAAGAAAAAAAACAAGGGGCTTTGTCCTCCTTCCTGCCCTCTATTCCTAGCCCGAGGTGTGCACTGGGATGAAGCAATAAATTGATCAACTGAAAATTAAGCATGAAAAAAAAAAAGTTATCTTTCAGTCTGATCAGTTCCTTCACCCAAGCCAATGAATGCATAAACAGCAGTAACAGCATAAGGCAGGCAGGAACGAGTGGCTGGAAAGTGGAAGAAGAGTAAGGGCAGAACTGCCTTTTTCAACAGTAGCCGATCTAGTTAAAATGATTGTGAAACTCCAACCTGAGCACATCTGAAGGCACAGGAAGACTGAAGGGTCTGCATCTGGGATAGCTGCAAGGAAGCAATGCACAATTACACTGAGCTACAGGTGACAATTATCTTCTATGGGGATGTGACAATCTCAGTTATGGACTTTTTCCCCCCTCACTAAGTCTTCAGGTTTATCAGTAGCAATCCTTAAGAGTATATCTCACAGTCCCGCCTCCATAAGCAGAATGTCATTCACAAAACCTAGAGGAAAAGCATAATATTCCCTCCGCAGATGTCAAACAGTACCTCCCACAATATCCTACATACATCAGCTCCTCTACGTTTTTAAGCCTATTACTAAGTAGGCTTTCAACAGACAAAACACCCATGAATGGTTTAATCATTAACTGTGTAACTTTATTCTCTGACCTTCTCCATAGCCAAAATATTAGGTAAAACACATGGGAACTCTTCTGTGACACAAAGTCAAGTATTCTTTATCATTCAGGCTGTCCTAACTGCTTGTTAGCACAGGCTAAGTTCTCCCAAATACATATTTACTATAATGCAACCTGTTTTCCTTAAAGCTACTAGACTGGGCCAGATAGAGGGAATATGTGGCTTCTCCTGAGCTCTCAGAATCATCACAAGGAAGGTGAAGGTGGGCTAGCTGGTATTAAGGAACAAAAAAACATTCCAATATGACAACTTATCTTCATGTTATTTAAATCTTTGACTTCTTTCCCTTCCCTCAGCAAATTTTAACAAATGCCTACCCTATTCTAATACTACAAGTTAAAGGATGGAAACTCTTCTATTTTACTTGCGCAGGCTCTTAACAGAGTGCAGGTCCACAAAGTTTCCCAGCCCCCAAGTCATTTTCAAAAAGGAAGAACAGATTTACCAGCCCCTGGAAATGATCCTTTCCAGCTCAATTATACACTACATTATAAGCAGGAGCTCAAAAGCCCCAGATAAAAGGAGCTAGAAAAGGGCAAAGAGAAGGCATAAAACACATGACACGCATTTGTGAAAACAACTCTCATGTAGAACACTGGGCATCTGGGAAATAAACCCTGATGAAGAAAGGGAACAAGAGGAAAGACAAATGCTGCAAAGAAGAAAAAAGAAGAGCTAAGGGATTTGCATCTAGAAGAAAGTACAACAGAGAAGCCTGAGGCTGTTACAAAACACAGAGAGAAAGCAGGGTGGGGCTTACCTAAACCACAGTGAGGAAGAGAAGATAATTCAATTTGAAGCAGAAAGCAAAAAAAAAAGAAAAAAAAAAGGAAAAAAAAAAAAAAAATAAAGAAGAAAACAAAAAAAAAAAAAAAAAAAAAAAAAAAGCCACCAGGCCTTCCAAAACAGACCTGTATTTTATAGGACACAGACAGGAAAAAACAGAACCATCAGCAAGTGATATGGAAGGATTTTCCAAAATCAAAGATAAATTGGGATCAAAGGAAGACATGCAAGGCAAGTGGTCAGTGTTTAAGCATGAGACAAGAAACAGTTCGGCATCCAGGTAATACTTCTTCCTTTAGGAATATAATCTTTTCTCATTGGGCACTTCACATCTTCCAAGATTCTAGATATTAATCTCCCCCTATATATCCAGCTGTGTCCTCCATTATAAAGCTATCTATTACATTATCTCTTCAGTCATATTTAATTGAGTTTGCCAAATTAATCATGAAAAGCATAATCTTCTTACATATTTAATATTCTATTAGATGATCTTAAAGTATCAATCATCATTATGCATATAAAAATAAAAGTTACAAATTCTAAAACGAGAACCTGGATCTTTTCCTCCGAGTTGGAGAGATCTGCTTTGTCCTGCCTTTCTATTTTACAAAATAACATTATGCATTTTGATTTACTTCAAAATCAAATGTTTTCTTGTGAAAAGAACATGGCTACACGTTAGTGGTTCTGGGTATGCAAAGATTTTTTTTTTTTTTTAATCGTTCACTGCTTCCTATGAGTTTCTTATCACCAGATATTCTGTGGTTTTCTGATAATCACATTCAGCAGAGCAAGCTTTTCACCAAACTGGAATATTTCACCACACTTCCACATATTTCACCTGTGACTATTCTATCTGTAGCAGGTAGATTTAGTAAGCGCAACTATCTAAAGTTGTCCAAAATTAACTAAGATTTACCTGTTCAACATATATGACTTCCTTCTATACATTTAGAAGTAACAACGTGATCCAAACAGTCTCTTTTAGGTGTCATTTGGAAAGATAATAGTTTCCTGAGGGTAGCCAACTTAAGGCGTTTTTCTTCTGTTTGGCAATCACCTTTAGTTGCCAGAGGCAAAATTTTATCTCTATTCACATGAAGCTTTCCCTACAGCGTTGCCCACAAGAACTTCCAAGGGAGTGTTTGATGAACTGGTTGCAATGTAGTTTCTCTGCTTTTTGAAGCTTTCTTGGAGGAAGACCATTAAACAATATTAATAGTTACTTAAATGTTTGTTGGTCATGGCAAGCTGATGTTGCAACCGGGCCAAATTCCTATTCACGGACAAGATCCCTGTAAGAAAATTAGAGTGCATTATCTGAAACAGCCTGCCTGCCAATTTCCTTGTCTGCCCGATTTATGGTGGTCATAGTGTCACTGTCTGACAATGTTTCCCAGAAGACCCTGTGAGTCATAGCCCTTCTATAGGGACAGACCAGAACGACTCACAGGCAACCGTTCGGCTACCTCGGCATTCGGGGGTACAAGCAATGGCTTCCGACATCAGCTATTTTCTCCTCTTATTTGGCAGAAACTCTATCCTTGATATTCAGGCACAGACACTATCTTCAGTTTAGAGGTGTCTCTGTTGAACTGTTCTGCTAGGACTGCTAGCACTGCTCCTAGCCACTGCTTCAGTAGAAGGAAGCCATCACATTTTTAATTTGCCTGGGTTTKCTTGCAATTTTGATTTTTTTTCTTGCCCGCTGCTGAGGAAGACTTTGTAGCCTAGCACAGTCACTGATGTCCTACCACATCTTTGGCATTCAATTTCCTGTTTGCTTGCGTGTCACTGACTTGTCATTGCATCTGATGCTAATCTAAGCTTGACAAGTCATTTACTTTTGCTGTTTTGAACTGCTTTCATGTCACATATATGCTATCTCATCCTCGTGAGTCACTGCTTGCCTCCTGAAAATAAGGCACTCCTCAGTGTAATGATTTCTTCTGCTACAATTACTCTGCTCTTCTAGTCTGAGGGCTATCTTCAGCTACTGTGTTTTTCTCTGCTGGACTGAGGTTCCAACTTTTGCACATTCTTTGTCTGTTTTGCTCTGTACTTGCACTTTTGCAAAGAAAAAAAAGTCACGCAGCAGCATTTTCATCCTCACCCTGCAGTATCTTGTGAAATTCCTGTCTGCCATACATACTTTGTGCTTGCTGTACCCATTGTTTTTGGCTATAGGTTAAGTCAATAGCTTTACTCTGGGTCTGTCTGTCTCAGGAGCTTTAGCATGATTTTTGTTTGCTTTCTCAGTCATGTTCCTGAATTTTTCATCCTTGTTACAATTTTCCATGAATTAGCTTAACTTTCATGGAGATATAATTGCCTGAAATAGCTATCCTGCCCAAAGCAGGCACTATAGTGATCTATTTTTCAGTTGTGGATTACAACAGTTCAAAAGATACCTTTCATGTATACATTTATATAAAAGTACATATTTTGTCACGATTTTTCTACTATAAGACTCTTCGAACATAATCTCTTTCTAATATTAAGACATTTGCAGAAACCTTCTTGAATTTTGTAAAGCTTTTCCCAGCCTACTGCTTGTGAATCATGCACCAACTTTAATCTATCTCAACTAACAAACTATTCTTAGTCCTTCTCCTTCTCCCAGTCCACCAGAATTTCATAGTTCTCCTTGTGGTTTGTGGTTCTCCTTGCTCAATCAGCTATCAGGGATTTACCTACAACATGCTGCCTGTATTAATTTCATTGATGTGTTTTGCAAAATTATCCTTTTTAATCTCACAAACCTCTTTCAGGAGCTAAATCACACCTAAAAAGAGCATTTACTGTGCTGCAGCAGAAAGAGTTTGTTACAAGAAAGGTGAAACACTTAGGCACTATCCATTCCTTAACATATTGCTTAAAACCTTTCTTTTAACTGTTTGTTACAAAATCCCCTGAAGTGGCAACAAATGCAAGAGAATAAATATAAACTCAGATGTTTTCAAATCATAGCAAAAGCAACATTACCAGAAGTTTGAGTATTGGCACCCATAATATGTTTCTAAGCAAACATAATTCCCACTAGTAAGCCAACGATTTATAAAGGTTTAAACATCATAAATTGCAATTTTAGCTAGTTTCTCTGTACGACAACTCTCTCTACTCTGTTGGTAGGTACAATATTACTGATGTGCCACTATGCTAGTGAACATTGCTCAGAACAGTGATTGGCAACTAGGACGACAGCATTAAGGATCCAGCAGGCTACCTCACCACCCATGCAAGGCAAGTGCTTTTGATTCACAGTCACCATTCCTGGAGTACAACCCATGCACTTGTTGAGATAAACATAAATGTATTCTTAGCTCCATGCATAAGTTATCAGCTTCTCTACAAACCCTCCTAATGTTACAGAGATTTCAGTAGTTAGGAATTCATGGCTCATCTCTGCTTCCATCAAAGTTCATGAGGAAGCTGAAAATCTGAATGAAAACAGAAGCAGATCAAGCAGGGAAGTATATTAATCTAAAATGTACATAAGTCTTCAGGGAATACGTATCTGATAATTAAGAATATGGCACCGAATCATCACAAAATTTAAGCTACAATGCTTTATATTTAAGTTTGTGTTGCCTTTTGAATCTCCCCCCTCCCCAAATTATATTTGGTCCCGACTCAAATACGAGGAGGTAACATACACATATTTTAACACAAAATGAGATAGCCTAAATCTCATGTAACAGTACTTCAGGAAATACAGTACCATTTCCCCTCTGCAGACTAATAGAGATGTGAAGATGTAAATCTGAACCTATTTTTAAAGAACCAAATGTGCCACACTGATAACCACATTCATTGGCTATAATCCTTATCACCCAAATACATATGGTGCAAGCTAAGACAAGATCACTCTCCTGCACTTGTATATAATTTCGTGTTGAAAAAAAATCATCACACAGTAGCCATGGTTACCCATAGAAGATAAGAGCAGCATTTTTCATCCAACAATGTCAGAAATGTGCATAAATTCAGGATCTGCACTTGATGTTTTTTTCAGGCCTCCCCATCTGCACATTTATTTTCTGCTGCCTGTGTATATCCTTTGACGTAGTAGGATTCTACATATTTCAAGGAAGAGTTCTTTTTTACTCTGCTTAATCTAAAAAGCAGTTTTCAGTTATCCCTAAAGCACAAATTAATTGCAAATCTATTCTGAAAATCAGAATCTAAAGCTTACAGAAAAGCTTTTAAAACAACTGTCATGCTCATAATAAGGTGGCTCCATTTAACATTTGACACTTATTTACTGAAAAAACTATACTGTCAGCGTACCAACTGGTACAACACTGCTTTCGTATGTCTTCATGTTATAAAAACAACAATGCTAAAAGAAGCCATTAACTTATTTCTTCTACCAAAAAAAACGTTGTTTTATTTCATGCTTAACTTATTTAGTGAAACTCCATGTTGTGGATGCCTAACTCTCCATAGAGGTAAAATGGAAACAAAACATTTGTGAGAGATTAAAACCAGATTAGCCTACTGCTAAATTTTACAAAGAAAGTGTGAGTATCAAGTCAAGTGCAGTGCTGCCTTAATTGTGGGTGACATTTGCAAACCTGGGACACAGGTCATATGCTATTCACGGAAATGCTGCATCTGTTCTGTAGGGCTGTTCCCTTCAAAAAAAAAAAAAAAAAAAAAAAAAAAAAAAAAATCTAATTCGCCAAAAGCGAAGACATCTTGCAGAAATGGGCAAGCTACAATTATCACTCTAAAGACAGACAGATTAGAGACTGTCTACTGAAGAAACGTTTAAAAAACTCACCTGCCAGGGAGATCTGCTACCAGCTTACCCCAAGCAGCTCCACAGTTAAATAACTGGGATGATCACCTTCAAATTTAGCATCCAGTGTTTCTAAGAATCTCTCATGGAAATAGGATTCCCAGGATTGGGGGGGGGGATCAGGAAGCCCAGTACTCACTGGGCCATCTGAAAGATACTAGCAGTCCTATCTCCATGTGCATCAACAAGCCAAGGACACATATGCAGCTGCCCACGGTGATGGATACAACACACAAAATAGACTACTTTGCCAATTGCAGGAAAAATTTCTCCCCTGCTCCCAATTTCTGGATGGCCTTTGTACCTCCATGTGCTAGCACAGGTGAGTATGGGCTCCTCTAGAAGTGTTTTAGGATCCTTGGTGACAACGAACAGAATATATTTAGCAGCGTAGTACTGTGCAGCTAAAGGATTTAAAGCTATTTGAAAGACATGGTAATTTAAATCCAAACAATTCCGCTTCAAAGGGATCCTCATCACACACACAATATCCCGTGCCTAGATCAGCCAACAGCAGCAGAGAACCAAAGCAAGCCCYTGCCTGAATGGAGAATTATTAGGAGTGAAAAACCAACTGAATTTTATACCTTATCTAAACTTGACTGAGTAACTATTAGTATTGGTGGGATTTAGAGGAAAAAAACACAAACAAAACAAAGCTGTCTCAGTGAGATGCACAGACATAAACTAGCATGTGATTTGGACCAGGATGGCAGGGTGCAATGAAGAAAGAAAGCCTACAGTCAGTATTATTTGCCAGAGAAAAAGGGAGACAGCCCAGCTGGACCCATGTGCAGCAAAATTTATCAGTGAGATGTATCACACACCTCTAAGAAGCTAGAATGCAAGAGGGGCTTGTGCTAGTTTTGGCTGGGATAGAGTTAATTTTCTTCATAGTAGGTAGCATGGGGCTATGTTTTGGGTTTGTGCTGGAAACAGTGTTGATAACACAAGGATGTTTTGTTATTGCTGAGCAGTGCTTACACAGAGTCAAGGCCTTTTCTGCGTCTTACACAACCCCACCAGTGAGGAGGCTGGGGGTGCATAAGAGCTTGGGAGGGGACACAGCTGGGACAGCTGACACCAACTGACCAAGGGGATATTCCATACCATATGACGTCATGCTCAGCATATAAAGCTGGGGGAAGAAGGAGGAAGGGGGGGACGTTTGGAGTGATGGCGTTTGTCTTCCTAAGTAACCATTACACATGATGGAGCCCTGCTTTCCTGGAGATGGCTGAACACCTGCCTGCCGATAGGAAATAGTGAATGAATTCCTTGTTTTGCTTTACCTATTAAACTGTCTTCATCTCAACTCACAAGTTTTCTCACCTTTACTCTTCTGATTCTCTCCCCCATCTCACCAGGGACAAGTGAACAAGCAGCTGTGTGCTGCTTAGTTGCTGGCTGGGGTTAAACTACAACAGTCCTTTTTGGCACCCAACGTGAGGCCCGAAGGGTTCAAGGTAACGACAGGTTTGATTAGAATGTGCTAGATCAAATTTATAGCTGTTACTGCTGTTTAGCTATTAATTGGCAGGCTCCCGTGCTTGCCATGGGGCTTGCTTGCCTTACTGTAAATTAGAGTCTTGTGCTCATTAGTGGCGGCTTTTTGCATTCATTGCTTGCTGTACTGCTTATCATCTTCTCTGCTAAGGAGATCCTACTGCCATGCTTTCAAGAGGAGAAAAAGATGTTGTTCTCACTTGTGCAGGGCTGAAGATGTAAGCTCTGGCTGTTTTGGAAGCCAAAGGCTGAAATGCTGGCTTGGAAATACATTTGGGTAGGATTTCACCTCAGAATTTTGCCTTCAGGAAAGGAATGATAGCTGTAGTACAAAGCTGCTCCCCTAGATGTGGTGATATTTTCACAAAATATTATTTTCTACATCCTTTTGTGTGGCCCTCTGTTTGTAAAACACTCTGAATTCTTCCTACGCTAACATTCAAGTATATATTGTTTTATTAGGCCTACTGAAGAAAAATAATTTTTTAAGAAGTCAAAATAAAGAATATTACAAAAGAAATAATTTCCATGTTTTAGATGTGCTGAAAAAAAACATGTGTTTTAGGGATACCTACTTATGTTTTAAATTAGAGTAATCATTGCTGGAAGAGAAATCCATTCAACCTATAACAATTCCTGCACAACATTCATTCTCCATCTCAACAATTCTGAGAGTGAGGCTCACTCAGCCTATGGGATTTGTTTTAATTGAGCAGATCTTAGTGACAGCCAAAGCTTTGTAATTTTTATTTTTTGTTTTAAATCAAGATATTCATAGGTCTAAGTTTAAACTCAGACCTAGCTGCATTCATATTTAGCAATAATGAAGATGCAGATAAACATAGGATGGATAAGTATGAGTGTTAACATACCTACTTCAATTGTACTATTTATATATTTTCTGCACAAAAGAAATCTTGAGGATAGGAAACAATTTACATAGTAATCACTACATAAAATAGCATGATGTTAAAGGTGATGTCAGAATGTGGAACATAGGGTTCACAATCATTTCTCACACACGCTACCAACTGCCTTAGTCTCTCTCCATTCATACTCCAGTTTAGGCAATGCCTATTTTAGATGTCTGCAAAGATCTCCTGTGTACTTAAGGATGCCAGATATTTATAATTCAATTTATCTTGTGAGATCTTTTTTTTTTTCCAATGATAGACTTTTTTTTTCCTAAAATACTATGTGTACAGATTAACGCTTCAGTTACTTAAGATAATAAAATTATTTTTATTATTATTGTGCTGATCTGTACAACGCTATAATAGTTCTGTACTGGAAATTATGTAGGGGAGAGAAAAGCAGCAGCTTATTGAGGTGTTGGTAGACCACAGCTCTTCGCAGCCTAAGCACGTCTCTGCAAGATGCCAGAGGGATAACAAAAAACATTTGCACTTCTTGAAAGCTGACTACTGAATTTCTGACAAAGGATATCCAAAGTGAAATAATGATAGAACAAACACTATTTTTCTTTCAGGTATAGTTCTCTAAGGGATGAGTCAAATGATTAGCTAGTCTGTTTTTTTAGTGAACAAAAGGCTCTTTACTGACTCCCGTTAGAATCTGCTACCTGTGTCTCAACGGTGTGTACACACGCACAACAAGGGAGGATCTAAACAGCTGCCAGGGGCTTTGGCACAATACACTGCAGAGTAAAATTTTTGAATCTATAACAATACATGTATATTAGAACACGATCCTCGCCAAAAATACATTGTGTGAGCTGAACGAGCAACTTCTGTAAGGCACTAGTTTGCAGCAACTAGAGAACAGCAAAAATACCAGCAGAACTGCCTGCTCCAGAATCAAATCCTACTGACTGGAGGAGGAAAGAAAGAAAACTTCTGAAGTCCCACTATAATAAGCGTATTTCCTTCAGTTTTGTCCTGTATAAAGTGTTAGTATAATAGCTCTATAACTCCTAAAATAGTTTGAAGATGCCACTTAACACATTCCTTAAAGACCAACAAGAACACAGTACAATAAAATTATTTGTTTTTTTCTTTTACTTGATAACTAATGTCAATTTATCTGAACCTCTAATCAACTTAGGCTTTCAACCTCACATTTTTGTGCTGTCTCAATATTTTCAGGTTTTATTTCTTTTTTGTACACTTTCCCACTAATGGGTATATGTTCCTACAATGTTCTTATAAACGTGGGCTTTTACCTGTCCGAAATAAAGGTCAGCACCGACAAGCAGATACTCCGTTCCATTACTGGACAAATTTTGCATACATGCCCTTTCACAAACACTGCATATACACTCTGGATACTTAGCTGGTCTCTAATAGCTATAAGTACTGCACAGATACTCATATCAGTAGATATTTTACTTAACGTGCTCAGTAGGTTCTGTCCCTGCTACAAAGCACGTTAGCCAACATTACAGCCCTGAAAACATAACTTCAGGAGACTTTATCACAACACATTCAATAATAATGTAACACTGGCCATCAAAAATATAATCACAGAAGTTTCTTTAAATCAGTGTTTCCAAGACTGCAGATACCTGAAGGTGTTTAAGACATGTATTGAAAGTACCAGGTGCTTCAACTGTGACTCACTGCTATACATCAGGCATTACTGCTGGTCAAGCTTTATTTGTCAGAATCTGCAAATACAATAGCCACAGTAGAATCAAAATGTTAAGCAGGAATGTGTCATGATAATGTCAGAGAGAATTACCTCCGTTTTTCTACTCAACAGGTCATATAGTGACTCTCTTTTTTACCATGAAAAGTTATTTCTGGATGATCTGTTTGTTCAGGAAAGCAAAATCATCTTCATCCAGAATGACTGAATTGGGAATAAAGTGTCCAGAGATTTACAAACAGAGCAGTCTTTGAAAGCCATAAATAATGATTAATCAAATATGCTTAAAACCATACTACTATGTGTTGCGATCTTGCCTCCCTGAACAGGGTTATGCTGGGTTGGTACTTTAATGTGGCTTGGAGGAACACCTGGACGCTCAAGAAAACAGAGCAAGTTAGTGTTGAACCAATTCTCCAGTGTGATGTTAGCATAACTATCCTGCTGCAGTTGTAAATTAAATACAAGGCAAGGTCCTGACCATTTGTGATCATTACAGATCCCATGATACCTGAATGCCAGTTTCAGTAACCCAGATAAATTCCAGTTTGGGAAATTTCAACTTATTTTTTATACATATTCACTGTGGTTTCATCAAGAGTATGATATTCTTCTACCCTTCTTGTTTGAGATTAATATGTTCAGTGCCACACAGAGTAACAGCAGTTGTTGTATTTTTGTGGTGAGTGAAGTGACTACTATATATAGTTTGCAATCAGGATGTACAGCATCTAGTCAAAGGATGATACAGGTAAGAGATGTTATAATGATTCCATTTTCAAAGTACCACCATGGAAAACCAGCATGATAATGATTTAGCAATTTTCTTCTTGCCTCTATTCATCACAGAAGAATCATTCTATAATTACATTATTCAGTTTTATAGATCTTTGATGACATTTTTCTAGAATTTTTTCTTTTTAAACTGGATACCTACAAATAAAATGTTAAGAAACCACCCTGTCTCTCAACATCATGCACAAGTAATCAAGTATAGGACAGTTTGCAGAGAATTAATGAGTTTTAGAAATACAGCATAGCAATTACATGCAAAACTTGTCACAAAAAACTACAGAAAGCAAGTAGAAACACAAAAGTCTCCATTTTTTTTATTCTGAGAACCAGAGAGTGTTTTCCTAATGCATCACAAGGTACTAAATACCTCAGGACTCAGAAATACATGGGGCTACAAGACAAGAGAAAGAGAAAGGTTGCCAAAGGTTTTATAGATCGAGAGCAGCACCTCAAAGCCACTCAGACTGAGCCTCGCTGGCTAAGAATTGAAGTCACACAGTTCCAGTTGGCACAAAGACATCTCAGTTCAGCATTCATAAATTGCAAAAACTGATTGAGAGTGGTGGGAAATGTACACTGAAGGCAAAAAGCTCTAAACCAGATCACAACAAATCAAACATCTATACAGAAACACCTGCTTTCATACAAAAATACAGATAAGGGACAAGTTCTCTATTAAAATGCCCTGACTTAAATCAAGAATGCAATTCATCCCATCTCACAACTCCAGGACACTGTGGGGAAAAGGAACAGTAAAATAAACTGGATTTTAATGTATAGTCTAAAATGTTTGCAACTAACTGGCTACATTAAAGTTATATCCAAACAATTTCCTACTTTCAAAGGGAAGTAAGCATTGAAATGTTGTTTCACTCCCTTGATTAAATAAGCCAGACTGGCCACACTCACATGCTTTAACAAATAATTGCTTTGTTGATTCTTTTCCAGTTTATTTGTCTGCAATAATTAAGGTGCTTTCTCTAAGCCACTCGGCCCAGGAATTACATGGAGTTATGTTCTATAGGCTAAATAAAGGACATTGCCTCTGATCTGCTAGCAAATTTTAAGAGTGGATCATCCTGACCCAATTAACTTGTCCTGTTAGACTGTTTTTGCTGAGAGATGCAGATGAGAATAGCTTAAAGCCAGACTGCACAAAGCAACATGTGCTGGCATCCTTAGCAGTGAGGATTAAGAAGAAATGCAGAAAGCTCTGTGTATTTTCCATGTCCCTTACGGTCATGAAGGGAATGTCCCACTCAGCCACCTGAATGGTAGAAATTACAACAGGCAAAGCCCAGGCTGTATTTTATCTTTGCAGTTCCACAGCAAATGAGCTTGTCCATCTTCCCTTCTGCCAACAACAAGCAGGTTAACAGCAGCAGACTTCTGTTACACAGCGATAGATGTGAGAAAGGGAGGCAGCTAAACGGTTTATTGTGTTCAGCACAACACCCTGAAGTCACTATTTGAAAAAAAATATACAGGAAAATTAGTACTCACTGGCATGAAAGCAAGCCTGGGGTTTTCTTACTCTGTGTGTGCATATGCGAGAGAGAGCTCTGCTGTATATTGCYGAAGTTTGGTTTACAAGGAAAGTTTTCTTCCTTCACCAAGCTTGCACTGATTTTAAACACGAATATCCCCCAAATCGCCTCCTGTTGCTCTCAGGCAAAGCACAGTGATAWCACCTGTGGAAAATGCCACCAAAGGAACTAAGCACAACCAGTGGCATGACTCAGGTAACYGCTCACGTATAACACAGAAGCACAGTGGCCAAGAATACACAGATAGATGATGCTTGGCTACACCGATCAGACCTGAAACAAAGCTACAGGAGTACGACCAGGTTRCTGTTATACAGCAAAAACAAGAGATCAGATTTTGGTCTTGCTTCTACCTACTGCATGCTCTGATCCCGCAGGCAGCCACTGCAAAATGGACGTGCTGTGCCCATGCGGCCCCACTCAAGGTGGTGCTCTCACTCATGCTGCACCACTTACAGGATCAGAATCAAAAATTTAATAAACTTCACTCGAGTCAGAGTTGTGGGGGATCATGTAAAAGGAGATCCGACTCCTCTTCCAGATGCATGGGGTGCCTGCGCCCAGGGCCGGCAGCAGGGCTGAGGAGTCCCTGCGAGGAGAAGCCGAGGCTGCCCCAGGCAGGACACAGCCGGTTCCAGCCGGTTCCGGAGGGTTCCAGCAGCCTCACAGCCAGGCCCCACCGAGCCCCACAGCCCCGTGAGTGATGCCTCAGGGGAGCAGAGGCAAGAGGAGGGAAAACACCACCAGGAGCAGGGAGAGGCAGAGGAGCTGGGAGCAAAGGAGGGAGGCTGAGGTGGGGAAAAGAGGGATCCACGAGTGTCGTCCATCCATCCCTGCCATTTCAGGTACCATCAGGAGAGTCGTTAAAGACAGATGACAAGAACATCTGTCTGTATCCATTTTGAATCCACGCTTTTTCAAAGGCAAACGGCATATACCATATCTATCTTACATTTTCAAATACATTTCTGAACACCAAATGGAGCACACAGGAATCACTGAGGGTGGAATTTTGCTTTCTGAAATAGAGGCCTATTTTTGAGAGGTGAGAAAAGCTCCCTGTGGATTCATACTTACATAGGGGACCTGAAGCCCCTGAGAACAACCAGTTTCCTAAACAAATAAAGCCAGCCCCTGACAATAAAAATACCTTCTTCAGCGTGTTAAAAAACAGGTAGCTGAGTATTTAAAGCAAAAGCAGATATTTGAGTAAGATAATACCTTTAAGGTGGTGAACATTTGAATTTCCCTTGTTCTTTTTTACCTCAAGAGCAACCTTTCCAACATGTGTACTACTTTTGTTTCCAGAGTAATAAGACACAGAAGACAGTCAAAAGCCTTTGTGTAATTTCGATTAATGGTACACCTTGTTAATGGCTAAATTCAGAGCATACATGCCTGGCAAAATTATAACAGTGAGGGTATTTCATGAACGAAATAGTTTACCAAAACATGTAGTGAACTCTTCATCACTCAAAACTTCAAATGAAGGTTAATAGTCTTTATAAAAATTCTGTTGCAATTTAACCAGCATTATGTACAGCTGTTATGTTCTGCTTTGCAGAAAAATCAAGACAGGTTGAATGCAACAATCCTTACTAGCCTTAAGAAACCCAGTCAATCTTAAGTAGAAACACTGCATCCATTTTCCAACATCAGGTGCCAAACTTCAGATTTTGTAGCGTCAATAGTCCTTTTACTGTTGCCTTCCTTCTCACTTTGTGCTGTGAACTGCTGCCCACTTGGTTTATAAGCTTAGATATTTTTCCATGTCAGGTTTAAAAGTACAGTGGCCTTCCCTCCATGAGAGGGAAGCTGTGCTATTTATGATGAAAAGCACAAATCCAACTTCTCAACACCCTGGAAAGCCCAACAGAATTCTTTTTTTGGGATTTAAGCCTCAGCAATGATAAAAATGGATCCTTTCAGTGCAGATTCACTGCACTGTACCTTCTCTGCAAAGGTAAGGGTTATTTTCACATAGGCTGCATTTGCACCTTATTGAGAATGAACCTTTTACAGTATTTATAACTCATTCCCACAGCTAAGGGGAATGATTCAGAAAACACAATGTTCCTTCTAGCTTTGCATAAACCTTCTGTCCTGTATGACATCCCTCCAAACCTCACTGTACGTCTTGCCCATTACAACTTTAGTAGTAACAACATCATCACCACATTAGTCTGAACACCCTAAGGCTTCTTACCCTACAGTTTTCCTCCCATGTCTGACCAGGAGCTTAATTCTACCAGCCCAAAAGAAAGCTCTAAATAAGCATGTTTCCAGCACCTTCATGCAAAGGACTTACTCAATAAGAAGTCAGTAGTAGAAGCTATGCAATACTCTTCATGATTATAGATTCCCATGTTTTGTTACACTTGCTTTCTAGCAACTATGAAGAAATGGTGCTGTCATGAAAACAATACCTTACAGGAAAAATTTCTTAAACTTACATTTTTCCAGCTAAGCTAAGCTAAAGYATCTTACTGGGAGAACAATAACTCATACAAAGCACTGTAATACTAAAAATAAGACATCTGTATGGCTATGCCTTCTCCACTTGATTGCAAACAAGATTAACACAGTGTATAATCAATATAAAATTGTATTAGCCATACAGGCTGTTTTCTACCAAGATGTAGCTAAATGCAAATACACGTTTCATTTTAAAATCTCTATCCTTTTATTTCGAGACAGTAGAAAATGCTATGCTATCATTATAGAACTAAGTCTTCTCATAGTCAGAAACGATGGAAGTATGTAACTGAGAAGCTGCAGCAAAAAGAAAAACAAAACCAGTTGCAGCCTGTAGTCATGCTAATTAAAATCAATCTATTGCCAGTTAAAAATCACAAAGAAATGAAGATGGTGTGATATGGTAGCAACACAAGAACTGCGTTAATTAAAAAGTTAAAGGTAAGGCAAAATTCCACAAAAACTAAGAATTAGCATCATAGCTGTCTCCAGTACTGGAACTAAATGATCTTCAGGCATTCAATACGAATTGACAGGATTTTCTAAACCTCTGCAAGGGAGCGCCTGCCGTGCCACTCTGGTGGTGGTTCTCCTCTGTGGGGGATCCAGCAGGGAACCTCCTGGGTGTACAGCTTGGGACAGAGCTTTAGCCAAGAACAAGTCAGCATGAAGGAGCAGAAGTGCAGATAATGCACTGCCTTCCCTGCTAAAAGGAAAGATGCCACGAAAGGCATTTTTAGTCCCATTTGCCATTACACCAAGGAAGCCATTAGCACTGTGCCTTAGGAATGGGGGGTAAAACATAAATAAGAGAGCCTCAGTGGCCAAATATCAGGTTATATGTTTTCCAAGCCTTGCCCTGAACTTCACCTGGATCCCTAACCTACATAGCGCAGCGCTCACCTTAGCCACTCCACAATCTCATGGGGCTAAAGGGAGCGACTGGAAGAGTTTTGCAACTTTTGTTCTGCCGTAATTGCCACCAAAGAAACACAACAGATGAGGATAGTACTATCTCTAAAAAAAAAAAAAAAAAAAATCCAAAATATTTTTTACATCTACTTTTCTATTTTTATAATTATCACCCAAATAAGCAGAATATACACACACAAGTTTCTGAGAATATACAAGTCATACCATCATTATGATAAGTTTATAGCTAAGATTTTCTCACCTCAACAACTTTAGCAAACACCCATGTGATTCACAAACAAGGATTTGCCAGTATTTTTACTGGAGGCTAGAAGTTTACTGGAAAACATACTGAATTGGGTACCTCCTGCTTTTTATCCTACAGAAAACAACAGGATAGCATTTTTAGTATGGGCATCCATCTAATGAAATAGCAAGGGTACATAGTAGCTATGATCTGATCATAAATCATGGTAGTTTTGTTTAAGGAAAAAACATGAATATAGTGAAAAAGAATCATGAAGTAACTAACTACAGACACACTTAAAAACATAAGATTACAGTGAAATTCAGCTAAATGGAACATTTGCAAAATACCTAACCAGCCATTTTCACCTGGGTGGGTGTTTTTCTTCATTAAAATGAAATTTAACTACTGATTTTTTTRCTTATCCTTGGAAGATCAGCCTCTGTGGGGTCTGGTTCTCAGTCTGCAAATTTTGTTCTGGAACTCCAAATTAAAAATAGCAAAAGAGSAAAATAATAAATCACACAAAAAGCTCAACCTAGCCTTAAGGGACATGCATGACCATGCATCCACAGTAATTCACAAGCTACAACACCAAAAATCTCAGGTAGGAAACAGGTGACCTCAATGAAGTTTCCACTCCTGAGGCAGACAGTGTTGACATTCAGCAACAATGCCACCATCAAAAAACCTTTCCACTGTCACTGGAAATTACCTATGGAGTTGATATAAATGGCCAAATCGAATTTTTTCCAGGGGGGCAAAACAAACAAACAAGCAAGCAAACAAAACCAACAACAAATCAGGATAATACTACCCCTTTTTATACACTTTTAGTGATGACAGCTTCTCAGGATGTCATTATACCAACAACTGTAGAGTCAGTGTGTCTCTGCATGTTATCAGATAAGTATACTTGAAAAATAGACTTCTGAATAAATTGGTAAGTTCAGATGCAAAGTAGTTAATGGTATCTAATATACAGTTATCATTCGCAAATAGCTTTCTGCACCCGTAAGAATAGAACATGGACATAAATAAAGAGCAGGTGGACTCTCAAATGCCCATTTACAGTTCTTAACGCAAATAGCAGCTTCTACTAAGCACAAGTTAATGAGTAAAAATTAAAGCTAAGCTGATAAATGAATACTTTTCACAAGCATAAAATAAGCCAAAGAGGATAAATACAGACTCATTTCAAATCTTAGTAGTATGTTTGATTATATACTTAGTACTAAATATATATATATTTCAACTACATTTTTATATATATATATATATTACATCATAAGGGCAAAGCTGTATGCCAAGTTACCATGACCAGAGTAGATTATCAGAAGGTTTATTTCCAAGAATCATTAGCACTGTTCTAGATGTTGCCAATAAATAGTTCAAGAAAATATTCAATATATTTATCAATTTTAACTTGTTTCAGTGTATCTGTTGCACTGCAGTTCAAAACAAGAAGTTTTAATTTATCCATATTAATAACTCAGCTACTTTGGGAAACTGGGGGTTTACTGGCCTGTATGTAACCCACACCTCCTGACAATTACAGATTCCCCAAAGACTTTTGACTACAGTATGAGACACAGGATAAGGAAAAACTGTGATGCTTAAGTGATATAAAGCCATTTTAGGCCTCCTTTTGGAGGATCTCCTTGCAGTTTTAGAACTACTTGCATGTTGTGGAGGTTATTTGACAAGAATGCCAGTAAATGTTTAACTTACTAGTATTTTTTAATAATTTAGCCTCAGTGTTTATAGGAGCTTTGCAAAATTAATACAGAGAAATCAAGCCCTCACAACATCACGTCAGACAGTCCTCATCATTAAAAGCTGCAGGAGAGTATATGACTTAGCCATTCGGCCTAAAGGAAATGCAACCTAGAAGAGCCAGTGCATTCACACAATTCTCCCATCTTCATTATTCTGGAAGTTCTTGATTTAGTTGTTTCTGATGAGCACAACTAATTGTGCTTGCTGCTGGGGAGAGAGAGGGAAGAGTTTCCTGAGAGAGTTAGAGAAGTTTCCTTCTACAGAACTAAAGCCAGTAGTTCATCCATCCCTGGAGATTCACTGAAAGTTAGGACAACCCAGTATAAAGTTTTGTTCAAGTGATTTACCACTTTGCGATGTCCTAATAAGAAAAGCAGGGTGCATTTAAGACATTGTGACAACTTGGATTTCAAATGTGACAGCTTGACAGGTGAAGCAGTGATGCTCACCAATGTAAGTTACTGAAATAAGCCTGAGGTATAACTCCCTGCAGCTTGTAAAACAGCCATATCAGCTTGAGTGGACAGACACAGATGATGGTACCTGAGTAACAAAGATGCTCTGTCAGTCTGGATCTCACTACAGTCTCCACCATCTTTTCCAGTTGCTTTTCTCCCTTTCAGTACTACCTCAGTCTTGTTTCTGTTGATCAAGCCAGCTAGTTTTCATCCCAAACTCGCTCTCAGATTGTCTCACTCCATCAGATGTTTCCAGCTGGATGGTCCCAACACACTTGATGGCCTCATAGCCCATGTTTCATTACAAACCCTCCCCTTGGCACGATGTACATGTCAAATGACAACAAAACAGCTTTCTTTGACATCTCATACGAGAGGGCAGGAGAATAATTGTCCCTAGCTACGTTTGAGGCCTCTTGTTCCTTTTTTCCTCCCTTCCACTCACTTCCCCCCAAAATGTTAAATAAGTGAGAACAATCCAAGCTTCAGAAAAAAATCAAGGTAACTTTACAAAAGTGAAAAAATTGATTTTTACAGTCAACCACAGTCAGTCTCCAGATCTTTACCATTCTCATAATCCTGTCACAGAAATTACTCGTGTGTGTAAGCAATACTAAAAACAAAATCCCAGACGTTTTATAGCATTTTGTAAATCGTACTAGTTTTAAACAAGGAGAGATCATAATAGCAAATACCATAACCTACCAGGTAATGTAAACCACCTATTCAACAGATGCAGATGATATGATTAAATATTCTGGAACTATAAATATTATTTCATGTATATCTCAGAGGATGGTTTAAAACCCACACTTGTACAGAAAAAAAACTATATTATGTGAATATATTCACACATATATACATATGTATATAGACAGCAGAAAAAAATCATTCTATAAAACAAAAGATTTATGAATAAATAATTATCCCATGAGAATTGCAGTAAGGCATTCAGGGACAATGAATCCAGGTATTTAGCGCCTATACTTTTTTCTTTATAATGTACTGTGTTTTATATTTGATTTTCTGGTATTTTATCTCCCATAAAGGCTCTGGAAAATGGTTATGTAAGTAGTTTTAACTAATGTTGTAAACAGGTTTTCAGCTATTTTGCCATATGTTAAAGATGACAGAAGATGTTACAACAAGTGAGGAAATTAATTCACAAAGAGAAAGCCCAAGAATTCATGGGGTTTTATGCTCTAACAGTAGGAAATAATTTTGGCTCTCTCCCAGAATGAACTGTTTAATCAGAAAACGTGTTGCACTGAATTAACTAGTAGTTCCATGCAGCAGATCTCACTGACTCTTCCCATCATCAAAATTCTCATTTAAGGGATAAACCTTGTCTCACTTAATTCATGGAAATACGGGTATGTGCAGTTATGACTGCTAAGGCTAAGCAATAGCATGACAGACACTAATGTATCAACATTACAGGAGTCTCTTTTAACCTTCTGAATATACCAGGAGAACTCCTCATTTGCCATTGCCACTTGACTGCAGAGAAAGCATCACAGGAGTGGGTAGACTGGCTTTTGGGTCCTCTGCAAGTGTGAAAGGCAATGAGGAGCTAGGAATTTGTATCCCTAGAGGGGAAGGAGTAATTTGTCCCTTTGAAAGTATTTTGAAACACCTTAGAATACCTGTGAGCAAAGCAGAAACTAAAGGGGACATTACCTTTTAAAGGCATTCACTCAATATTAACGCTTCTAGAGATACTTAATGTAAAACATGGCATTTAAAACACCGTCGTGGTAACAGCCCTTGTTTATAAGGATTTAAGTAGACCTGCTCAAAAGCATTTGTATATCAGACTACAAATAGGTGCTGCTGTAGAAAGCAAAATACATTTTTGCCTTCTCTGAAAATGCAACATAATACTGAGCTCACTTAGAACTCCATCTGCCTTAACACTGAGATGAACAAGCTCATTCTTTTATTTTTTTTTTCAAACATCAGTTCACAGTGCTATATTTCCATTCCACCGAAAATCTCCCCTGCATTGTGCATCTCCTGGAACACAATTAAGTACCTGTAAAACCTGACTGACTAATTTCCAATTCATAAAAAGTAATGCAATTATCTTGTGCAAATTAGATTTAATTACAAAGCCTCTGAGTGGTCTAAGAATATTTTCTTGATACATGCTCAGCTGAGAACTCCCATCATTTTCAGCAGGGTACACAATATCCATTTCTGGTTGTATCTCTCTCCTTCTAGTTTGATAATCTATGGTTAATTGCACCACCCTGGAACATCTCTTCCTAGTTTGACAGTTAATGTTTAATTACACCACCCTGGAACATCTCTTCAAATGGTATCCAGTTTCCAAGCTGAAACATCCAAACCCAAAGGAAAATGCTAATAACATTTCAGAGAGAAGCATGTCCAATCCAGGAAAAAAAAATTTGCAGAAAACAAGCATCCAGCAATCCAACAAAGCAGCTCCCATTTTATCCTCCTTTCAGCAATGCCACATAGAGCTGGTTTCCAAGAGCACAACAGGCTGCTGCTAGATGTCAGCAGCAAATTGGTAAAAATGCTGTCATGATGTATGCGAAGGTGGAAAACATCCCACTTACCATCTTCCTCAGAATATATACTCCAATAGCATCCACAGTACCTGCATGTCAGTATTCTCCTATTGCCTTTATTGTTTTCATTCCATAAATTGGCATCGGAAATAAGAGCCAAAGAAAGTGATAATAATGTAGATAGGGATGCTCAGTGCCACATTCACTTACCTGCAAAAGGAAAAGCACAGGGTTTGAGCTCACTAATCACAGAAGTTAGCTAATCTTATTAGATGACTGCTAATTATCTCTGACACAAAGAAGGATTACATGAGCCAGGAAAAGAAATGTTTTTTAATAGGCATTGATTGGTTATATTGGGGGAAGAAACAAATATTATATTTATCAAAAGATCATAAACATTTCCCTTTCTGTTTGCTGAAGAGCAGATGTGACAATGAAACAGGTGGCGGAAATATAAACCCTTCTAAAACCTCCAGGGTGTTTTCTCAGGAAGTGTCTAATGATTGTCACTAGATCTGTTGCAGCACTTACTTTATAGGCTAACGTGATGCAAGTAGTTGCTGGGGTTTTGCCAGTGATCTCCTAGGCAACTGGCTGCTCAAAGGAGCCACAAATAGAAGCAGTAAACCCCACTCCCGATTTCAGTCTCAAAGCAGTTTGCACTTGTAACATTCACCGTGCAAGAAAATATACATCCTACAAAGGTATGGGTGATCAAAAAAACATGCATTCCCTTTCTTAACATACTACAGTCAGAGATGTTGGGAACAAGAATCAGATTTGTGCGTTAGTTCCAAGAAAATAACTGAATAGCTTATTAAATTTTTTTTTTCAATTCAATAGATTTTACAAAAAAAATTCTCAATTAACAACCATACAGTGTTCACACAGACTGCTTAGTAATACGAGGTGCTCATTTGGGCTTCTCAGGCATCAGAGAAAATAAGAATTTATTCTCATATAATATAAAGATTTATTATAATGACTTYATATGGTTACTTATTTCTGTTTAGCCTACAGTACAAGCATAAATTTATTAAACTTAGGTCACTCATGCATTTTATTTAGTAAGACAATAAATAGCAAGTGAAAACCTAGAAAGAGTAATCTGCTGTCAGCTGTTCTGAATAACCAGTTCCTATATTATTCAATTACATCTCTCCAAGAATAACAATTCATCATTCATGCTGGCTCATTAAATATAATTTTTAATTTCTTCAGCAATTTTCTTTGTAACTCATTTGAAAAACTGGGTATTTTCTTTTATGAAGAAGTATTAGAAATATTAAAAAATTATTATAGACACAACAAGCTTATTTATATCTTAGTTTCCTCTGTATTTATATAACATTATAATATTATACAGAGAAAATTAACCATTCTCCAGGAGAGATTGTGGAAAGAATTAGGAGTTCTCTTGGCAAATTCAAATGAATTCTAGTTTTAAAATATATTTCAATATAAAATGTGGATGCTTTCAGAAAAAGGTATTCCCTGAGTTATTCAAACACAGAGTGCAGATGTTAGATAACAGCAGGCATAGATTCACCAACAAAGTAAACRCAACCAAAACATAAGAAAATCTCATGTTGCTAACTAATGTCAGTGTCACACTGATAAGGTCAAAATGCATTTTAAAGTCTCCTACAATCTCTTAACAGAGAAAACATCAAGGAAATATATAAGCAAACACATTACTCATAGACACCTTTATAAACAGACCAAATACATGTCACAAGTATACACAATTTTATCAGTTTTTATTTGAATAAATGCATAGTTCAATTTTAAAACTTGAAGCAGTTTTGCAGGTGTGTAAAGGTTTCACTATATAAGAAGAGTCTTACAATGTCTTGTTTAGGCTAAGTACAGAGTTTTACTGTAACTTGGAACATATTATTTAGAGGTTTTTAATTAGAGCTACAAAGATGTCTGGTTGAAAAGGGACTCATTATACCCTGTTCATACTGCATGATGAAAATAAGAAATGAAGGTGTACATAAGCTAACCTTGAGTTTAATACAATCTACTTTTCAGCTGCATTGCTTATGAGATAACTTGCACAGATATTTCTATGATACATCTGCATAATGTTGTATTATGTCACACAGACACAGCCAAAGTGACCTATCAGAGTATCTCATTCAACCTCTACCAACACAGGGTATGTAGCCTCTAGATACACAGCATACCTGGAATTAAACTGCTTTATAATGCTTAGCTGCCAAGCCAGGAATCCAATTCAGAGTAGAGGTACTCTGTCTTTAACTGTTCTTTGGTTGGAAGTGTTGAGCATTAGGAGGCCCATCCTTACGCGAGCAAATTAGTTAAGTCTGTTAGTGAACAAGGCATCTCTTCAGCTGATGGGGCAACCAGCATCTCATGAGGTAATTTCCTCCCTTTTCTTGAAAACTACTTTCTGTTTGGAGTCCCAGTGACAATACACAGAGTTAATCTCTTTTTAACAGCTCATCTGAAAGCTTCCACGGCTGCTGATCACATGAAGAATCTGGGTAGTTTGAGAGGAATGGGGACAGCCACCGCCCACCGAGCCTTTGAAGAGATCCCACAAAAGGTCTCAGCTGGACAAAAACAATGGCTAAGGGCTTTGCAAGCTTGGCCTCGGGTGCACAAGGTGGCCGGTAGCAATTCTGCAGGTGTTTCTGCAAAACAGTAACAGACCTGATCCAAGACCTTACAAACAACAGCAACAGCTAAGAAAAGGACAAGGTGCACATATATTCTCTACACCCTTTTGAAGAGGCAATAACAGCAAGGAAGGCTGAAACGTAAAAAACAAAAACACAACAGCAGCAGCTGTGCTGAAGAACATAAGGCTATTAGAAGATGAGGGCAAATGGCCTTCTTCAGTATTGATTTTATCCAGAAAGTAACATAAAAGAATAAATGTGAAGCAAGACCTCCTGCATTGGGATTCTTCCTTGC
The DNA here is from genome assembly GCA_035582835.1 of Phoebastria nigripes. Taxonomy (NCBI): domain Eukaryota; kingdom Metazoa; phylum Chordata; class Aves; order Procellariiformes; family Diomedeidae; genus Phoebastria; species Phoebastria nigripes. Next base: position 3,016,154 of record JAYKAV010002988.1, read on the forward strand.
ATAGACAATATTTGCAATATGCTGTTAGCCTAGAAAGAAGAACAGCTACCTGGACAAATTACAGCACAACATTTCTTCAGTGTTTAAGACCAAGTATCTGTGCCATTCCTACAAAGAGTTATGAATGGGATGTTGTTCTTTGCTATCAAAGTTCTGCTATCTGAGGAAACCAGAAGCATTATTTAGAAAAAAACCAAACACAGACAAATGGACYATTGTCAAAAGATGTTCTGAAGGACAGAAGAAAATGTACTAATTAATTCAAGGAGAAATTTATGAAGAGACCTTACATTTTACATTAAAGGGACTAGTAATGAAGTTATTTGCAACTGCTGCATTTCCAGGGAACAAACTTCATTGCAAGTCTGGTAGGGAATTATAAAAACCAAGGAGCTCAGGTTTATTTCTTCAGCTGCAAACAAGTTACCACAGGATAAATGAGCACACTTCCCACAGGAGACAAACCAAGAATTTTCATTTGCTTTCCAATGCCTGATTTTCCACAGAAAGATAACAGTGAAAACTTACACCAAGTTTGTCATACACTTCCACCTGCCTGAATATGTTCTGTAAAGGAGATGAGGGGAGAACCAGAAGAGCTGGCCCCTGTTCTGAACCACAGYCAGGCAAGATCAAGAGAAAAAAGGCAAAACCTAATCAGCTAAAAGCTATGCAGGAGACCACTGCTAAGATCTCTGAAGGTGTGAAAAGCAGAATAAAAAATATTGCATCAGCTGAAAAGACAGAGGATGGGATGGAGGCAGTAACTGAGCTGGGCAAAAGTCTTAGAAATCAGGATACTGAATATTAACTTCATGCAGAAAGACAGAGATGAAAAGAGCAGCATGGCAAAAGCACATGCCAAACACCTGGCAAGTCTGGTGGAAAAAAAAGGTAGTCAGACCTGACAATAGAGAGATGAGCTTACAAGAAACCTAGCCAAGAGAAAACCATGGCATAAGCCAACTTTACATCAGTAGAAGTGAACAGAAAATGACAGATTTTAGAACTCTGCAGTATGAAAAGCCAAGCCAAGAGATGATAGAAGAAAGAAAGGAGAAGRAAGACTTCTCAGAGCACAGTCAAGGTTAGCAGAGGATCAGTATGAAAAAGAAACACGTTACTTTTTCTGCCCATTTAAGATGGACCCACTGTTTTATAACATGGTGGTATTAGGAAGGCAAGAAAAGCTACATCTGGATAGGGAAGGCACAGTTATTTAAGGAGTGGAAAGAAGAGAAGTACTAGTCAGAATGGAAGTAAGAAAAAAAACCCACAACATCGGAACAGAAAGAAATCTAGGAGAACAAGTATGAACAAGAACAAAATACTTTACAGGGTTTGAAACTAGAGTAAACAATTTCTGTAGTCTAGGGTAGGTTATGAGGTGAGAAGCATGGAATCAGACAAGGTTYTGAATATAACGTAAAGGCAGCATGAAAAAGTCTGGTCAAGTGACAAAGTGTCCTATCAATGTTCAGTGAAGGACTGGCACAACTTTGAGCTCCATTTAGGTGTTACATCCAAATGTCAAAAAGATGCCAATGGCATGGTACCTTCTCTGAAAATCAGGACTTTCAGCAAGATAAACAGATGCTGGCATAGACAAAGGTGATACTTCCTGGAGCAAGAAAGAAAAAAAAAAAACAAACCCAAAACCAAAACAAAACAAAAAACCCCACCAAAATCAACAAACTAAAAAAGCTCCAGTTTAAGGAAACACATCATCAGTCCCCACTCCATACATGTCCAGTCAAACTTTGCATCAGCTCTACTCAGCTTCTAAGCTGTTGTTTTAAGTGCTGTTCTCCAGATGATACTCTTAACCTTCTGCTGCTAAAAAGTTAACTAAAACCAGATGATTGATTTTTTTTCTTGCATACAATAAACAGGAAACTGAAAAAAATCATTACACTAAATGCAGTAAGATACTCTCATCAGCAAACCAATAATTCCACACATTTTGTCTAAACCAAACAGTCTGAAAAAGAATATGAGGTTCTCTGGTCTGCAAAGAAGCAGGTGTCAATGGAGGCTTGCATCAGCATTTCAGCTGAGACTCCAGACACCTCAGAAGAGTCATGATCTATTTACTATTCAAGCCTATCTTTAAGGAGCAATGGTTCTTGTTTCACAACTGGTGACAGTGCCGATAGTCACCTTCACCTACAGGAGCTGATCACAAATTCCCAAGAACTTTACTCGTTCCACCAGTAGGCTGGAAAATGAGACAGATGGATGCAGACCTTCTTGAAGTCCCTAAAGGCAGTATAGCTCCTTCATCAGAACAAGATTAACCTCTGTCTCAGAACATAAAACATTGCAAATACCAACCATCAGTGAATTCACGTCCCTGTGCATCAACTCCTGTTGTCCTATAGTTAACAAGCTGAGCAGAGGTCTGGGGTCTACTCTGGCAGGACAAACTGTAAGCAGCCAACTACTAGACCTTGAAGCATTGACTCTCACATAGTTTGTCACATGCTTTAATGAAACTGAACAAAACTGTTGATTAAGTGGATTTTGTATCTGATTTATACCAAATAAGTTATTTCCTTCTGTTCACTCTTTCTGATTTTATGACATCAACACACAATATGGTTCCAGTTTTTACTATCTGCAGTCAATGAAGGTATGTAAATCCGGGAAGTTTTTTTCTACACAGAAGCGAATAATACTAATATTGTGAAATGCCCCTTTGCTCCATTTACATTTCAAAATTACGTCTTTCAGGCATCATTTTCCATGCCCTGCAATTCACTGTTAAGAAACAAGGACTGTTGAGAAATAAGGGATGTCTAGAAGACTGCAAGACACAAAAAGAAAAACCTTTAACATTTGAAATGACACATGACATTTTTTGAAGGAATGATTTTCAACAGTAGAGGAAGACTTGCATTCTTTTGAAAAGAAAAATCTATTCTACTTTTAGGAGCATCATCCATAGAATATGGTACTATTCACCTCATGAAAGTAACTCGGGGGTCATGTAAGTCACTCTGACCACAGCTGTTGGAAGAAAAAAAAAAATCTCTAACAGCTGTGTTGCAATCAGATAAAAACAACTAAACTGCAAATGACTGAGACAGCTGTTTTAAAAAAGTGTTCATCCATAGTTAACTGGTCACATGCCACTGAACAGTTTAGATAGGCTGCAGTTAAAACACATATCCACTCTATACACTCTTTTTAATCACAGATGAACATGTTCACGCAGAGCCAAGGAAAAACACAAAGGCTCCATTAACAATACCTGACATGACACTTCATCCTCCTCGAAGACGGGCTGGTAGCTCATGAGTGCTGTAGTCAGTCTAAAGGWAAAAAGCCCCACAAAAAAAAAAAAACCAAAAAACCCCCAAAAAACAACCAAACAAAAAAACACCAAACCAAAACAAAAAAACCCAAACAAAAACAAAACAAAAAAATCCACCAACCAACACAACCAAAGAAAACCCAGAATAATTCTGGAAAACAGAAACTTACTCAACTACTTTGGCTGGGGAGGAAAAGGTCAGCAAATGCTTTTCTAGAGGAAAATACCATTCATTCCAATTCACAGTGAGCAACAAGGATAGAAAAGTGGCTGTCCTTACTCTTTGGCTAACATGAAATACTTTCTCTGCCCAATAATCCTGTGAAGGCACATAGCAATAACAGACGTACAAACTAAACCAGAATGTAGTGGTTATCTCCTGGAGTTTAATTTTTCAGTGATTGCGGATGGCTCCAACTTTAGTTTATGCAAGATTTTAACAAGCTGAAACTATGAGAAATTAGGACACGAGAAAATTTATTTCACAATGAAATCCCTGAAGCGCTGAGCATTAATTTGCATTTTAGCAGAAATTCATYATCTGACCATGTCACAGATATCCCCCACCCACAGTTTCTCTCTTCCCTTTGCTCTTGGCTGGGTATCTTCAGACCAGGACTCTCAAGTGAAAAAAGTAGAGATGGAAGCAGTTGCTAAGGTTGGACTGAAATGGAAAGACTGAAGATAAAACTGCTGCTGGGATTGTTGTTTCCACATGGTAACTGCATATATGGCCTGAATCCCAAAAGGTTCCTGAGCAAACCTGATGCCTTTTTACTAGGCTTCTCTTAAGGACAGTTTGGAAAGGTAAAGACTGAAAAATGCAGTGTGAGGCTTATGAAGGTTTCTCCAAAAGTCAGGGACATGTGTTGAGCATACTGACAGCAGCACTTACCTGAGAAGGCTGATACAAAACACAGTTCAAAATTTGATGAAAAGAATAAATTTTGCACATTCGTCAAAGTTTTCCCTCCTACACTTTCTTTCTTAGTAATTTTTCAGAAAACCAGTGGCTCTATAGTAGTTTTAATGATTTCTTCACTAAAATAATTTCTATTGCTTTTGGTACAATGCCAGCTAATTCCACAGCTGAAAAAAATAACAAAGAGCTTGCTTTTGATCCACTACTTATTTCGTGAAAGGAAATACTTACCCTTTCAGTCACAACACAGGCATTGTTTTCCATGAAGTATCATGCCTTATTTGGCATCAAGACAACACTTGGCACTTTATCCAGAAGTACCAAAATTTACCTCATGGAACTGGCATACACAAGTGTTATATATCTCACAATTATTTCAATAAATACCAAGTCAACCTCATTAAACATAATGAATTACGCTAATACCAGAATACAAAAAAAACACACACCCAATTGACAGTTAAGGGAATTATTTAGTGGAAAAGAATGATTAAAAAGTACAATACATACTTTGAGAATTTTTAAAGCAAAATCAGACACCTTTCTAAAAAACATACTGCTGTTGAACTACAAATTATGGAGCTGGTTAAAGAAATCAGACTGAAATTCTCTGTGTCATGCTGTGGAAGAGTTTAATCACCATGATTCTTCCTAGCTCCATGTGCTATGAATTTATGAATTTCAAATAAGTTAAGCAGGCTTTGCAGATCCTGAAAGAGACCGAAATTCTTGCAGGTATTAGCCCTAATACCTGAAGCCAGCTGGAGCTCAGGCAGGTGCCGTACCCATCTCAGAAGCTGCAATCACAAATGTGTCAAGACAGAAAGAGTGGGCTGATTTCAGGTGGGCAACAGTCTAAGGATCCTGCAAAATTGGATTTTGGCATCTCTTTACCCGAGTTTACAACAATCTTCCTGCTAAACATTCCCCAAAAGGTGAATTCAGCTCAGAACATTTATCCGCATCAAAAATCCTGCTGAGATGTTATGAAGTATACAGCACCTGTTTTTGTGCTATTGTGAAATACACAAAGGCAATTGTACAGCATACTAAGAGTGGGGCTAATAATTTGTTGACTGTATTTTGCCATGGTTACCTGGATTCATAAACTATGAGAAAGGAAGCATTTTTTTTGACACTGCAGGAAACTTAGGAGGGCAATATTCAATATTGATGAACTAGACTGAATAAGAGTATTATATGAGGACACTGGAAACTGCTTTGGGAAGCTTAGTGCAAAAAAAACCCCAACAAACCTGCTAAAGAGTTTTTCGAAGAACTGACCTTTACTATTAATGGAAGCAGAACACACAGCAACCAGAAATGCTATTCTGGAAGAGCTGTACAATTTACTAGGATTTTCATTTCTGTCACTTAGAGTACCTTTACCATAACTTTGCTGGAAAAGTCCTTTAAAAATAAACCAGTGTTTGCAACCCACTACGAAAAACAACTTAACTACGTCTTCTATTTTCAACCATGATGTATTTTCCCACATGTGTGAAAATCACTGTAGATTTTTTATTATTTTCTGTACTTCATATATCAGTTTAATGTTATTTATTCTGTGTAGATTAATAGGTAATTACATGTTCCCATTTCTCAAGTCTTAGCTACATTGTTATCTAGTTTATTTCCCTAAGTTATTTAGGCTGTTACTCATGCTTACTTTTGWACAATAGCAGCAAGCAACTCAAGTTCAACAATACAAGCATTCAGCAAGTGAGATTCAAACTATTGGCACTGCGAGTAAGAGGTGCCACATTATTCATTGTGCAGTGTCATTGGCAAATACTTTTTGAGTGAGTCAGTTAAGAGCTCTGCACAGATCAAGTGATCTCCACCTGGAGAAAAAACACCTCCTTGGCCTACCAGGCACCATTACAAAAAGATTTTGCCAAAAGTATGGTTTGAAGCCATTGGTAGAAATTATACTGAAATAGAAAGCCAACTTAAAAGTTACACCAGACTTCCAGATGCAGCACCATACTAACTCGGCTGCAGAACTTCCACACTACAACTGGTTTTCATCAGCCAGCTCAGACTGAACATACAGCCATCTGCCCCACTCCAAGCAGACACGCACATGGAGCGCTAGAAAACGAATTATTTGAGGGTAGAAGAATGAGAAGATAGTGAAGGTTAAGAAAAATCATTAAGCTGCACAGATTCAGTTCCCCATGTCATGCTGTTCTTCTGAAAGTTGYGAAGACTATTTGGGAAACTCCACAGCATGTTCAAGAAGTATGGTGATGTATACCAAACCCAGTCTGTACTGCTGCTGGAAAGACCTGGCAAAAGGCTTGCATGGAAATACAAACACCAGGAAACCATTACAGAAGTCAATTCCAGGCCTTGCATTACTTATGGTAAAGAAGAAAGTGTCACTGCTTCGAGAACTAACTTACTTTCATTCTCCTAATAGCTACCGGTTCACTGATCACAGCTTGTGAAACAGCTTGCTTTTCGGTTTATAGCCAGAATATAATTGAAGTAGGGGTAACGTAAGATTTTGTATGAAAAGCTACAGCAATGACAATATGGGGAAAGTTTCTGTGCCCCATTTCCATCCTCATGGTGACAGAGAAGACAGAGCTTCCCCAGGGGCTCTGGAGATCAGGTCAAGGTCTGCTGGGTAAGCAGGAGCTGGTATTTACCTAGAAGCTGCATACAAGATAGGGAGAAAAAATAAAAATGCCTAGTGAGCCCCTCCATCCTACAGACTCCCTTCAAAGGCCCTAACAAAACCCTCAGCCTTTTGGAGGAAACGGAGCTTTCCTCAGCCCGTCAAAATACCAGGATAGCAACAGTGCCACAGTGGTCGCTTTACACTGAACCCTGAGCCCTTCCCACCTGCTGGTCAACCATTTGCTCATCCTGACCCCTAGTCATTCCACAAACAGGTTTTCTCCCTACTTGGTCTCCAACTTTCCCTTTTTGTTACTATTATTACTGCCTCCATTCTAACAGGCCTTCCAAATTTGTGTCTTCTATGCAGAAGATAAATCATTAAGTGGTAAAATTTAGAGACACATGGAACCATCACGGTCATTCTGCTCTGCTTGATTACATATTTTGCTCCCCAATTTCTTACTGTTTAGATGGTGAAAAAGTTGAAGACAAGGACCAGGTCCTTACCTCATGCAGACTGCAGCATAAAAGGGGTCCGATTATAATYGTGTCTTCTGTGCTACTATTGAGAAACAATTCATGATTATACTTTACTAAGCAGGAATTTCTCATCTTAGACTCTTCCACATCTCAAAACTGTAACCCAAACTGAAGGCTGTTGTTTTTCAAACTGTCTGCCTTTTCTTGACTGCTTTCTGACTGTAAACACACCACCCTTTCCTCCTCAAAACATCCTTGAACTATCCTGCATTGATGTTTAATATTTTATGATGGCTGTCCAGTGAATGGCATGTATGCACAAGATTAACCATGACAAGTAATTAGCAGTTTTTGGCTGGCTGAATGCCACCTGTGAAGAAAACAGCAATTTGTCTCCTTTCAAGAGACAAAGGAAAAGACTGAAGGAGCTCTAAGACATCTTGCATTAAACCATTATATTCCTTCCCTACGGTGTAACTGCTTATTTAAACACATTAAGAGAACTAAGCTTCTGTACAGTAAACAGAGACAGTGACCCCCGCACACCCTCCCCTTTTACTTGGCTTTAAAATCAGCTGAAATAATGCAAAAGTAATTTGGGTCATAAGCCAGAGCCATGTTTTATTTCTTTTTCAAATTAAACAGTTTCAGCTTTAACCGATGACAAAAACTGAATTAGATTTTTCAATTTCTTAGATTGTCATCAGTTGCTTTTTCACTGTTGGGTCCCTTCATTTTGCCTGGACATGACTGAAAATTAACTGGAACACAAAATGGAAATGTTCCTCCACTTTATTAGGAGCATTTACCTGTGTTAGCTGGAAGTCTGCATTCCCTCTCTGCCTGTTATCCCCATGTACTGAAAGTGGGGACAAAAATACTTTCTATCTCGGGCAGGAACACAGCCCTTCTCCTATGCGGTGGCATCAATCCCTCACCTCCCCTCACTCTATTGTATAGCAAAGATCTAGAAACCCATTCCCAAATCCCACCAGCTTGTGGAATTGACAGAAGGAGAGGATCTGGGCAGCAAACCCCTGCTTATGTATTGCTGTGATTCCTATAGCTTATTCTGCCATGGACAGAATAACCACAGATATTTCTGCAGAACTGGGCTGAGATGTTTCAAAGCCCTGTCAGAAATACCAGCAAAAGACCACATAAATTTGACTAAATTCTACAGGTCCTCCTATCTTCTTCTCGTTCTGGAGCCCAAATCCAGTGAGCCCATGTGGGGGCACAGTAGGATTGAGTGGGAGGGAAAACATACCCTGAACACAGAATATTCCTGAAATTCTGCCTGTACTGCCCAGCTCAAATTCATGGAATAAGTGGTTGCAAAGGCTGCAAACCAGCTGGGCCCCTCCAAAGCTAATGCACATAAAAGCAGGAACCACCTTTGTCCACAGAGCCAGGACAGGCAGTCACTCCTCCACGCTGACACCCAACAGCACCAGCTGCCATGCCAGCTCTTTCTACCTCATACCAAAGCGCTGAGAAGTCAGTCAGTGCATCTGATAGAAATAAGAGGAACAGAAATTTTAGAGGAGGTTTTTATGTAGGCAAAGATTTCCACTCCACTGTTAAGAAGTAGTGTCCCAGAGAGACCCGGCGAGGTCTGCAATTCAGAGTTGGTAATTCCAGTTTCTCAGCAGCCATCACGCCTACAGCATCATGTGCTTATAAGTTCTGGCACGTCAGCCACTTGAGGACTGTTCACAAGCCACATGTGGCTCTAGAGAGGAGCCACTTTCCCTAAACCAGAAGGCTAAGATTAGCTTCCTGCACCTAAAACGTCTGCCTCTCAGATAAATGGTACACTTTAAGACATGTAAATGAAGAAAGGGGCCAAGTTACTATTTAAGCTCTCAAACTTCTTCTATGAACTGTACTGAAAAACATTACCTTTACATTGAAGAAAGAGGTGTTACATGACATTAAGACTGCCTTGAAATTGTGTGCAATACTGAAAAGCAACAAATGGAAGAAGCAAGGCAGAGAAGTGAGAAGATGGGCAAATTGTTACTGAATACGTAAACACTGCAAAGTGTTAATCAAGTGTGTTTCTCTCTATATCAAGTTCATGGCATACAGTACAACATAGTGTGAAAATTTTCACACTAAGTACTCTTCATTGTGAATAGAGAGCAGCAGATTTTGTTTCCAATGAGATCAGGGTCTTGTTTGAAGCCTTTACATCTGACAACATACCAGTCAGAGAGAACAAAATTACTCTTTCCATCCTCTCCCATATTTCCATACTTACACATCCCCAAAGAAAGCCAGTCATTTTCAAAATGTTTCCAGCATTAATGTACTTAATTCTTTTAAATAAGAAAATACATATGTATTAGTTGCATAAAAAGCTTTAAAACTATATATGAAACCTGCAAAATCTGCAGCAACCCATGCTTATTACCATATCTGTGTCGGTTTAAGTGGATGCTATTGATTTAGCTCATCAGATGAATACGTTTACCGTCAGCTACGCTTTTCCTATATTTCCAGTGTAAAGCTTAATGACAGATACACGATGAAGAGTCTTGAAAAGGACAGAACAAGCACTGATGACTTCTCATCCATGATTTCATGCAGAGGCTTCCAGCCCTAAGTCTCCATTTGCATAAATTCAAACTTATGAATACAGGAGTTTAAGAGTAACTCTCTCAATAACCAGTTTTTTCCACTGCTGCTACTTTTGGGCTGCAAAATACACATTGTTATCCTCACCTATCTCACCATGGTCCTGAGGAAGATGTGCTCATTAACTCATGCATTCTAAAAAGTAGGCATAGATTATCCTAAAGTTGGTTTAAATACATTATTTTTTTCCTTGAAAATTCCACTGAAAGTGAAAGAGAAAATACAAAGGGAAGTAGCACAGTGAACAACTCAAGGAGTTCCATGTTTTTCATTTAACTTCCCCCCCCGCCCCTGAAAAGACCATCCTCTAGCATTTCCAGATTGATTTTTGAGATGTCAATGAGAGGAGACAACTAACATCCAGGCTTAATCCCATGAGTGCCATTGTCTTACAAATGGTGGAACCTACAAGAGAAGACAACGGGGGCAAAACCAGGCAGTATGAACTAAAGTATTAACTTGCCACAACAGGGACACAGCAAGGTAACTAAACATGCCCTGAGCACATGCAGCAGCTTTTTTGGCTGCTAATCCTAAAATGGTGTCAGTTTTTGACAGCTCATGCTATGAAACACATCAGTGCTTGAAAGGTCTTTGTGGCTGGCCTCATTCTGTTTTGCTGCAGCTAGACTGGATAACAGTCAGAAATCCCCCTTACCAGTTTGTTTTTCCAACCCTGTTACCCTTTCACTTACCCAACTCAAGCCTGTTTAATGCAGACTTCACAGGATCAAATGTACCTGTCTACATGGTGACATTTAAATTATAAGGGGCTTGCTACTGTTAAAATTGTATTCTTGCTAGACTACAAAAATACTCAATCAACTGCTTTCAGAGTATACTCTTACAACCCTATTAAAGACTATATACTTTGGAAAGATAAGTATGTTTTATATTGTATCAGTTTACTTTGAGGCCAGTAATACAATACAGGAAACAACTTCACTACAAGCTCTGAAATACATCACCTACAATATTCTGGACTACCTTTGAAGCAGTCAATCATGGAGAATCTCTGCTGGTTGGTTATATTGTATACAAGTGAGTGTGGTTCAAAAGTTACAGCATGAGACTACAAATTGATCCTTCTTGGGTTTATTCCCAGCTTTATTTATGATTTGCAATGAAACAAGTAGTACTACAGCAACTCCAAACTACTCTACCCAAGACCTAGAGTACAGAGACCAAGCAAGGTACCCAAAATTGCGGAGCACTGAGAACTGTAGCAGAAACAGAATTTAGGTATCCTGGCTATCGGTTACCATGTAAGCCTCAGTCAAACTGTGCAAGTTGAAGTCAAACACATTGAAAYGTGCATCTTGTTACAGCAGTACAGAGACATTTATCAATGGCAACTTTACAACACTATGGTAGAAAATTACTAAATCCTGTGCATGATGCATACTACTCAGTTGTAAGATAGCAGGTAGTGTCCTACATTTTATATTAATGTAGATAGGATGCAAATTTGTTCATCATTTTAACCTTTTCTGGCGTTGCCCACTACTTTGCCTCTCTGTTTTGATTGCAAACTGGATTGTTTTTATTACTACCACATCAGCTCTAAGCTTCCTCTTGCTGATCAGAGTCCTCTTGTCACTCCTATATTCCCCTGATTCTCAGACCCTTAATGTCTACTGCCTATTCCCTGTTACTTTAGGCTTTCTATGTTATGCTGACATTTTTCCTTCCTCTATTCTCCTAGAAGATCTGCCATATTTCCATTTCTCTGTGCCTTATCACCTCTATCTGAAAGGYCAATATTTCAAACACAGGTTAGTGCTAGTAGACTAAAAGACAGCAAGCTAACTAGTTCAAAACTGTGACATTTAAACTCAGATAATTGTTGTGAAGATTAATCTCTTGTTTCACAGATAAACAAGTCATACTTCATTTTCACTTTGGTTTTAGTCGACTTTGCTATTATTACTGCATTTGGCAACTAAGACAAAATGCTGAGTTTTTTGTAAATTTTCTCTAGAATGAAGGAAGTAGTGCCATGGATGCACTCAGAGAAGATCAGACTTCAGTAATATTAACTCAGTAATATTAAATATGCTTATGTCCACAAAGGCAATAATGCCATGTGTCATGTCATCAGAAATAATTTATGCAACTATTTATCCAATATACAGAAACTTTACTTGAAAAAGACTGTTTCAGCCTGATATATTACAGATGCAGTTTGACTTCGTCAAGTAATTCAGCTGGAAAAATAGTCCTAACGGTATACTGACATGCTCTTCTTGCCTTGTCTCCCTTTGGCCTTATAGCTCTATGTCCTACTCATGAGGATTTGAGAAAGACAAGTACTCCGTTTCCTCTCCGTGAAGGGATTTGAACCCACATGTCTCCCAATCACCAGACAAAAGCTTTTCTCAGTTCAAATCTGTCCTGAACCAGCAGATAGTGGATTAAGCACGGAATTTCCACACTATCCTGAGGTGGTCCTTGTTAGGCCTGCTGTGAGAATTATTCTGCTTTGCAAAAAAACATTTCTACATGGGAAAAAAGCGTCATTTGACTTAGGGAAGCCAGTATAGAAAGGAGGATCCCTATCATGTTATGTGGAGGTAATTATCGTGCTCATATCAATAAGTAACAAAACATTGATGAATATGTGCTCAGGTTTGGGGTTTTTTTCCTTCTATACATGTTTCTATGGTCATTTCTACAAGAAAAAAAAAAAAAAAAATCTTCCTTAGCAGATTTATATTACCCCAGTCACACCCTGTAATGGCATCTCTCCGAGGCAGACTAATCGGCTCTGCTTCCTGCCTGCAGTATATTAGGTCATCCTTCCCCTGATAGCCCTGCTCTCTAGTCACACAGGGCACTTCAGACAGACAGCAAGAAGGACAAATCTGTTCTTCTCCAGTCGATCTATATCAAGGGGCTTATACTGCAAAGCAAAGGAAGTGCGGAAAGAGGATACAAATAGGGTGATATCTTTACAGCTTGTAAACGATCCTAGGAAATTAAAAACAGCCTGCTTGAAGAATATAAGAGAGACTGATGTGCCACAGGCATCCTCCACAGATCTCACCATAGTAACCAGAATAGCCAAAATGTCTGTATCTGTTAGGTATAGCATTTATATTTGAAAGTATTTCCCTCCATTTCTGTAACACATAATTTTGCAGTTGGGTGAAGGACTTCTAAGGCAGAAAAATAATAATCAAAGCCTAAAGAAAATGCCTTTTTTATACAGAGTGAAGGAGAGGGAGAGAAAAAGGTAGAGTTCTGTAACCTGGTTTCTTCATGCATTAAGGCCTTCTTGCTACAGAGRTATCTTAATAGATAAAATAGCCACGCTGAACAATATACATCTTGCATTCCATCACAGATCATAGATTTTTCTGTATCTGTGTGTAATGAGATCATTTATTTTGGTAAATATTAATACCAGCAAGAACACTTGTCTATATTTAGATATTATACTGAAACACTATTTCCCCAAAGTTCTTGTACTTGCAATGTATATAAATAATCAACAGCCAGTAGCCAAAATAAACAAACAGACAAATTACAATGAATACATGAATGAATACAGATCTGATTTTTTTTTTTTTTCTTTCTTCTTTTCAAGCTTTGTGGTAAGTTTTCATTATAGAACAAGTTGAGCAGATAAGTATGATACCTGCTATGTTTGTACTCTATGTTGAACACACTCCTTTTAAGCTTACTCTGGAAGGTCAGGCTTCAATCACACCCTCCACCTTGCATCTTTCTGGCAGCTCGTGCAGATTATTTTGCCAATACCACCATGTCAAAGGGAGCAGGCTTCCATCTGTATATTCCCCTAATATACTTCGAATTCCTCCAAAAAACTGCTCTATTTTTTACTTACGGTTCTTTGGTTGTACTAAAGCTAGCAAATGTGAGGACGTACACTAGTAGCTGTACAACAATCTTGTGCTACAAGGCATAGAAAGGATCACTAAGGATCACCCTTTATGGTGTCAGAGGAGAGGAACAAACCCCAGGTACCATCATCAGGCTTCCTGGCTATTACAGCAGACGAGAATGYTTGCACATTAGAAATGTCATGCTGAGGGCTGAGAATGCCAAGTCCCTCTGGCCACATCTTACCTGAACATAGCTAGCACTGTGGCCCTATGTGGGAATGCAAGTCAAAGCGTAGGACATTTGCATAAAGGTTTACTATAGTCCAGCTAAGACATTTTGCAGTTAGAACTGTTTTTATGGGGTTTGGGTCCTAAATTTCAACTGAAATAGAACATACTTTTCTTGCTTCTCCGTAAGTATGCAGACCTTACCATTTTTCACAACATAATTCATCACAAAATAGGCTGGCAGCACTGCCATTTTGTGCTGCCACAGAAGATTTTGCTGAGATAGCCATTAGTGCTAATGCTTATCCTGGCAATGGATCATGCTACTGAATAAATTTGCTTGCTGTAATTATTTGAATTACTTAAAATTAGCGAAGTGCCAATTGTTTGTTCAGCAGGGAGATGCATACATTTTCTAGCAAAAAAAATCAAAGCAGACTTGTCATAGTCAACCAAAATGGATTCTTGTCTTTAAATTCCTCTTAGGGTTACAAAACATTTAAAATTAAAAGCCACATGGGCCTTAGTTAACTAGTCATTTAAGAAAAGTTTAACGGGTGTGGTTTTAAAATAATGATTATGAAATAAACTCTTATGGAAAGAATAAATATACAGCAATTCTAAATGAATATGTGCAAGTACGTAACTCACATAATTCCCCAAAACTACTATAATTGACTTAGCACTATGTAGATATTCAACAACCATTAGTATGTACTAAAAATATAACACCTGGAAAGAGTGACTAAGTTTTGCACTATGGTTACCACCATTCGCTACAGCCTGCATTGCCTCAGATGCACACCCTTGCCCCTGTGAAGCAACGGAAGTGTTGGAGGTAAGTCAAAAATGTAAATCCTCACCGGATGAACTATCAGCTGAGTTTAAATTCACTGTTGTTATACACCCTCATATCATGTTTACAAGTCATAAGAGGTCCTGCCTGTAAGCAAGTTACTATTGCCTGGGTGTTTATAAAATAAAAAAGCTGCAAGGGAAAACCCACAGATTTCTCAGCATACAGTGAGTGGCTGTTCCTATATTCATAGCTGAATTCTCACTTTTAATTTTAATGGACAGCTCAGATATGAAGGCACAAAAATATTGCAGCATAATAGTTTAAAAGAATTTCACTGACCCTATTAATCTCTAATGAACACAACTATAAACAGGAAATGAAAGTATAATTACAGTGATTGTTAAATGGGTATAAACCCCCCACATCTTCATTTCCAGGTATTTATACTTTAGGAACAACTACAGCTTGCCTTGAAAGGCTGTACCCTCACAGGACCTCGTCTCTACTTTTATGACTACTTGTTTCAGGATACCCCCACAACTGGGACAGCAAACTCTAGTATTAAGGTACCAACCCTTGTGTGCCTTACAGATTTAGTAGCCATTTATACCCATTCAGAACAAGTACGAAGGAAATGAATGGCAAATTTGGGTTTGGAAGCAGTATGTGTCCATTTTTCACAGCCATAAATATAGACAGAGGCAGGCAATGGCATGTCAGATTTAGATGATAACCCACTTTCAAGGCAGATGCCCCAAATCTCCTTTTTCTCCCCTCCCTCCCCAAATCATTGATTACATTCTTCTCAATGTGGATTTTTTGCAAGCACAAACTTGTTAACAGGTTCCATTCAATTCAGGTGAAGTATGAAGGTCCCACAAAACCTCAAAAACCTACAAACCACAAAAGCTTCAAATACTAACACTGAAGCTGGAGAAGAAAACACAAAATGTTGCATCTTAGGTTATACATCATATATATCACCAAAAGCATATTTTTTCACCTCAGTGGCACAAAYATAAAACTGTTGTAGACAACAATCATTTAAACTCATTCTGTAAACTGGATATTACAATCACTTCCCTGCTGTAATGGTAGTCACATTTCTCTTTTGGCAATGGAAGTATGACAGTTGCCTGAGGTTGGGATTTGGTAACGCTTTTTTACAGGAAACAACGCAGTCAGATGCAGATAAGGACTCAGTTCTTCCAGACTTTCCTCCCAATCCATTGATTTCCATGAACAATATACTTCTGAGCAAAGTCTGAATCCACGCGTCTACTCTGTCCCATGCTTGTTGTTTTTCAGGGTTTTTTCCTCTAGGAAGCAAAACAAGGACAGCTCGCCTATCTCTCCTGCTGAATCACAGTTAGAATAGCTCTGCCTTTCTTTTATTCTTGATGGTGTAGTATTCACGTGTTCTAGACATGGGTTCTTGGTTGGGGATAAAGACTCATTTTTCCTTTAAATTATGTGTTAAAGGACTAAAAGAGTGATGTGTTTATTTGCATCATACTATCATTATATGAAAACCTGACCTTAGAAGAAATGTATAATAATAGTATTGGGTGAATAAGATGACATTTGCTTATTTTTTGGACCACTTTAATTTCTGCATTAGTGACTAAATCCAAGCAGCGTACAATATGAATCAAGATATGATTCATTCTGCCATGAATTAATATGCATTAACTTAATGAAAAAATCTAAAGGTTATTTAAAAATCCCACCAGGGTATACATGTTCCAAGCATAAAATGAATCATACTACATAAAATTTCAAGACAGTCTCAATCCTGCAACACGATTGTTTTCAGGTCTTCATGACTTTGCTTTAGACACAAGAGCTGAGTACCTGCTAACACTTCACATGGCTATTCTGCACATTGGTTATAAGGAAACAGTAATTCTGTCCAGGAAAGGAGTCAGGATTTCTCTATCTGATCCCCTCAAGGTTTGATCCAGATCAGTAGCATAGCACGGCTTGTTTGGATCCTTGTACATGGAGCGATACTGGGTCCCATGTTCAGCTAACAGCCAGCACATGACCCACATTTGTCTTCATGGGGCCTGGGTTCCCCTGCTCAGTCAATCCTCCTACACTATCAGTAGCTTACCACTACCGCAGTCTCATCAAAAGCAATGGAAATACTCCTCAAACATTTTGATATAGCATCATCTTTACAGTTTAACAGTTGTAAGTAACTCAGCACAAGGTAGCATTGTTTTAAATACCAACACTAGGGAAAAGACCACAACGCAACCAAGGTTGAACTTGCACTCTACCTAACACTAACAGCCCTCACCAATCTTGGCATAAACTACAGACTCATTTACTATTGTCATTAATGCAACATCAGGAAGTTATTTACTTAGGAAATACAAGAAAATAATGCAAAAGGCTACTCTTTTCTGTACAGTCCTGAATGAAGTGACCACTTAACAGTTCAGATATGCAATCCTTAGTGTGGCTTTTTTCTTTTTTTTTTCACATACACTTTATTTATATGCTTAAATATCCAGGCCTTTAAGACACTATCTTTTCTGCTGAAATGCAGACCCCAGTAATGAGATGAAAAGTAACACACTTACAAGACCACATGTAATAGTGGTGGGATACTAAAAAAAAAAAAAAAAAAAAGGTTGCTAAAATTCCTGAAAAGAAAGATCAAGCCAACACTATGACTGATTCTTTCAGCCTCTTCCATCCTGTATATGACCGCCTCTTAACTACAACAGAGATCTTGATTCAGTTTGAGACAGAAGACTGGTACAACCGAGTAAGGGGAGAGTTACTCCAGGGATGGAAGCCGCTGCGAGAAGAGGCTTGTCAGAACATTCCGTCACGCTCTTCCCAACAGACTGAGCTTAGCTCCAGATGGACATATCACACGTTTTCAGAAATAAAGACATAAAGTGAAAATATGTTCCAAATAGCTACTTTCTCTCCTCCCTTCCCCCATGCTCTAATTATAAATCCATTCCTAGTTTTGTTGGATTTATCTCTGCATGCACTCTGCAGTATGCCCATCATTATGAATGGCAAAAAATTGCATAATGGCATTGTTAATAGTCATTCACAGAAGCGTGCTGTAATGCATTTAAAAAACCATACAGGCTAAGTCGGGCTAAACAAGTAGCCTGATTTTAAAACTGCTGAACAGACAAGCAACTCCCACTCTTCAGTGAAGCTGCTGAGTTCTCAACACTTGAGAATTAGAGCACTCTGTAATCTCTGCTCCTAGTTTGCCTTCTGAAAATTTTGGCTTTAGACAAAAGTCTATTCAATATTAATCCCTGCCATGGGAGTAAAATAAACAAACACAGTTTTTGGTAGGAGTCTGGACTACTCTAGCTTTGTGCTAGTTATGAAGCTTTGACTTGAAATGTGATGGCAGGTGTAAGGGCCAAAGATTTGTGTGCTCATTTTCAACAACCTGTATTACAAACCCAGATTCTGCCCATGTTCCCCTACATAATATTAAGTTTTGAAAAATTATTGTATATCCTTGTTTCACTAGACCTCTTGACTGCATCACTTTAAGTTCCAAATCTTAAACAGTAGGTTAATAGTCTTTTTTGACATTTTGCACCACAACTCCCGCCCCTCATAGATTAACATTTTGTTGCCTATTTTAGAATGAGTCCTGTCCCTCCCAGCTTGAAATAGCTTCAAACAGAAGTAGCAAACATCAGAAGAAAAAACAGTAACTGCATTTGACATAAAGCCTTCAAACTAGATTTTACAATCTCACAGGCAAAGTGTTATTGTGTATTTATTGTCTAGATTTTGAGTTGTAATTAAAGAGATTATATTCTGGATAACAGGATGTGCTGGTTTTGGCTGGGATTGAGTTAATTTTCTTCAGAGTAGCTAGTATGGGGCTATGATTTGGATCAAGACTGCTGAAAACAGTCTTGATAACACAGGGATGTTTTGTTATTGCTGAGCAGTGCTTACACAGAGTCAAGGCCTTTTCTGCTTCTCACACCACCCCACCAGCAAGGAGGCTGGGGGTGCACAAGAAGCTGTGTGAGGGACACAGCCGGGACAGCTGACCCCAACTGACCAAAGGGATATTCCATACCATATGACATCACACTCAGCATATAAAGCTGGGGGAAGAAGAAGGAAGGGGGGGACATTCGGAGTGATGGCGTTTGTCTTCCCAAGTAACCGTTACGCGTGATGGAGCCCTGCTTTCCTAGCGATGGCTGAACACCTGCCTGCTGATGGGAAGCAGTGAAGGAATTCTTTGTTTTGCTTTGCTTGCTTGCGTGTGCAGCTTTTGCTTTACCTATTAAACTGTCTTTATCTCAACTCACAAGTTTTCTCGCTTTTACCCTTCTGGATTCTCTCCCCCATCCACCGGGGATGAGTGAGCAAGCAGCTGTGTAGTGCTTAGTTGCTGGCTGGAGTTAAACCATGACACAGGAAAATGCACAAGTTCAAGTACTGTGGGTTTTTTCTCTTCTTTCCAGCACTCCTCATTAGACTGATTGTACAAACACCCCAAAATATTTTATGAGCCTATCTAAATGCCCTTTCTTATTTCCAAACTCAGGAGGACTTCTGAAAAATGAACAAACAGAAAAGATGACATGTACCTGCTCATTCATGTTTCAGACAAGAGCATAAACTCTTGTTTTTATGAACTTTTGCTCAATAAAAATAAGTAGTATTGTCAAGATAAATATGAAACCAGTAAAATAATGCCATTTTCTTCTAGAGTCATTTTATAAAACCAAGTTCTCTAAAAAAACCAAAGTACACCAACCCTACATAAAGCTTGAATGACTACAAAGAAGAAATGCTGACATTAGTAATTCAAAGTAGTCACGCTGTTTACTGAAATTTGCTGTCCTTTCAGGTTGCCCTACAGAGACTTGGACAAGATGAGAAAAGGACATTGTTTCAGGACCACTAAGATTGGGATCAGTGGCAACCTTGTCATTTTGATTTCTCAGTGAATTCACAGTAAATTCAAAAGGCGAGACAAAGACCTAAAATGCAATACACAAATTTATTCCTGAACTTGCTGTAAGCCATCTTATTATTACTGTGAATATTTTTTTATATATACTTTAAACCTCAGAGAATACTATAACGTAGTAAACTGATCTAGCAGATCTATTGGTGTCTAAGATATGATTGAGGAAAAAAGGACTGTAAGGGATATGCTGACCATTCTTTACCCATATCCTTTGCAAACAGATTTCCCCTTCTATTTTGGAGTATACTACAAAGCAAACGATAGAATTTAAAGTATATGCAAGACCCAAGAAGGAAAAGCAGTAACAAAAGCAGTGAGGTGAGCACTATGAGAACAGAGGGCTCTTGTCCATCTGCCCCATCCTACTACCAAACTCCATCCCTGATTTCCCCCCCCTCCCCAAATCACCTGCTGCAGAAAAATGCCACCATTTTAAAACAGATCTTAGTAATTTTAATAAACAATGGACTCTTTAAAAGGCACAAGGATTACAGTAGCTGGCTAGTGCCTATTCCTCCTTTTCCACACCGCCCTTGACAGCGGCTGGAGTCACAGCCAGCAGCCTTGCAGGTCAGAAAAGCACCGCTCTTCCTCCACTGCATGGCCTGTCAAAACGTGGAGTGGCATATCTCCTCCAGTGTTTTTAAGATTTGAGTTAGATTGACTCTCTTTTTAAAGGCAGCCAGCTTGCCTGCCTCATACTCAAACTTACCTAGATCGCTAGCCTCCTTTTTCTTACTGCCACCAACATTTGTTGGTATGGACTGGAAGTAATCTACCAGTATGAAGTAGATGGGTCCCTTTCATAAAATATTATTTCCAGAAAATGAGCCATGTTTAGCCCTAGCTTACAATTAGGTGTTGTAAATACCATGCTTTGCAATCTGCTGATAAAAACACCCACTCCAGAGATGAGGCAGAATCTGCACTGCCTTCCTCTCACTCTCAGAGCTTCCACTACAGGGAATAGCTTGATGCTGTAAGCCCACAGAAGCTCTTCCTGTCAAGGTCATTGCACAGGGCTGCTGACTGCCCCTCCAAACTGACCCTGCCCATTTTGCATTTAATTTGACATCAGGGTCAGTTCTGCCACAATGGATCTTCCTTACAAATACATACATATGTGTATAGAAGTGAAAAACAGAGTGATGAGCCACATCTTAATTTTGTTTTCAAGATCTTACTGTAGCCAACACCTGAAGGCAGAACTGTGAGGGAGTATAGAAGTCAGAAAGGCTGGCTGTACAGCTCAGAGTGAAACATTTCATTGTAAAGACATCTTATCATTTAACAGAACTGCAGATTTTCACATGATTGAAAAGCCTGAGACTTGAGAAGGAATAGCAAGGACACCATTCTGTTAAATACTTATGTTTGTGTAATACAAAGGAAAGGAGAAGACATGGAAAGAGAAGAAATCCTTGTGTTAGTAAGTCAAGCCATGGATATAACAAAGATGCTTGGAAAGGGTAAGGTAAATAGAATATTTGTAGTCATGGGCTCCTACTTTATAGCCAACCTAATAGGAAAAACAGGTAACAGAAGCATGCAGTTGAATTCATGAAATGGCATAGAAGTAGCATTGGGCATAAATACAAAGCTTTGGCACAGTGTGAGGAAAAAATTAAGGTAGAAGCAAATAACTTTTCAGTTTTGTTGCATTTGGGTTCTGTTTTGGGGTTTGTTTGTTTGTTTGTGTTTGTTTGGTGGTTTTTTGGTGGTTTTTTGTGGGTTTTGGTTTTTTTGTTTGTTTGTTGTTTGGGTGTTGTTTTTTTTTTTTCTTTTTCCTCCTTCAGACGAAACGCTAGGGGGCAATGCAGAAGGAATCTGCATCCTGCATAATGCCCAAGCTGGGATTGTTTTCCAATATTGTTCATGCAGCACACATGGACTCTTATTTCTAGGGCTTGAGAACTTTTTAAAGAAAATTTCAAATCTCTCTCCTGAAAGATAATTTTTAGTATTTCCAGACAGATCATATGATCCCCCCCCCCCCCCAAAGTAGTAAATTGCCAGTAATACAGTAACGCTAACAGGTTCAGTATAAATCTGGTTAGTCTAGCACTTATGTGGCTAGTCAAACTGATTGGTACATTTGAGAACTGGGTGAAAAAAAAGGTTGAAGTTCTTGAGTTTAACTATACTCCTAAATTCAATAAAAGAAGTTATGCTCCTGTTTAAGAGTTACCCTGAACAGTCAGCCTTGGATTTTCTCTTCAATTTCTGTTTAACATCATCATAAATTAGAATGATTCAGGCCATTATTCCACTTTCAGAAGTTCAGCTTTCAGACAAATCACCTACAGGCCTTACTGCAAATACGATACTTCATTATTCTGTATAGTTTCATCAATACCTGTGGATGAACAAGCATCCTGTTTGGTTTTATTTTAATTGCCAGCACTGGATCTTCAAATACTTCCATTTATTGAGTTACTAAGTTGCTAAGTTTATTGCATTACTAAGTATGAGGTTCCGTAACAAAATCTTCACATTTTTGAAAACTCCTCACAATTTTCACATTTTTAGAGTGTTTCTCTCATACTGTATATCTAAAAAAAAGCTGGCTGCTGAAATCTGCTTTAAGAACAAGACTGCGAACACCGTATTTAACACGTTTGCTATAGTTGCTTTGAAACCTTTTCTCTCAAATACTTTGCTAGTAGGCAATTACAGTACTACCACAGTAAGCACCACCCTTGCACTACCTTGTATCTTCCTGTTAAAATATCAGTAAAATAAGCAGGTTTAGATTAGCTAACTCAAACTATATTTTGGTTCAGAACCATATCTTCCTTGTTATACACATTAGCTGTCTGTTTTCTGTTACTTAAAACTATCTCTATCCTCACAATACTTCTACCCTCTCTTTAAAAAAAGGCCAATAATATCCTTATATGCTCCATGGACACATTCTAAAATAATATAAATCTTTATTTTCAGATGGGACTGTCCCTCTCCATATATGAGGCACATTTTAGATACATGATAGAATGACTCTCCTGGCTATAAAAGCAAAGCTATTTACTGATTTCACCTGCCTAGGAAATACTTCTTCCTATTTTTACCTTCCAAAACTATTTCAGCTGATGTTCCTAATGACAGAAAATTGTTTCTTACCAGGTGGCAAGGAAATGCCAGGAGGTTGTATGTAACTGGTGTGGACGGGGCTCTAACAAGAAGGGACACAGTGTAGCATAAGTAGTAATGAAAGGAAGGAGGTTAATTGCTTCCATTGTCACTGGTACTCATCAGTTCGTTCATTCTTTTGAAGGAGCTGTACAATAATTATGTAATGAACACATATGAAGAGCGTGAAATGTTCCAGACTAAACTTGTTTGAAAACTGAATGTTAGACAAAAAAAATTGATGTAAGAAACCACTCTGTACCAAACAGGCTTAAATCTGTGGTGCCTGGATGACTGAAATAGCTGGATCCCACCATGGTTTAGGGTGGACTGGCATCCCCATATTTAGATTTTTGTATAATAAAAGGACACTTAAATAAAGCCCCACTCTGGGATGTGTCCTTCAGACTCAATAGAGTATGAGTGGAACCAGCCGCCAGAATTACCCAGACCATCTTTGATAATAAATTTTCAGCTGGCAAACCATTCAAAGTGACACTGCTCTATTCACTAAGGCTTTCCCCTGTGATAACTCCACACTGGCATTCTACTGCAAATATTAATTACTAATGATACTGCCTCCCAACCACACACAACAGTAATTAAGTAAATGAAATTACAGGGCTGTTTAGGGGAGCAGGGAAAAGGGGAAGAGAGTACTCTGCATCACTTGCATAGCATTAGCCCCATCTAACTAGGGTACACATGAATCCTACAGCACTCTGCCTGAGGCTTGTATATTCTGCATTTACATTCTTCACACACAGCTGAGATTTTGCCTGAAGATGGCCATTCTCCATCAGGATCAATTTCATCCTCACCACATATAGCACCTGCTGTTTTAGAGTGTTTTAGCAAACATTATTTATTCTCAGAGCCTGCAAGATCAGTATATCCGTATGCTTTTAATATGCAAACAAGCCCAGGCACAGCCCCAGCCAAAAGGTACCCAGCAAGAAAAAGCTGGAAACCAGCAGAAGAGGGCAAATGCCCTGTCCCTGCTCCTGCCCAAGGAAACGTAACCTTGGAGAGATCTTCTGAAAATCTCACTTCCTCCACCATCTCCTCCTTTCCCAGAATCTCCCATTCACTCCCTGATACAGATTGAGATAATTACGAATTCCCAGCACACTAGAATCATTCAGATTAACAGGGTCTTATCAATACTGTGAATCCCACATATGTTCAGAATCTCTTCAGAAAGATTCTACTTTCTAGTTTAGATACCAACTAAGAGAAATAAGTGATGCAACCTTGATTGAAAGCATCAACCACCCCTTGATTAAGAGGATCTCCTTAAAAATGCCCTTAGGGGAAATTACACAAACACCAGGTAGTACAGCAAAACTGTTAAGTGGTTTTTTTAACTTTTGTTTTTCATATTATTTCATTAATAAAAAAACAAAGTCAATAAAATTGTTCACTACAGGTTATTCCATGAATGACACATCCAAAAAGAGAAGGAGGAACACAGCTTGCATTGATCTGTTCATTTTGACATTGATAAGCTTACATGAAACTAGAAGAAAAAGGCCACACACACCAGCAATACACAATGGTTATATAACCATTATTACCCCCAAAAATTATTATTCCCCCTAAAGAGCAGTTTTAAATAAAACTATGAAACAGACTTAATGGTGTACAATGTGAAGCACCACATTGCTTTATATTATTCCCTTTCACAACATAATGACTCCTAAAAAAAAAATTCAGACAAATCAATCCTTGTTTACATTCACAAATTGCTAATGCACTATAGAGAATTCTCAGCAACCAAAACCTCTTGTAAGCACAAACCTGAAACAAGTCTGTGATGGTAACACTTTAAATTGTCTTAAATATACTTAGCTATGCATTTAATTTAGACATAATAAGACATGGTGTGCATTACATATCAAAGAAACACTAAAGAAAATATCCCATGTGTAGTTTTTCCCCATCCAGCCAGTTCATTCCTCTTCTTCAGCGCTAAGGGAAAAAGGCAGGGTTTGCCCTGTGCTGTTTTGGGAATGAAAGGATAGCAAAGTTCATGCCTGTTTTAGTTTATCCAGCAAATACTTTCAATTGACTGACCCAGCACCTGGCAGTCAGTGGAATGCAACAACCTGCACCTCCATTAGCAAGCTGGAAAAAAAAAAAWCCTAAAAACAAAACAAACACAAAACAAAACTGGAAGACAATGTGGAGATTACTGTTACTTCCATAAAGTATTTAACTATTGGTCCTATTCCAAACTTGAAATCTGAGGTGTTTAGAAGAGTGACCAAGGAGAATTCATTATATTATTGGTTTGATCAGATACCAAAAGCTTCATCACTTGAAATAAGGACCTAACACTTACCAATTTAATAAAATGTTTTTATAAAGCATTAAGATTTAAAACCTGAAGCTGAACCTGTTTGGCAAGTGAAAGATCCAACAGCTAGGCAGGGTACCCCAGCTCCAGCATTTGCAATGAATAACGAAAGCTTCAAAACCATAAGAAAAAAGCCATCTTTTTTTTCAGCTTAAAACCCTAAATTGCCTACTTTAGTAATCATCTCTCTTGCCTGCTAAGATACCTTGAATACTTTCAACAAAAGCATGATGGAGCTAGTTCCCTCCTAGCAGAGTGTTGGCGCTCTGGGCCCTGAAACTCCTACTCCTGCCTGAAGTCAGCCAGAGGTGAAGGAAAGCTGCAGGTTCTACCACCTCCTCCTCAAAGTGGAAGTGAGGTAAACAGACTGAGGAACAAGCCCATGCCCAGTAAGGGTTACGCAGATATACAGGCTCTCGTTTGGAAGTCAAAGGGGGATGCCCAGATGCCTTGAGTTTTCTCAATCTGTAACTGACAGATTGATCAAAGTATTTTTAGTTTAAGACATAACCATTGCACAAATGTGATAAGCATTTCAACACCTACCAGACCTACCTAGGTGCTATCACTAAGACCTACTGAATTCTATAATTGCATCAGTCACAGGGTTTGGAAAACGGAAATCCCAGATGCTAAACAGAGACTCTTCAGGTTCTAAGGAACCTGAAAAAGATCTCCATGTGATTCAAAATAAGTTGAAGTTGGAGCAAGCTGAAGTTTACACCGTGGTTTAATACAAAGACTTTATTACAGAAACTTTTATATCATTTCCTGTCCCACTGATGACTGCAAAACCAGAGTATGTAACTGAAGCTGATCCACTGTGTCTCTTGTAGCTCAAACCCACTTTCTGTAATCCAATCTAACAGTAACCTAATTGTACATAAAATAATTTACTGCAAAGGAGACAACCTGACCTGGACTGTAAGTGCCCAGTTTATGGAGTAGGAGGCACTGGAAGTCCTCCAGCTGAGGCACCAGGCACTCATTGCACTCATGCTCTGCCACACTGCACCTGGGAGAGGCCACCAGGGAACCAGACCCCGTGTGGGGCCTCAGTCCTTTGGGTGATAGTATGAGTGAAAACGTACAGGSTCTATTCTAGAGATGGAAACCCACTGTAAAGTGTCCAGTTCGACATGAGGAAAGTCTGGAGAGAACAGGAAATTCAACCCAAAAACAGATTCAAGGCCATCAACTTCCTGATGGAGGACAAGCAGCAACAGCCAAGGTCATTCAAAGGGTAGAACAGCTCAGAAACCCAGTGAGGAAATGCCAAAAAAGAAATGGAAGAAGGAAAAGGCAAAACAGGCCTCAGAAAGAAGGCAACACTGGGAAATGCCTGGTCCTATAGCAGCTATTGAAGCAAGAGGAAAATCCCCACAAGAAGGGAAGCAAAATTTGGTGAATGAAGGAAAAAAAAAAAAAAAAAAAAAATCAGCTGAAGCACTTATCCACAATCATACTTCTAACTTCCTAGACCCATCCTTCAGAAGGACAAGAACTATTCACACCTGAATTTTCTGGAAAAAGCTCAAAACTGTGGGATGAACTTATGTCACAGGACCTGAGAGTCTCCCTCAAGTTTCATGTTCTCTCACAAACTGCAGGATTCCTCGGTTAAAAAAGCATGTTAAAAAAAACCAAAACAAAACATTGTTTTTTCAGCAAGAGTGGTAATTTAGCAGCAAATGGAAGGATTGTCACTCGGGTTACTAGTTCTGTCACTTATCTACAGAGTGAATTATGTTAAAAATTCAACAATTTAACACACCTTGCTGTTTCATTTAAYATAGACTATGACAATTACATCTACTTACGATTTTTTAAACCATATATACCTAGGGGCTAGGAGCCTTTGACTAATACTACTGAAGCTAGGTAATGTCAATTAGAGTTTTTTTTCCAGGGAAAACAAACATTTGAAATGGCTCATTTCAAAACAATAAGATGCTTAACTTGCCATTACATATGCTTTATTTTGTTCCAGTCTGATAAAAGGAAAACAACRATATTACTATGTACCAAAGTGATTCCAGTCAAGGCAACAGGCATTCTAATTTTCTGGGGCAATTCAGAAAATTGTAGGTGGCAAGAAAATGTAAATGCATTTGATTCAGGGGAACACAATTTTAAAGCCTGAAGTTTTAGAAAACAGAACGAATAAGTTAAGAATAGTCATAATGATTGAAAACTTCTTTATTCTACTGTTCTTGGGCTTTTACTATTTGGACATGCAAATGAGGAGTATCTTCCAGAAGTTCCAGGGGCTTTTTGTATTTTGTTTTTTCTTTAATATATCTGCTGAAAATGTGAGGTTAAGAATCTATCACATCAATAAAATGGACGTTAAAGCTGAACAAGTAGAAATTGGCAAGCAAGGCCAAAACAAATCTGTTATCATGCCACTGAATTACATTTTCAACACAAGATGCACTGACATATTAAGGTTTAAGACCATCACCATATAGTCAAATTTAAATCTATAAGAACCATTTCTCATCCATAGAAACTTGAAATTAACAATGTAGTGTAAACCTTATTTACCAAGACAAGAAGAAAGGTTTCCTTGTAGAGTCTTTTTGCATTTCATTTCACAAGTCTAAGCAGATTTTAGTTTCTCAGCTTCTCAGGAACAAACCAAATTTAGAAATCAATTTACACTCCAAGCAATAAGTTAATTTTATGAATAAGTTAAAAGCTACAAAAAATTTAGAAAAGTCTACCATGAACATTTTCTTAACCATTAGCAATGAGTACTCCTCCACTGGGAGCAAACAGCAGAGAGTATTCTCCCCCAACAACCATAATGTGTATGAGAACTGAACATAGATAAACATGGTTCACTAAAGCAATCAAATCAGTAAATCTAGTTGTAAAAGACAGCTTTGAAAGAAGTGCGATACCACCATGAATCTCAGAAACAAAACACCATTTCTCATCTTGTCATGACAGAAGTTGGTCTTCACAGGTGCTGAGTTATGATCACCAGAAGTCCCACTATAATCATACACACAGATGAATCATTTGACCATATAAAGATGAAACGCCAAGACCTCAGGCCCCCAGATATTGTCCCCACTGAAATCAGTGATGTTATTTCAGTAGAGGCAGGCTTTGCCTATGAAGGACCTGATCCAGCTCCATCAGAGGCAGTGACAACTCTTCTCCCAAACCACTATTGATATTGCATTTTTACAACAGCGTGGAATGGCTCATCACACCTGAGAACCTCTGACCTCTCAGCATCTAGCCCCACACAAATGCCCCTTGAAGTTTCTCATCCCAATAAATACACACTGCTGACCAGATTTTCAGCCGTGTGCGACAACAGAAGAGTCCCCTCTGGAGACAGCCACTAATGCTGCTGAGTCAAACCTCGGAGTTATGACAGAGCAAATACTCCCTGGCAGAAATTGTAGAGTGTGTTCCCAGTGTAGTGAGCCCAGGCTACTGGCTTGCGAAAAGTAGATTGAGCTAAACCTCCTATTAGTCCAAAAAAATCATAATTTTGGCCACCCTAAACATTCTGATCCCAAGCACTGATTTTCAATCTGCTGCATAAGCAGCTCGCTCCTCCCTGCATAGCATATTCATATTTTACACAAAGCAATGGAACACAGYGTTGAAATCATACTACAGTGATCAACAAAATAAGGCAGTGAGGTGGATTAATAAACAGATTATTCTAGAATCCTATTAAGAGTTCAACATGAGTTCTTACCTGTGTACATTTAAGAGTAAACTCTTTTTACACATTTCTATTGGAAGTTTCTGTTACTGATTTATGCTACATATATACTGAGAGACATCAGCAATATTAATTGTGGCTGTTGTCTGAAGACCTTGGAGGGGCCAGGGGAAGAGGGGAACAAAAGATTCCCCAAAACAAAAAATATGCATTTCAGCAAAGTTTCTGGTATACGAGTTTAATGTGAAATTTCCCATTACTGAGAAGTGACTACTGTCCAGCAAATAACAGTAAAATGAAATTGAAAAGTATCTTTTACTACAGAAGTTTTGAGCTGGTCTAATTTATTTCTTGTTCATGCACTCCTGATTATCTTAAAGCTTCAGAGGACCGCCATTTTCATGGCTAATTTGATTCTGGTAGTTTGAATCGGAAGAGGACAGAATACTTCACTTTTGTTAAAAATCAAAACACATCTTACATCTCTAGTGACAGCCGAGTTCAATGCTCTTCTATAATCAAGATTCCAAAATTTACTGAAAAGTGATGACACAAACATACAAGATAAAGCCACTCCATAAAGCCTAGGGATTCAACTTGACAGTTTCAAAACACTGACTCTGTAAAAGCGTKGCTGGAAATTGCAGGACAACTGAAGCTCAAGTGCAAGAGCCACAGGCTGCTCGTAGAGAGGAACCCTGAAGGATGGAACAGAGAATCTAATTAGGCTTCCTACTCCATCAGAGCTAATCCTGTTCAGTGTAGCCTCAGCAATAAATATTGATGCAGTACCTTCATCATCCTTTGAAAGTCGTATCCCCACCTAATATCACAGTGCTAAACACAGTACTTTTCCGCTTTCATCTAAATTGTCCATCTTCAAAATAAATCTCAGCGACACCTCCCAATTTGTTTCTTACCTTCATCCTCTCCATCTAGATTTAAATTTTCAGCATACTTGTGGAAAATCATCTGCTTTGGCCAATCTGTTCTAAATGCACAGTTATTGCATGTCTTTGTGCTCAAAACTGAGACACTGTGTGCCAGGTTAAGGCTTATTTTTATGGTACACCCTAATCATACAACTCTGGAAAATCAGAACACACACTACTGATTGTGGCTTCCCTATAGCAAACTGTGAGCTTTCCATTGCCGTCCTCCTGCTCTTTCTCTATCTTTATTTCAGAAATTGTGTAAGAACAGGAAAACCAGGAGTTGATGAAGAGGGAACAGGATATGAATGAGTACCTCAGCAGTCAAAGAGCAGAAGGAAGACTTGCCACCACTCAGCTCTGAAGATAAATGAGACAGGAGGTGAGGAAAAGGCTAAATATGGAGAATGCACAGCTGCCAAGAAAGGAACTATCTAAAGAGAACAAGAAGGCGGCCATGGAAATACCCATTTCAGGATACCTACTTTTAAGAGGGACAGGTGGTGTAACTCACTGGAATCCCAGACCCATTTAAGCTTTCACCTGGCTCAGGAGTTTACAGCCAAACAGCATTTGTTTATCAAACTCTTCTTGGAGAGCATTCCTGAGTTAACTAAGTTCTTCATTGGCCGTTCAGAGATTGATCTTCTGAATCAAAACAATAAATTTAAAACCTTCCCCCAATAAACTGTGAAAAGCAGGGAAAGTTTCTACTAGGACCAGAAGAAATGGTTGCTTCCTGTTTAAAAAAAGAAGAGTAGTTCCCTTTCCGTTGGGTATATTCTGGCCCAAGCCTGTGTTTAACACTGACATGTAAGCAGCCTTGATGTGCACTAGTCACAAGGGACACACCTCAGCCTGATGCAGCATATCCCAGCAGTCTCAACGATTCCAACAGCACGAAGAAAAATCAGAGCAGTGAAACTACACCTTCTGCAGGTTTAAAAAGCTCTAGCCACTCCATATTGAAATGTAATGGTTTGCAGTCACGCCCTGGTGTTAGCTACAGCTCATGCAGTGAAGGCTCGAGGCATATAAGGGTAGGCTTTACCATTACCTTGCAAGGCATYGACTGAGTGTTGTGCCGTTGGCCTTCAATGCTCACAGCAGTAGCTCAGAAATGTAAACACGTCTGACCATTTCCCCCACCCACCTCCCGAGACCAGTGATGCACTGTACCAGTCAATAGAGGGTGGATTTGGACAGGGCAGCTGTAGCTTCCTGCCCACAGAGAATATCACCTTTACAAGGTGAAGATACAGGTAGACTATCATCAGCCATTGCTGGAATAACAGGTGAGACTCCAAACTTTGCTTAATCCTAAATCATCTGGGCTGCTCTGTCTTGTTGGCTATTGGGTTGGTCCCCTAGATGATACGAGCTTAAGCCATAAAACTTGGTGTGTGCTACAAAACTACAGCTAGATTGTTGAACGCCATAAAAATAATTTGTATAACATAGTAAAAATATTAACATATTCGAAATTTAAAACCCACCCCAGAATTTAGTTGTAGATACATCTTCTACTCCTGAGGCAATCTATCATGCCTGACGGAAGCATTTTGTATGTCAGGAAGGTATTCTAATTTGCCATTAAAAATTATTTCAATTCTGTTTTTCCCTGCTTCTTTCCAAAGCTGCTCTTTGCAATTCTGGGAGAACAGAGGCACCAATCTGGTCTAATTTGCTTTTTCAACAATCCTTACTGAATCCTTCACCAAGGAAATGGATTAACTATGAGGCTGTCATACACTTTCATATGGTAGGAAGGCAAACATACGCTCAGAAAAGAAAGGGTGGGAGTCTGAATATATTCTCTGCAACAATGATAAACCTTTTGGATGTCTTTTTCTACAGTACTCGAGGAAATTCACATTATAAATTAATATACTGAGTTAATATTTAAAATACAAGTTAGAAAAACCTGAAGAAGTCAACTTCCTAGATTTAGCAATCTGGCTCTTGAGTGTAAACACATGAAAATCATCCATTTCAAAATGGGAAGGGGAAATTACATGGATATCAGGAAAGCAAAAAAACTGCAACATAGAAGGTAATAATCAAATTCATCTTTCTAAGTACAGTCTCAGGGAAAAGACTTATACCATAACATAAATTAGTTCCACTGAAACTGGAATTTTATTCCAGAGTTTAGTTTAACCACAATATTTCTAAGCCCCAAAAATATATAAAACTGATCAAAGTGGCATACAGTAAAAAATGTAGCTTTTTAAAAATAAAAGCTTATTGTAAAACTTGCTTTTCTTAGCAACATCCATAATATTCATTTACAAGAGCACATGTTGATTATCAGTCTCTCCTTTAAAAAAGACTTCATTCAGATACCTGTTTACTTGTTAATCCTGTGTTTGGAATACACTACAAAAACTATAACCACATTGAAATTCTATAGCTAACATATATTTAAACACTGGAATATTTAAATAATGCAAAACAACTGAGTTGTGATGGTATTACTGATTCTAGCAAAGAACACACCCATCAGCATCTAGCACAAACAAAACCATCCTGATTCTACCATCATCCTTATTCTAAACAAATTATCAAACCAAAGCCACTCCACACCCAGAAGCAAACTGCTAGAACACAAAATGACCAAAAAAAGGCATTACAGCAGACTGTCTATACAGGGAGTTACCTTTTTTCCTTTCTTTTTCCTGTGAGCTGGTTTAGCATTTTTCTCCTTTGCTTCCTCACTCATTTCTCAGCAGGTAAATATACAGGGGAAGGGGAATAAGAGAGATCACTGCTTGTATTCCAACATGCAAAGCCACTGCAAATATTCACAGCACTGAAACCAAAGTCCATCTGCTGACGTTTCTCAGACAAGTAACAGAATAACTGCTGTTTAAAGGCAGTCCCTGCTCCTCCTGCACAGCCTTGAATTGCTCGTAGCCTTGCTCTGTTTTCCTCASTGAGAAACTGGGTGTTCTCACATCAGTCCGATTCCTCTAGAGAAAAGAAAAACCATTTTCCTCTCTCATTCTTAACTAGTCTTTACTCCTGAGGTAAGATCTTGTCAACGCTTTCTGGCTTGGTCATCCACAGCGCTTCCAGTCTCTTAAATGGGGGTGATGAGCCACACAGAAATTAGCTGCAGACGGCTGACAAGTCTGAGAAGCGTTCACCAGCGGATGATTTGCCGTTTCTCGCAGACGGAGAAAGTGAGCCTGAATTGCTCTGATT
Organism: Phoebastria nigripes; assembly: GCA_035582835.1. Taxonomy (NCBI): domain Eukaryota; kingdom Metazoa; phylum Chordata; class Aves; order Procellariiformes; family Diomedeidae; genus Phoebastria; species Phoebastria nigripes. The sequence goes on from JAYKAV010002988.1 coordinate 3,049,332, forward strand.
GCCAGTCGCGTACAATACCGACATGTGTTGAATGCATCAAGGCATACCAGAAAAGGAAGCCTCCAAGAGTGATAAAAGATCAGGTTACTGGATCTTAAAGCCACTCCCAGGCAGATTCAAACAATAAAAGGCACAACACGCTGCTGAAGAAATTGCTAGATGAGATGTTTACRTTTCCAACAGCTCCATATCCCCATCCAAAGGACCTGCAAATTGCCACTCTGAACAATAAGGTTTATAATATTAATTATTCATCTCATAAAAGCAACAACAATATTTCAGCAAAACACATATTTACAACTATCTCTGYCTGTGAGAGCTTGCTCCTCCCTTGTATGCCTGTTCCTATGACAGGATTTGTACAGTCTCTCTACTAATGCAGCTCTCACAGAAGTGTTATGTGCCTCATGTATGTGCACGACTGGCAGGTTACAGATCATGTTTCCACATGCTGCTGACCTACTCTGCAAAATGCTTTGGCTACTTCCCTACAAGACTCAGAGAAAGAAAAAAAAAAAAAAAAAAAAGGAGAAAATCAGGAGAGGTCAGAGACTTCATTGCAATAATTGTCTCCCCTCTGTGCCCGTTAAACACAACCCACACATTACCAACAGCCATGACAGCAGTCATTCAAGACGTGTCTAAATTATGTCATTACCACATTTAAGACTATGCACCTCTCTTCAGGTACATCCACAGATTCCTATATGGACCTTGTCCTTAGGATCTCTCCCCTCCCACCAAGCTAGCTGTGGGAAGGTGAGGTGAGAGGGTGGAACACATATCAGACATCATGCAATAGCCCCAGCCACTGCATTCATACTGCAGACCTGAGTTAACAAAACACTAATTTGCCCATTTCTGAGGGCTCCAGTCACATCAGACATGCCAAGTGGTTTTGGTTTGGTGGTTGGTTTTGGGGTTTGGTGTTTTGGGTGTGGTTTGGGGGGGGGGGGGGGTTGGGTTTTTTTGTTTTGTTTTTTAAACACGCAACCTCCAATTAATACACGGTTTGTCTGGGGGTGGTTGAGGTCAATGTCAGGATCCTCCTGCCTCCCATCTTTTCACATCTTCCCACCCTTCACCCTCAGTTCAGTAGCATTTCGCTCATGACAACCAACACATGTACCACAGACTAAGAAAAGAAGATTTAATGTACTGATTCATAATGCTATTTGCCTTAAAGCTTTCTCCTTGTATCATTCTCTACAAATGAATTTCAATGAGCAACCACAACAGCACCATCACACAGAAGCTGTTTTCTGTGCGTTGGCAACAAGTCCTTGTGCTCACTGTCTTCATGCGCTGGAAACAAACCAGCGCCATCTGGACCTGGGGATCCAAACTAGGGAGATAATTCTCCACAGCAGCCTGGTAAGGTTGATATTTTGAGGAACTGTACCTCATAAGGTGCAGAGTTTAAATAAACACTATCAAGAGACTACTGATAAAATTTACCCCAAGTCTTCCCTTAAGTCTTTAGTATAGAATAAAATTTATACTTATAAAGCAGTATGTTTGTACCAAACACAGACACTGTTGATAGTGCACAAAACCAGGAATTTAATTTTCACAGGCAGCTTGTTTTTGATGGCCGTCTCGGAAAAAGAAGAAGAACCCCAGCCTTTCCCAATTTCACATTTTTTATAGATGTTATGTTACAAACTAAAGTGCTCTCTGCTGGTTAACAGTGGGTAAAACAATGCTTCAACACTCAAAATACCATCCTATCCTAACGCAAATGCAAAGCAAACCTCCTTTCTTCAAGCCTATTTTTACTGTGTGTGCATCCCCCTGGACAACACATTATTTTCTGAAACAAGTCCAAACAGGTAGAGTTCAAGTACCGTTCAAGTGTGTCTTCGAAAAACAAGGCTTGGATACATTAAACTGGCTAGCTAAAAAAAAGCCGTTGTAATTTGTGGCATGCTTAGCTAATTTATGCATATAAAGTCATTTTGTTTTACTTTTTCAATGAAAAGGTCATAAAGAAGAGTCAGGCTTCTTCAGGAATAAAAATGAAAAAAAAAAAAAATCCTCTTTCCAGAGCAACCTGTTAGCTGTCAAGAAGCTGACACATTCAAACTATTCACTGAGCTCAGGTATGCAGACAGAGGAACATCACAGGTTCCCACTGAACTTCGATTATTTAAGCTGTGTACCTCCGAGTCCAGCCCATGAGATGGAAACTGTGCTCATTAGGTTTTAGGACTCATGTCCTGTTCCTAACTCAGAGCACTTAATTATTTCTGAACCATCAATATCTTCAGTGGCTACCTATTTCAGAACCCCTTTAATTTTTCCTGTTTTCTCTCTCATTTTCACAAAAATGAGTAATCTCCCAAGCACTGGTATATTTAGAACATGAAAGAAAAATCCAGATAAGCAATAGAAGAATTTTATAGTCACAAGATGCTCTGAGAGGTAGGAAAAGCTCTCACACTCCTCTCCCCCCATATTGCTCAGCTAACCATAGCAACCCTGCTGAAAAGAAATGTAATGAATCTATCTTCTGCAGTTTGAAGTAATCATTCATATGTCAACATTTAGACCCTTTAATGAGGTTTTTTTCATTTCCTCCTTACCTTAAAAAATTTGCCAAGTTCTTTTACTCCAGGTAAAGCCACTATGACAGAAGGAGAAGCTTAAATATTAGATATAAGAGTACTTAACAGAAATACACAACATATTTCTTTGGAAAGGCTTTTAGGAAAAAAAAAAAAGTTCTTCAAATCATGCCTTTCAACTTTATTCCTCTGCAGAACCCACAAAAATTATGTTTGATAGTAAAACTACTATCAAGTGACTGCTGACATCAGTCCATCTCTAAATTATACTAAAGAAATTATTCAAATTAACCTTCTTCCATCCCCAGGCTTTTAGCATACTCAGTGTAACTGTGTATTTAAATGCCTAAGGTAACTGAAGTGGAAGGAGAAAAGGCAAACAAGACTGCCTGAAAAAATTAAGATTTTCAAACATCCAAGAAAAGTCTCTTATGCATATTAAAGTGCTGCCACGAGCATAAAACCTGAATAAAAAAACAATTATTTTTGAAAAACAATAGAAATCAGGGAAGATATAAAATTTTAGAAGTGAGCTCCAAGTCAAAAAAGCAAACAAAATTAAGACAGAGCAATACCAATGCAGAATTCCTTAAAATATTCTAAGGAAATGTTGCCATTCAGAAAGAATCTATGCTTAAACATACTGCAAGACTGCTATGATCAAGGGAGCAGTTCGATAAATTACAAATTACAGTTAATATCTACTGTCTAGATAGTGCTTGCTCACAGAAGCATTTTCTTTTTTATAATGCTCACAAGAGTTACTTCTTTGTGGAAGTGCACATGTATGTTTTGGGTATGTTTTGACAAGCTACAGCAAAGGAACAACATGCAGARAAGTAACACTTTGCAATTGCATAGGTCCTTGAAATACTGAAATTAATACTACTGTACTTTAAAATCTTTAGATTATTGATGAGAACACACACACTGCTCCCTGTAAGTTACTGCTTAATTACAGTAGTGTCTAGAAGTGAACTTTCACAACCTCGTTGATACATATCAGTTCTAGGACAGTTCTATTTTTAAATCAAAATAACTCGCATAAGAGGACAAGAGGATAGGCCAAGTTCTGTCTATCAGTACAGTTCTATTTATAAATTAGAGTGACTTGCATGCAAGAAGCAAGGGGTATGCAACTTGTTATTGGTAACCTGTTCTGTAACTGCATGCAACGGGTTTTAAAAAGAACAGCTATGACAGAGTTCCTTGCTTTATCAAAACAACATCCAAATCCAAATAGCCAAACAACTTCAAAGTCTAACTGAAGGACTAAGTGTGGAGAAAACAGGGCAGACAAAAAGCCAGCTTGCTTGCTCTTTATATGTGTAGAAATCCACAAGCTTAATTTAACAAAAGCTTGTGGCATTCAATGTTTACCGTAAGATCACTTTGCAGATGGACCGCTTAGTACTTCCTCTTGCACCTCAAGCAATATTCTATGCTATGATAAGCCAAAATTCAAGGTTAAATCAAGTATTACCCAGACAGGAATGGAATTTGTGCTGAGAGGGTGGAAGCCAAATTAACTCTAATCCTCTTTCTCTAACAAAATTAAAACCAACTAAAAGTCATACCCCTTTTATGTATAATGTGTATTTTCCTTTCAAATATGAAAGAAAGCATTTTGTGAAGACATTAAAAGCCAAGGAAAAAAAAAAAATAGTTTTGAGGTCAGTCTCGATTCCTTTTCAAATTCCATAATTTGAGCAAAATACCAGTTTAAAAAATGACGATTCAAATACTACCATTACTGACTTCATTAATTTATAATAGGCTTCTAACACAGCCTATTTACCAATCTGCTCTTGTTTGCAAAGGTGCACATGTGTAGAGGTCCATTATCCCATGCCAACATAAAAACAACCCAAAACCCACTTAGCTTCAGGCTAAGATTATGAGAATAGTGGTGGTTACCACTTAGTAACCATGCCTGGTTACTGGCATGGTTCACTATAGACTCAACTACTGACCTGAAGATTTTTTTGGCCTAAAATCACATGCTATAGGCTAGCATTGCCCCACTTGATCTCCCTCCTCCTTTCAAATGGAGATGTATCATCAATTCAGACCTAGAACAATATTCTAGGGTAGAAGCAGAAGYCAACTAAAGCCATAAGAAGGAGCAGCCTTCTAATCAAACCCCCTACAAAGAGAGCTGCAAACTCTCCTGCGCTATCAGGAAAGAGTTACTATAACTCCTTCAGGAGGACAAATATCTACATTGAAAAAAAAGATTTATTCCGATCTTAGGCTAACTGAGAATAAAATAGAAGCAAAGGCAAGGCAACCCAGGTTTTAACTCAGGTTAACAAGTTAAAATTAGTTTTTGTATTGAAGTCCAAGGCTGAACATGAGATACTAACATGAATCAAAACCAAGCTGTCTTGTCTTCATAATTACTTTAACATATGTTAGTTAACTGAATTTAGGAGCCTGGAGGACAGACATACCCCTTGAGGATGGAACTGAAGGGAGTCTGGGAGTGAAGCCCAGAGTGGTTGGGAAGTTACTCTGAGGGAGAGAGAAAGCTGAGAGATTAAATTCCTTCCCTCCCTCCCTTAAGGGAGGAAATTAGCTTGCCTTGAAACATCTCTCAGCAACTGAAGTTTGTAAGAACTCCAGTTCATTAACAAGGGGATATCAAACCAAAAATTAGGTAAGGAACAAAGAGTCATACCACAAAAATATTACAAAATTTGTTAGCTAGTACAAAGTTAATTCTCTGCCAACCRTTTGAAAATAGTTACACAAAGAGAACATACTTTATATCCAAGCTCTATAGATTCCTATTTACCTGCTGAGATACTTCATGATAGACTCTGGTTTTGATTTCACTCCTTTCATATTTTGCAAGACTTTTTTTTTTTTCTCTCCTGTTATTTTATAGGGGTTCTTTTAAGTTTAAGCCTAGAAAAACAGACCATTTTACTGAACTAAGATAGCAGGTTTTATACTAAGCACGCATATTGCTGTCAGTAAAATCTTGTAGAGGAAGGATGGGAGCAAGAGCAGCCCATTTTGGACAAACTTCCACAGGACCAGAGTGTGGGGCAAAGAAGCCCCACCCTACAAAGCAAAATTTCAGACTATGTATTTCAAGGTCCCTTTACATCAGAAACCATGGCAAGATTTGGAAGGTTGCCTGCCAGCACAAGGTGCTTCCCAGCATGCAGTGTCTTCCCATGTTTCCATTTAGGATAAAAGAGGATGCAAGCCAGCCAAGGGGTTGCCTCTCCCAGGGTTGGTTTTCACCAGGCTGTGTAGCAGCACCACGGCCAGGGGCAGGTGTGTGTCACCTTTCCATGGTGCTTCCTTCACAGTGAGCCATCAGGTCAGCTGGTCGTGTCCCATGTCATTACAGGCGTTCACCAGTTTGGTTATCAGACAACAGTGCCCCAGAACGGCACATCTCTGTGGTTGGTGTATATTAAATCCAGCCTAACGTCAACCCTGTTAAGACAAGTATGTGGGACAATGGAGGGTGAGACAGATGAAGCAAATCTATACATAGGTGCATGTACAGCCTCTTTATTCCCCGGAATAATGCTTATTTTGACAATCACAGAAGAAAGGACAGTCACTTCACAAGCCAGGAAAATGGTATAAGCCTTCACGACAGATTATTCACAACCCTACAAATTCACTGAACTAGTAAGTGCTGAACAACCCAAATTTAGCTTTGATTCTAAGGCCTCAGGCTGCAAGTTGTTTTTAAGCTAGACACTCGTCTGAATTTTACTGGTGATATCACAGCAGCAGCAGCAAGAAAAGCTGTTCTTTTAAACACGGGAAAAAAAGTTATGTTGGATCAACTCTGCTCAGGGACCACATTTGGAGCATAACAACCCAGTAAGAGTATCCAGCAGCTTTTCTCCCTAATTAGGGAGAAAAATGTGCTTCATGACATTTTGGTTAGGTGACAATTTCTTCATCTCTTACCTTTTATTTTAAACCATGATATCATATGTACCCACTGTAAATGCCAATTTAAAACTGCAAGAAAAGCATTAAGTCATAGGACTAACTGAAAGATGCATAACATTCAAACTTAAGGTTTCCACTGAGGAATATAAAAACAAAAATTATTTCCTGTCTCATGACTATTATGCCCAACAATGCCTTAAGCACGTACAGGAGCTGACATCTGAGTTCTTAACAGTCATCTGCCCCTTTTAAAGAAGAAAACCCTCAAATCTGATGCCTAGATGAGATCTAGTCTATACTGTAACAGTTACTGTAACATCTGTATACATCTGTTTATATTTGCATACAGACAGCTATACTACAATATAGTCCTGAGGTTAATCAGTTTAAATATAAAGTTTATATTTAAGCTATCAATTTTTCCCCTCCAGAGGGGAAAATTTCCTTGAAATTTTTCAGTTCTTTTGCAATTCTGACAAAAATTCACCAAGAAAAAATATTTGGGAGTAGGGGAGAAAAGGGGAGGGGTTGTTCCCACTCCTCTCTCTCATACAATATCTTTCTCCTGCTCCGTGTTTTAGGAAGGAGAAAGTGTTGAAAAATAAAGCTATTTTCATAGTAAACAAATGATTGGTCTGGCTTTTTTTTTTTTTTTTTTTTTTAAATTGCCAGCAACGAAAGCAGTAATTTTTTTGCCCAGCTACAACACATAAACAGTAGGTGAAATGATGGCCATAATTATTTCAGAGCACCAAATGACAAGCCATACCCTATTTACATTCAAGGCTGTAAGCTGGCCATGTCTAGATTCCTCTCATTAGAAGATATGTGGACAGGAATAAATTCACAGATAATGGAAAGGCAAGAGATACTAGATCACAGAGAGCGTGCAAGAAGTCAAACATGAAAATGCATTAAATCCGATCATTTGGTAATATAAAACAAGAGAGGCACTGTTATATTTATTTTCTCTCTACCACTGTGCCCATAAGTTGAAGTGTCCCAGAGACTTTCAGCATCTAATAGCAACAAATATTTTTTGCTTTGGTGTGATGATTTTTTTTTTTTTTT
>JAYKAV010002988.1:3057690-3085857 GCA_035582835.1 Phoebastria nigripes
AAAAAAAAAAAAACCAAAAAACAGTGAAGTACTGGGCGGGGGGGGACATGCACATAACTGTATTCTTGTCCAGTTTCTGTAATCACAAATCTAATCTGTCATGCAGAATACAGATTTTCAATTTCAGCCAAGGGCCAATTTGAGTTTCTGGGTTGTTATTAAATTAGAATAGCTTTTAAAGAAAGGGAGATTTTCAACTTCTCATAAAATGAGCAGAAAAAGCTTCGTAATCAAGTAATTAATTCATGAAGTCTCATAATTGATGCTATGGCAACTGGAAACAACACTTGGCATTAAATATAAAACACAACCGGATATAGCAGAAGGTATTAAAAGTATCAAACTTCCAGCTTCGTGCAAGTTGCAGGCTCCAAAACTGCTCTCTTCTATTCAACGTAATTCAAGATTATCTTTATTGAAATCAGTGAGGAAAAGCAAATAAAAGGAAGAAAATGTCTCCCAGAAAGTCAACGAAATTCTAGAAATCCACAAGTTCATCGTTATCTATAGAAGTTACACTCACAAATATACAATATTTTCCTTCAGTGTAACATAGATTTTTCTCATACCTTATATTCAAGATCCTGAAATTTGTGAGTAGTTTTATTTTACTATTATACCAGATTGAAACAAACCATTTTGAAGGGAGTCTTTTTCTTTCATTCTTACCATCCAACTGTATTTTATTAATTGGCAAGAAATTCATTTTCCCCAACTCATGACTGTTTTGCCCATGATGGTAATTGGTAAGCGATCTCTCTGTCTTTATCTTGATTCACCACCTTTTTCATCTTAGTTTTGCCCCCTATCCTACTGAGGAGGAAGAGTGAGAGAGTGACTGGGCGGGCATCTGACTGCTAGCGAAGGTCAAGCCACCACACCAGAGAACACCAACCTACAACGATCACCGCTGTCTGGAACCACTGCACAGACCTCATGATAAAAACCAGTTACCTAAGCTGCAATATTAYGCTCTTTAGAGGTGCACATGAGGAAGAAGGACTGACATTCATTTAATCCTTATAATGAAAATTTCAGATTTTGTAAATTAGGAAATCCTAAGGAAACAAAACAAAAAAAGACCCTTTGCATTTGGAAGGATCCAAAAAATTGAAAGGAAAAAAGTCAGTAAAAGATGACTATCACCAAAATGTTCTCTTTATCCCAAGTATATTTTCCTGTTCCTCTCATCAGCTGGAAGGTGAGCGGGAAAAAGAAGCCACCATTTAAATAGCTAAAACATAAGATGTACTTTGTCATTATGGCATATAAAGCTTACATATGCAAAGCAATACTTAATGTGCACTTAAGAGTTCCACATCTGCAATTTTTACAGCGGTACTGCAGAAATGCTTATCTTAAGTGAACATAAGCAGCAGAAAAGGAAAATAACTTTGTCTTTCTGAAACCATGAACCAGGCTGCACTGAACACAACAGAAAAATTGTAACGATTCCTATCTTGCAAATGTTGCAGCTATGACATGAGTTACACAACTGAAAGGGACACTGAATACGATAGTTTTGCCAGGCTGTTGGAAAAGAGAAGTTTACCTGTGCGGCACTTTTAATGTACAACCTGCTTTCTTCCAGAAATGCTCACTTTCAAGTACTCCAATAACTTGCTGAATACAGATTTGAAGAGCTATACAGGAATAGAAACCATAGAGCATGAGGTTGCAGAAGAAGGTCCCTGGGGGAAAAGGGGCTCCACGTTAAATTTCCTCTCACGTTATCCACACACAACAAATAACCCCTGTTGCTGCTGAGCAGCTCTTTGTAATTGTTTGGGCTATTTTTCATTTCAGATTAATCTATAAGGTTACAAACGTGAAAAATATAGTAATTCCAATACAGAGAAAGAATTAAAAAATATAAATGAGCACCACAGGATTCAAAGAACCTCGTAAATGATGCTAGAGAATTAAAAAAAAATGAAAGCATGTTCCCTGAATCAAAAAGTTCAGTAGTTATAATTCAGATCTCTCCAAGAGAGTAGCATGAGGAGGATAAAGTTTATTTAAAAAGCACCTTTCATGATATTGTATTATTTAAGTGGCAACGATCAAAACTGACATCGGGTAATATTGATGCACTACTGGTTTACACATCCAGAAACCTCACTGTTGAGACTCCAGACTCTCTGCAGACTCTGAAAAGATTCCAGCACTCCGTGTAGAAAATACCTGAAAGGGTACAGTACCCTAGCCAAAATTTGAGGTGGGAAAAGATCATTAGAACCAGTTCTTACAATCCCATTGCCAACTCACTGTCTTATTAAGGGATAATTACCTCCAGTTTCAAAAGGTTTTCAGGGTTAAAGAAAACTTGACTATTTCTGCTGCAAATGCCAGGTAACTAGATACTTAGTAGATATAGAAAAGCTTGCACCCACCAAGACACAATGAGATATTAAAGGAAACCCCTTCTGGTCAGGAGTTTCCACTTAAAAGCACTGTTTATTTTCTCAAATACCAGTCTACTGTTACAATCTTACTCAACTGAACATACTCTTTTCCCTAGCACTCTAAACCGTATTTTACTTTACTGTACAGAATATTTACTCAAATAGTCCTCAGTGCTCACCAATTATCCAAGGATATGCACATGAAGCTCTCTTGGGAATTTTCTGCAGTGCCAGTCCTAAATCAAACAGAAGCACTCTTCCAGTGAGAGCTTTGCTGCATTTGGCAACACTGAGTACATTCTTTTAGCCCGTATATTTCTTCATCACACATTTGTTTAATTGCACACCATTTTCATCGTTGCTAGCCTCTCATGAGGTGGCTTTTGATGCTTATAAGCACTACTCAAACACACTTCAGCTCTTTTTTTGTTGCTGTTTTTGTTGGGAGTTTGTTTGTTTATCCAGACATCATTCTTGAACTGTTGGTTACTTCCTCTCTTTTCATGTTCCCATTAGCAGTCCCAGCCATTGTAGTGGTCTAAGAGTATCTGCTGGGAGAATAGATACTTTTCCAAGGTGCAGAAAAAAAGAAAAGTCAACATGAGGCCAACATGCATCATCTAAGCCCTTCAATGTGCCAGTGGAAGTCAAAGGTCTGCTAAAGAAGTATACAACAAAGAGCACAACAGCCACCAGCTCCCAGATAACACAAGGAAACTGACTGGAGAGGTAAGCAAGAAGCCGAAAGGCTCTTTCCTTCTCACCATCTCAGGATCCTTAGCTTCCTCGGCCTCCAAGGGCTTTCCACCATCTTGTTTCTATATGGAAAGCTGCTAACATAAGCATCATTGCCTGCACCTCCTTAGTCATACCAAACAGGATTCAAACATGGAATATTCTGAAAGATCTGCTCCTTTGGCCTCCAAACAACATTTTTCCAATCACATTTAGTATCATTTTCCATGGTAGGTAAGTCACAAGAGTGTCTAGAGCACGTGTGAGTATAATTTGCAGCTTTCTAGTCAAAACTGTTAAAACCCTGTAATTCACAGGTGCAAGTAATTCATATCAGGGCATAAACAAACAAACACACTAGCATTGGTTTCAACACCACCAACATAGACTGAGTTTGCAAAACCAAAACCAGTTAAACTGTTAACCTTTAGGGCTGCCCAATCTTTCCTTGTTAATTCAAATTGGTGTGCTCACTTTCCAGTACTATTATAAATAGCCTTCTTCTCTAAGGATGTTTAGCTTCACAAGTTAAAAACACATTTGGTCAAGTTTCAGTTTCAGGTATAATTTCCTCAAAATAAACACTGCTTTTTTAAAACTTTAAATATGGGAAAATAGCATATTTTTTTTTCAAGCTCAAAATAGGTGAATTATTATAGCCATGAAAGCATCTTAGAGAAAAAAAAGCTCCGTTTCCATCCATCAATAACAAAAACTGCCACAGAGCATTGAAGGAGACCTATAGATATCATTTTTACTATAACAATGATGAACTGATTAAGTTCTTAAAATAATTTCCCTGTTTTTCTCATTTCTGTTCACTTTTTTGAACTGCATTATCATTAATCTGAAAATTCTCAAGAGAAGCAGGCCCTCAATAGTAGCTTTGATCTCACTAAAAAAAGTGGATGTATCAAATGAAAATTTTAGTAAAAAGGTTTCGTTTAAATATGTGTTCCTATTCTAAGCAAGAGAAGACTGAAAGCTCTCACTTTGACCTTAAGACAATTTGTTTTAGTATTACTTTTCACTTAGCTCACTAGTTAAGCCCTCAAGATAACTCCAGGGAATCATTGCCAGAAGGAAAAATAATCCCACTTTCTTGATATTTTGCTGTGCCGTATGAACTAGCATTCCTGCTCAAAGAATCTTTCCCGCTCAGCAATCATGCCTTCTGGCTTTTTCTCAGGACAAATCCTTACACATTATCCACATGCCATTTCCACATTATTTATATAGCAACACTTACAGCATCTTTTTGCCGTAAGGAGGACCACAAGAGTCTTCAACAATAATGGCAATACTTGTTCTGGTAACAGGAGGCATTAGCAGGAACAGCTTTCTATGTGCTGCATTAATAAGGTTCACATTTCACTATCTGCATGTGGCTTTGTTCTTCAGAGCAAATTTCAGCTTCTATTTATACAATTGATAGCCAGAAGAGCAGTTTAACTTTCATTACCATGACATGTAAGTCTGAATGACCATTAGCTAGAAATATTATACTTAAGAAGCCCATTTTCAGTGTCTTAATGGCTGACCAAGCGAGCAGATTAACCCCACCTGATTATTAAACTCCAGGTCATGTCATAAATGCTTTATGGAGAAATCAGTATTATTAACATGTGTTTAGAGAAAAGTAAAAGTCTGAAATACATGCAGTGTATGTAACACTTTAAGCACTGAAATAGCTCCAATTTATGTAACAATTCAGTTTCAAGCTGCAAGAATTAGCTAGCAAACACCATTTCAAGTTGTCAATATTTTTCMTAACTTAAAAATGACGGACAGCATTATTCACTTTCTATAACAGCTTATCAGCTGATTGATTAATTCTATCAGGCCAAACATGGACAGAGGAATTACTCTGGAAGTACAATCCCATCTTCCACTTTATGATGCTTACCCAATTACATTGTGTGCATAAGGAGTTAGAGTTGGCATCTCATTTTTCTACTGTTGCATAGTGAACATGCTATTCTTTGCAAAAGCAGTTTAAAAGTAACTGTCACTTCTTTTTGCCCTTCCTCCAACTCACTCTCCTTCCCTTTCATTTTCCCTTTGAACTAGTGTCATTTGCCACTCTCTCTTCCACCACTTCATCTGCTTCTTCCCTATTTGTGTGTGCAATGTTCCATTTCTCAGCACAACCACTGAAACCTCATACTGGCCAGTGAATTTCGACATGAACCCCTCCATTTTCACCTGTCTCTTCCACCATATGCCTTCTATATACACATCAGCTCCCTCCACATGCCACCTTGGTCACACACCTGACTTTGCCTTTTGCATACATACCAGCCACTGGGATCAGTGCTTATGACAGCTCTACGGTGTTCATCCATCCTACCATGAAACACTCATGATTTTTGTCTTAATTTCTCCACCTATCCACTTTTCAGCTTCTTCCCCCTCTCTTCCTTGCAGTTTTGAGAGATCCAAGACTTCCCTTTCAGATCTCCTATTTAATTCCTTTCTAGGGACAGATGAGTACCTGCTCACTTCCAATTTACATTTTTGGTCTCAATCTCATGCTGTGTAACATCACAGCTGCCCTAATTTTTATAGCATCTTTCACCATCTTTTTATACTTGCTTTTTCACTTTTTAGTCTAGCATTTTCCCTAATTTGTTTCTTCTCATATGTTTTCTGCCTCCAAGGTCTTTCTCACCATCCACACCCATTTAACCCAGCATGGCTATTCTTTCCAGGTTTAGATTCCAAACAGCCTAACCAGTTCCTTTTATCCCATACTTTGTATCTTCCAGGTGTTGGGGAATTTTTATGGCACCCCTTGAGCTGAATTAAACACACATTTGTGCTTAAATATAAAAMAACCCCCATGAACATGTTAATGAACAATGCATTGGACAGTCCTACAGTCATAAGCAGTTCTACAAGGAGTCTGCAAAACTGCACGAGGAGCTGATTCCTTATATACACTTGTACCAGCACCAATCCTGTGAGCGTCAGCATGGGACACCTCAGTCCAGTGTTGGGTTCATCCCCCAGCACCAGCTCTGCTGCCCAAACACTGGCATTCCAGGATTTCTACAAGACAATGCTGTGGCTATTTCTTCTCTCATCAGCAAGGGAAACTTCACTCCTGTACAGGGAGTCGCTCCGTCTCTGGCATTCCTGCTTCCAGCCAGTTCAACCCCTTCTGCAGTTGGACCTTCTTGCCCTCCATGCCAGATCATTCCTTGGTCACAAATTACCACTGCTGAGCAGTTACAATTTGAATTTCCCCTTTACAGGCTCCAATGCTTTTGGTTCATCCTCTATTAAACCCCTCTGGGCCATGCTCCTTCAGTTTCTCATACTCTTCTGATTACTAGCGACCTTATTCCTCACGTTTGTCTTGAGGGATAGTAGGAAGGGATGAAATCCTTCCACAATTCTGACCTGACTGAAAAAAAATTTCCAATAAAATTTACACCTCCTATCACAACAGCTTCTTCTCTCTGCTTCAGCAGAAGACTTCCCTGTCTCCTGCTCTGAGGAAGTCAGGCAGTTCTGCTACTGGCAGGATGTTAGAAAATAGGGTAGTTTCTATACACAAGAAGTACAAAGTCATCAGCATTTCTTAAGCAGACTGCTTCAAAGTGACTGGCACCCCAGACTTCACTAGTTTTCTTTACTCCATCTTTTGGGTAATCTCTTGATGTTGCTAAAGGTAAGGGTTGCCTGAGTGCCAGAGTTTTCCTTGTCCTTAGCTGATTGTTTCTGTGAGCAGCAATTGCTTGAAGTGAGGTTTCATTTATTACCCCTCCTCCAACAGGTGCTGTCCAGATATAACAAAGCGATCACATAATGGAAGTTTGGAGATAAGCCCAGAAGCCTTGCCATCTTCTGCCGAGGCATCATTTTGGCCCGTTACTTCGGAAGCCAGGAAAATGTAATGTTGGAACCTAAACCTCCTTCCCAGCACTTTGCATATAAAATTGCTGCACTAAGAAATAAAAACTTTTCTTGTAATTAGAGGAGAAAGATTCAAAATCATAATCTGTTTGAGAGAAACACTGAAAATATTAACAACTAAACCCAAAATTCTTTCTTACTGTTTTTGTTTTTCTTTTCTACTGAGAAAAAAAAAAAATCTTACAGGAATACATAAAAGTAATAACCAATAGAAACCAGTTAACTTAAAAAAGAAGTTGAATAAGTAAAAACCCCAACACACATAGGTCACTGATACTAGGAGAAATTAAATAGGTGGGATTTTACTGATTGCTGATGTTATTGATAGCCACTACCACCATTTCTGTGGTACTTAATTATCAAGGGGCTTTGTAATTTTTGTTTCTATTTACTATATTATTGGCTCTTTGTATGGAGTAAGACAAAACAGATCTAACTAAAACTTGAAAGAACAACCTGTCTTGCTGAGAACAGTTATTGTGATTTATGTATTTATGAAAATGTTCTAAAAGGAATAGTGTACAATAGGTTCCTAGCTAAAGCAATATTTGACTGCCAAAAATAGCTGTACTAGCTGACTGGTTTGTACACCAGAAGAAAGGAAAAAAAAAAAATAGCTTACTTCCCCCACCATGGTTATGAGTTTTCACATTTACACAGCAGACAAAACTTAAATTGCAAATCCCAATTATGATATGCTTTTTAAAAAAACCAAATTGTTGAACATTCTCCTGCTCTACCACCTAGCACATTGCATCTAAATTACTTCACCCGTCCCAATTCTCACATGTCTGATTTACATACAATTTTGTAAAATGTATTTTGTAAAATGTAAGTTGTCCTTTTTACATCCAGTGAGGCTCAGACGTTTAAACCAAAATCCTTAACATTGCCTCTACTACTGACGCATCARTACACCTTTGACTTCTGACTGCAGTGCTCTGCGTAGAACTTTATGCTTTATAAAATAAAGGTTTATTTTACAACTGAAAATCTTGGTTGTAGTTTTTAAGTATAGAAACATGTGAACACCCTCTGTGTTAAAAATAACCTCCTGGGATTTCTAATAAGCATAAGCACAAGAA
The DNA here is from genome assembly GCA_035582835.1 of Phoebastria nigripes. Classification (NCBI taxonomy): domain Eukaryota; kingdom Metazoa; phylum Chordata; class Aves; order Procellariiformes; family Diomedeidae; genus Phoebastria; species Phoebastria nigripes. The sequence goes on from JAYKAV010002988.1 coordinate 3,065,837, forward strand.
GGGTAGAAAACAAGACAGAGTTCATTTGACACTCATCCATTTGCTATGCAGTTACATTATATTTTTATCTCCACAGAAGAGCTCAGAAGACGACTGATGCGTATCTTGACGCGCATTAAGGCTAAGCATGAACACAGCTAAAAAGTCAATATGAAGTGCACGCCACTAGAATAGGTTTTACATATCAGCTGAAGAACCAATGCTGACACACGGATTTCTGCCCCCCCCCCTCCACTGGTTGACAGTCAAAATTAATTCTCATTTGGAGATCAAATTTTGGAGGAGGGACCAACTATTTCCCAGGCACAGATCCTAGCTGTAAGACACTATACGGCAAAAATATGAGCGCCAAATACTACGTTTTCAAAGTCAGCGTATTTTCCTGAAAATAATTTTGGTTGGGGTTTTCTTTGTGCCACAAATTCCCGGACAGAGATCAACAGGCTCCTCAATTACTTCAACATCATCTGCTAGGTATAAGGTTAAAAAAAAGTTTTGTGCCTCCCAAATTCCAGGATCTGGCATTGCTTATACCTGGATCAGCAAACACCATATAACAGATGCAGTTAACAGCGCTTAATCATTCTACATGATTTCTGTAAGGACCATTTATCCTACAGCAACTTTGCACCTACCATGTTGTGCATTATTGCCCAAGTGTCATGCCATTGTCTTCCAACCGAGAGAGTCTCAGCCTCAGAGTTTGGGGTTTTTTCCAGTCATTACTTCGGGCTATTTCTATTAACTCAATTTAGCTGTAAACAAAGAGGCCTCCAGATGCCAACTTTAATTTCCAAGCCTTTATATCAAAGTCCTGACCAGACAGATAACTGGCACAAAAGACTGAAGTGGTGAACTAGATTTCTAAAATGCTGCCATCTGATTCTCATCCCACACAAATATGTAATCTAAGTAATGAAAAAAAGCTTTCGTCTCAAACATCAGCTTGTTCAAAGCTCTTGAAATAAGTAAAATGTTGGGATTTAGATTGAGTCATGACAAGTTAAAGCTATAACTGTAAGAAATAACCTTCTGAACAACAATAAAAAGAACATCCTTAATGTCAAGCAGAAGAGAAAGCAATTACGTTTTCAGACAAGGACTGTCAGTTTAAAAATATACAACGTAAAGAAATAAAGTGATTTTAGCTCTTTTCACAGTTTCTTGGATTCTTCATATATTTTTAAGCTTCACCTTCTTATATTCCATTTTTCTTTCACCACAAAAAAATTAAAACTATTTTGTTAGTGTAAACTATTCAGTGAAATTTAAAGGAAAACGTATTTGCCTCAGCTATTAAGACATATGGTAAGTCATACATGGGTGTAATTTCATCTAGGCGCATACTCTAAGCACGCACTACACTTTAAGCCTTTAAAGGAACAAAAATAGGAACTGAATATTACCACAGAGCTCAGGAGGCACCAAACACACAGGCCTCGTGCATGGTGACAGAGTGTGGGGTACAAGACTTAAAAAGGAAAATGGTCATCATTGGTCAGTATAGCTTGGTCATTCCCATTACAAGTAGTTACTACTCAGTTGTCACCACTGTTCAATGCTAACAGGGGATAAGCAGGAAGGGTAAGAAGAGAACTGCCTGCTAAGCGGGAACAATTCCTGCTGTTTCCTGGAAAATCCCACTGTTCCTTCCCTTTCCCTCTCACCATGGGCAATGCAGGGTTCGGTTTCAGGTTGGGTATGCCACAACACAACAGGAAAACAGCAGCACAACTTGAATACATAGCACTTCAGCAGGTTCAAAGTTAAGAGCTAAATTCAGTTTCCTTAATTCAAAAGCTTTATTCCATAGAATCAAACAATTAGACAGCTGGCCTTGACAAAAATAATAAGGTTTTCCTCTTTCTTCCCTCCTTTCTCATGGGCAATGGATTACCAGAACACTCAAAGGGTCTTCCAGTCCCAACAAGAACCATGCTTCTTCCATTAAATGTCTTGAGCTCGGCAGAGAGCATCTGAGGATGTCCCAGTCTGAACATGGAAAAGGGATTAAAGGCAGGTAGTGCCAGCTTCAGACATTTACTCCCCTTCCCTAGTTCAGTATAGAATTTCTGCCTTATTTAAATTTATTACACTTTTAAATTTCTAACAGTGTTGCCAAGAGACTTTTGTACCAGTCCATATCCTCAGTCGCTGGTCACAATGTCAATGTGAGAGCTCAGTTCAGCCACCTGGAAGATTTGGAAGTGAGTATGATCAAAAAACGTTTCTTTTTACCAAGATGATGGCAGTTTCAGGACCAGTCTTTGTCCTTCTCAGCTGAATCACAGTAGCTTTGATGGCAACATACAATGCTTGTAACAGCAAAATTCAGAGCACTACTAAACCATGGTATTTAAAACACAAAACAAAAACATAGCATGGAAAATTGGGTGACGGACTTGTCCATTGGACCTTTTTGCATTATTAGATACTTTGAACAGGTCACAGGGTCCAGTAAATCTGAAACTTAAGTGGGAGACAGTTCTGCCAAATGCTTTTATTGGAAAAAAGAAGTATGTGATAAGTGAACAATAAAAGGCATTTGTTCTATTAAGCAACTCTTTGTATATCCAAAAAGTTGAATTTCCACACCTTAGGGGAATAAAGACAAAGCTGAGATACGCAGTCAGTGTAACCGTCTGATTAGATAACACCACAGGTCTTTAAACATCTGACTCCTGCATCCCCAGTGCTCACATTTGCCTCCATAGATGATAGTAACAGCCAGGAGGAACAACTTCTGTCCAGTTGCAGTACAAAACCAGAGAAACTTAACCCAAAGTAAGTTATTTTCTCTGTGCAACATCTTGCCTTGTAATTTGCCAACGACTGTATCTAAGATAAAATTTACCCAGACAAGGCTGGGGGGGGGCAGAACACAGATGAGGGAAAAGAAAATGAGAGAAGTAGCACATTCCTGTCCAAAACTTCCTGGAATCTGGTTATTTTGTTCACCTTATTCTAACCTGACATAAGAGAAAGAGGTGTACACCAGAGTATTACTGGACTAAAAACAAGGCAATTAGGAGGAAGTTGTACACCTATTTGTAACATTTGAAGACTATAACTTTCTCAGGCAGGTTTCAGGCAGTATTTTAGAGGGAAGGGGATAACGATTCAGATACAAGCACTATACACTGCTAATACAGGCATAAGAGTACAGCATATCTTAATTTCTCATTTAAGTGATAAATAGCTGAACATCCAACTGATGACGACATAGCTAAACACTAAGCTCTGCGTACCTGGTATTTTCTAACCAAGGACATTAAACGAAATTGCTTTCAACCACAGGTGAGTACAGCTCTGATGACTGACAGGGGATTTTTGTTTGTCAGGGATAAGCAAATTCTGTAGCAAGTGGTCTTTAGTCAAGAAGTTCTTGTCACATCAAAGACGTGTAAACTAGCTATCCTAAACAACAATGCCTTTCCTGTGATTTCACGTGAAGAGTTACTGTTTATTTGCTCACAGAAACAAAGCAACATCTATGATGTGAAACATTAAAGAAGTGCACAACAGCAACACAGATGCTTACAGAAACAGATGAATTAGAAGAGGCTCCAAAGCAGTGAAGACAAAAATGTAAGATAGTAGATAAACACATTCTCTATGAGCGCTCAAAAAGATCAGACAGTCCCAAAGATTTTATAGTATACCATTCTCTGTTTTTTCCAGTGATAAGCTCAGTATTACAGCAATATGTTGACGATAAAAACAAAACAAACTCTGGCATGTAAACCCAGGGAATGAACAGAAGTGGGATTTTTAAGGTTTTACCTTTCTAGGGCTTCCTGGAGGGTAGAATTTGTGGTATACCTAGAAATAAAAGAAATTAAATTGAAAATAATGAAAACTGGCAGGCAAAACAATCTGCATAGTAGTACAAAAACAAACATAATGCTTATATGAAAAAGTAACATAACGTTAGTAGGGTCTACTGTGGAGCAATCCGAAGACCATCATTACTTCGTAGCAAAGATCTCAGGAATACACACACTACACCTTACAGAAAATACAATGTGGAGCATCAGCATCAGAAGTATGAAGTCACAATAAACGTTACAGTTGACTGATGTCACAACACGTGTTTCACATCCCACAATTGACTGACATCACAATAAGTGTTTCACATCCCATAGAATGATGATGTCTCACTATCTCACGGGACTATTGCACACATTTCCAGAGGGCAGACTTTGGCCTGTTTAGGAGCCTGGTTGACAGAGTCCCTTGGGAGGCAGTCCTGAGGGGCAAAGGAGTCCAGGAAGGATGGACATTCTTCAAGAAGGAAATCGTAAAGGCGCAGGAGCAGGCCATCCCCATGTGCCGAAAGATGAGCCGGCGGGGAAGAAGACCGGCCTGGCTGAACAGAGAGCTTTGGCTGGAACTCAGGAAAAAAAGGAGAGTTTATGACCTTTGGAAGAAGGGGCAGGCAACTCAGGAGGACTACAAAGATGTCGTGAGGTTATGCAGGGAGAAAATTAGAAGGGGCAAAGCCCAGCTAGAACTTAATCTGGCTTCTCCTGTAAAAGACAATAAAAAATGTTACTATAAATACATTATCAACAAAAGGAGGGCTAAGGAGAATCTCCATCCTTTATTGGATCCAAGGGGAAACATAGTGACAAAGGATGAGGAAAAGGCTGAGGTACTTAATGCCTTCTTTGCCTCAGCCATTAGTAGTAAGACCAGTTGTTCTCTGGGTACCCAGCCCCCTGAGCTGGAAGACAGGGATGGGCAGCAGAATGAAGCCCCCATAATCCAAGGGGAAACGGTTAGCGACCTGCTACACCACTTAGACACACACACATCTATGGGGCCGGATGGGATCCACCCAAGGGTACTGAGGGAGCTGGCAGAAGTGCTCACCAAGCCACTTTCCATCATTTATCAGCAGTCCTGGCTAACTGGGGAGGTCCCAGTTGACTGGAGGTTAGCAAATGTGATGCTCATCTACAAGAAGGGCCGGAAGGAGGATCCGGGAAACTACAGGCCTGTCAGCCTGACCTTGGGGCTGGGGAAGGTTATGGAGCAGATCATCTTGAGTGCCATCACACGGCACGTACGGGACAACCAGGGGATCAGGCCCAGTCAGCATGGGTTTATGAAAGGCARGTCCTGCTTGAGTAACCTGATGTCCTTCTATGACAAGGTGACCCGCTTAGTGGATGAGGTAAAGACTGTGGATGTTGTGTACCTAGACTTCAGTAAAGCCTTCGACACACTTTCCCACAGCATTCTCCTGGAGAAGCTGGCTGCTCATAGCTTGGACGGCCGTACTCTTTGCTGGGTAAAAACCTGGCTGGATGGCCAGGCCCAAAGAGTTGTGGTGAATGGAGCTAAATCCAGTTGGTGGCTGGTCACAAGTGGTGTTCCCCAGGGCTCAGTGTTGGGGCCAGTTCTGTTTAATATCTTTATCAATGACCTCGATGAGGGGATCGAGCACACCCTCAGTAAGTTTGCAGACAACACCAAGTTGGGCAGGAGTGTTGATCTGCTTGAGGGTAGGAAGAGTCTACAGAGGGATCTGGACAGGCTGGATCGATGGGCCGAGGCCAACTGTATGAGTTTCAACAAGGCCAAGTGCCAGGCCCTGCACTTGGGTCACAACAACCCCATGCAACGCTACAGGCTTGGGGAAGAGTGGCTGGAAAGCTGTCCAGCAGAAAAGGACCTGGGGGTGTTGGTTGACAGCTGTCTGAATATGAGCCAGCAGTGTGCCCAGGTGGCCAAGAAGGCCAATAGCACCCTGGCCTGTATCAGAAATAGTGTGGCCAGCAGGAGTAGGGAAGTGATTGTGCCCCTGTACTCTGCCCTGGTGAGGCCGCACCTCGAATACTGTGTTCAGTTTTTGCCCCCTCACTACAAGAAGGACATTGAGGTGCTGGAGCATGCCCAAAGAAGGGCAACGAAGCTGGTGAAGGGTCTAGAGCACAAGTCTGATGAGGAACGGCTGAGGGAACTGGGGTTGTTAAGGCTGGAGAAAAGGAGGCTCAGGAGAGACCTTATCACTCTCTACACCTGAAAGGAGGTTGTAGCGAGGTGGGTGTCAGTCTCTTCTCCCAAGCAACTAGCAATAGGACGAGAGGAAATGGCCTCAAGTTGCACCAGGGGAGGTTTAGATTGGATATTAGGAAAAATTTCTTCACTGAAAGGGTTGTCAAGCATTGGAACAGGCTGCCCAGGGAAGTGGTGGAGTCACCACCCCTGGCGGTATTTAAAAGACGGGTAGATGTGGTGCTTAGGGACATGGTTTAGTGGTGGACTTGGCAGTGCTAGGTTAACGGTTGGACTTGATGATCTTAAAGGTCTTTTCCAACTTAAACGATTCTATACCAGCTGTTTTCAACCCACAGTCCTACATAAAAAAAAAGTGTGTCCTGGAAATCCATTCATATAGTTTTTCCAGACAGATCCACGCATTGTCATGAGGCAAAAGATTGAAGTCCCTCAAAAAGGAAAAAAAAAAAAAAAAAGGCTGTGAAATATTGAGACAGTAGGCAGAAGGAAATGGCAAACCGAAAGCCTGCAAAGCACCAATAGCATGACATCCCTCCAGTTCTGCCAAAACATACAGATAGGCAAAGAAACTGCAAGATGAAGCCTATGAAAAAAAAAACAAACACTCAAAAAACAACACAACACCCCCACACACAAACCAGTAGAAATGTCCTCTTCATCTACTTAGAAAATAAGAACAGAGATAGACCATGTTCTTCAGCACAGTTTAGTTTTAAGCATTTTGGTGGCTTTGCATTTGAGGTGCCACCCACAGTGCTTGACCAAATGCTTTTCAACAAGGACAGTAGTCAAAGACATGACTACATAAACAATGACTTCTTGGCAGGGGTTGGGAAAGAGATCTCGTGGAGTTATGACACAAGTCCCCAGAGTCTTTCTTGGATCTCTACAGAGCTAGGACTATCCAACTGTTCAGTTCTTCAGGTGAAAAAGCAGGAAGTTGAACCTGCCAATCCAATGAAACACTGGCTTTTTATGGAAGTCCATCTGTCTCAACTCTCTGGCCCAAAATACAAGAAAACATAAGAACTGAAGAAGTAAGAATGCCAACATAACTCCAGTAAAGAACATTAATCATTTGCTTCCTTAAATTTATTCGAAATGTAAAGAGATGTGTTTGATTGGCCCAGCTGTTAACATGAAAAGTAAAGTTTTTTTATTTTAGAAGTTGTTTGGGGGTTGGGTTTGGGTTTTTTTTTTTGTTGGTTTGGTTTTGGGGTGGTTTTGTTTGTTTGTTTTTAATAGTATTTATGTCTTTCCACACAACAGTTGCTCACTTTGAGGTGCTTAATTTCCCTAGCCGTTACAAAACATCTGGCTAAGCTTTAAATTGCAGCCACATCAGTGCTTTCTTTGCGAATAAAGCATGTAATATTGCAAAATTTAGTTAGAATGACTACATGCTTGTACTGTCACTGACTGCCCAGATTGAATATCTACTAAGCAAAATTACCACCTTTATTATAGAAACAGTCCCACTGAAAAAGCACCACCTAGAATTGCTTGTTTTCTACTGTTCTTATACAAGTTACTTAAAATCCCTGTAAGAAACTAAGCTCAAGAGATGCAAATACTTGCTTTTGGTTTTTGTCACAGCAGGAATTTTTTTTTTTTTTTAAAGTGGGAATTCGGAGTGAATTGTTAACAGTATCTATATAAAGCTAATTCTCTGTATATCATATGAAATGTGATCAATCACATCAAATGTGATGAATCATATGAAAGTTCAGAATATTTCCTTTCCCAAATAAATGCATTCTGCCCAATAACCCCAGTAATGAAGAATAAATATTTTCACATCATAAGTCTCAAGTTCTTATTCCAAGATTTAACTTGAATACAAAACACTTTACTAATAATCCGTAAAAAAACAAATAGCAAATAGCATTGTTCAATGATTCATTAAATTTTCTCACCATAAAGTCAAACCACATTCCAGTTCAGTAATTATTTGGCTATAATTCTAAACAAACAATAGGTTCTGCCTCTGTAAATACTGTTCTTGTTCTAATTCATAAGTTATGCAAAACATGTACACAGATCACTCAACAATCCATCCTTAATGTACCTGAAGAGGTCTTTACAATCCCTAGTGAATAATTCATGTTTCCATTTTGCCATTCTCGCAGAGCATAGAAAGAACAACTTTCATTCAGTCATGGCTCTAACTTTATGAGATCTGAACACCACCAAAAAATGGTCAAAAAGCTTAAGGAAAAATTGCTTTGCAAACCCAATCTACTTCCCAAATGGAAGAATTAAATAGTCCTAAAAATATCTGAAATAACAAACCAGCATCTGAAGAGATTGGCCATATGCTAAGCTGTCACTCTCCCTCCCATACCGAGTAATGAATTAAGATGCTAGTGTAGCTGGCTGCTTACTACAATACTGTTCATGTCACTCGCATATGTTGCTTTGGCAGTTACTACAGTTTTTCATAAACTAAGAAGCACATTAGATTCGAGAACAAATTGCAGACCAGCTAAAGCACTAAATTCTTGACTGATTTCCATGGAACTGGAAGAAATGCTACAAGAGACTGGAAAGATATGAAGGATAATTGCTGTACCTTTGCAATCTGCATCATGCATGCAATCTGCATGATTTTCCTCATGCAGAAAAAATGAGAAAAATCAAAAAACAGCTAGACAAGAGTCCAGTAATCAGTATTTTCTGTAGTCTGTGCAATCTGTGCAGTTTTCTGGAATCTGTGTGCGATACTGTAATGCCTATGGTACTGTAAAGAGAACGTACAGAGGAAGGAGAAGCATTCACCCATAGCACTTAGGGAATATATAATATGAATTTAACTAGCTAGTTAGTACAAACATCTCACTGATGTGAGCACTGGAGCTTTTCTCCATACTCGGCATACAGGTAAAGGAATCCAGTAATTAAAGAATTATGACAGTGGCCTAATAAAAGAAGATAACGAGGCTGCATAGTAAAATATATAAAGTAGTAATGAAATGCTTACAGTAGATGTGTTTACATCCATATACAAGATTCTGGTTACTGAAGAGTTGTGGTTCAACAAAACCAAGCAAGTCAATCCTTGGAGCATTGGTATCAGAGCAACAAATTGTCACTGTGTATCTTAGCAGCCAAAAGGACACGAATACCTTGCTGCTTAGCTCTTCACCGTGTTTCTTACACTCCACAGGAACATCAGTCTCCACATTCCCCAGAATTTGCATTAGGAAAAAAGTGTTACTTTGACAATGACACTTGAACTTTATAATCAAGGTTCCCAGCATTATCACATTCAGACATCTATACAATCTTTTCTGACAAATTAGAAGGTGAGGGGTTTGGGTTGTAGCTTTGTGGTGAGGGGAGAAGTGGAATATATCTGTACTTTCCGTAAACACAAAAGTACTTGTAAGGTACAAGGAGTCCTCCGAATAAGAGCATTTTTAATAGGCTGGACTCTTCTTGCTCTTGATTCATTTTCTCATCCATTTACTTTTAGGCTACATTGAAGTTTCTGTAAATGACAGTGCTACAACACTCGGTTCTTTCCTCAGCTGCTTGTGTGTCTTGTCTAATATACAAGCAGAGTTTGACAGAACACAGATGAACAGCATCCTGGCCTCCATGAAAGGAGATGGTTAAGGGGAAGCATCGCAGTACAAGTTTATGCCCATGATTATTTTATTGAGTGGTGCTCCAATACACGTGTGTGCATGTGTCTAAATGAAATGTTTCTATGTGCATATAGACATACACACAATTGTGTATGCTATTTTGTGCAATACTGATTGTAGGTTGATACTTATGAAAGGGCACCCATAAGTCTAGAATAACAGACATCAGTGAAGATGTTAGGCTACATTTTCAGGTAGCGTAACTAGGATTTGAGGAAAGAAATGTAATCACTTTCCAGCTTTAGAGAATTTGGCTCCAGGTTAGGCATCACAAACAAGGTCTACCCTGTCATTTGCTCCATGATGAGAAAGGATTAGAAATATCAGATGTTTCCAGTTACCTGGAACAGTTGCTAGGACTCCTATACGTGCCAGCCACTACCAGTTAAACTGGAATATCAATGAAAAAAATTAACAGAAGATCTCAGGGGCAAAAATTTGGGGACCTACCAAGCTTCCATACATTCTTCAACAAAACGTGTTTTGGCAATATACCAGGCAGTCAACACAAAAGACCTTTTATGAGACAGAATTATTTGGTCTAATGAGTTGCCAAAGAGAATCACAGGATACCAACAGCAGCAAAAAGGGCATTATTACAGGGCGGTCAGCAACGTGGAGACTAGTAAGTACTAGCTAATGATACGCAAACAGATATAAATACTTTCAGCAACAGTAGGAGTCCACTCAGTCTCACACTGAGGCAGAAACTTATTTTTTGCATTCTCTAAGACACTGAGCTGAACTGTATGGACTCCACCTGATAGTTCTCATGAGAGAGAAGGAGAAAAAGAATATAACACTAAGGGTTGTTTTACAGCTTGAACAAAACACAACAATACACATAGCCACACGTAAAAGCTTTGCCAATCCAACAATGAGAAGACCAATTTGATAACAGGCTTCCGAAGCTTCACCTTTTTAAGACACAGACAAGAAAAATATTCTTCACTTTCAATAGCGATTCAAATTAAACAAAACATTTATCTGTATTGTTGGTAGAACTCCTAAATTTTTATGCTAGAGTTTTAGACAATCTTTTGACTTACTGATTCTGCATTTCAGAAATAATAAAAGCTAATAGCATAACATCACTGGGAGATGTTTCAATATTCCCGAGAATGCCTTTTCTCAGGGATGCACCTTCCAGCCACATACACCCTCTCACACACCGCATTCTTTGTGCGGAAATCACACGGGAGTCTCAGGGGCTCAGGTTAGTCCTATCACACACTTTAACACAGTTAACTAAAATACAGAAAACAGGCATAGATCTATTAGCAATTCTTTCTGAAAAATTTGCATATTTTACAGAAGATTACTGTTTTCCCTATAAATTGGTAGCAGTGCCTTCAGCTGATGTATGAATTCTGAGGAGCTCTCTTTATCACTTAGAACTGGTATGTTTTAAATGTTTAAATGATGTACCTAGTCCCATTTCAACACAGGCTTTTGTAGCATTTTAATGTCTTGCCATTTAGTAGCTAGAATTCAGCAAAGGGGATACAAGTGCTATTACTGGTAGCTAATGGATATTCTTCTTCAGCTCAATTGCTGAACTACATTTTGAATAAAGGGCTCGATTCCCAAAGGGAACAACCTCCTTTCATTACTGTCCAACACTTAGACTAAAGGAGAATTCTCCACAAGTGGTAAGTCGGGGCAACATTCATATTTCTATTTCTAGGTTCCCACTTAGAGGATAAAGGCATAATATTTATTGCATAATATTTAATTTATGCAGGTCACATCCAATACCTCAAGTCCTATAGCTGGACACATTTCCACATACAGTCCTTTTCTATTCCCATTTTAAAACTGCCTTTTATTCAGAGCATTCTTCTGGAAAAAATACACTTAAGGACTATATAGAAACAGCAGAAAATGTTATCTTTTTTGAGCTTTCGCACTCAAGATGTGGAACTACCTCCCAGCTGTGCTAGTATGCTCGTACAGTGTGCGTCCCCCTTGGTTACCTGTGCCACATCCTGCTGCACTCACACTGCTTTCGACAGAGGGCTGCAGCACACGTAAGCAGATCAACACTGGTTTTGACTCAGCTATCTGCCAAAGCACTGAAGACCCCGGCTTGTCTACATAGTTCAAAGGAGCGATGCTAGCTCCAGAACCAAGAGAGAAGATGCTGTAGTTGGCTACCAGACAGAAGTCACACCCTTGCTCAGCTTTCAGGGTTATCTCAGCAACAAAAAAAAACCCTCACATGATTATACTCTTTCACAGATGTAGCGACACCACCATGATGCAGCTTAGCACTGCTTTAAAGCAGGACTCCTGCGAGATTATAATCGCTCTCAGTATATCTTTGTATCCATGCTTCACCTTAAGAAAGGGTTAAAACCACAGCGTTGGAAAGGCACATACTGCAGCCACCACGGGCTGGAATCAGACATGCCAATCCTATTAAGGCTGTCTTTGGCACAGGCAGAATTCTGAAGACTAGCTTCAACGCACTGCTCCTCTGCCACACGTACGCAAGTCTGCAACTACTGCCACAATGGCAGAATGGAGAGTATTTTCACTCAAGCACCACTGTTGAACACACCACTGTTGCTGGAGATACATATCAAAGTTATGAAGATGAGCCACCCATTTTCTGAATTCTCTCTAGATAACTGCACGCTAATCAATAACAGATACCCTCGATCCTTTCTTCTATGACCAGGACTAAGCCCTTCTGTTCCTCCATACAGGCAGAGCAGAACACTTCCACAAAAGTCAGAGCCCGAAGTCCAAGTCTTTGAAATTACTTCATTTTTGCTATCTCCCATTCAAGCTACACTTTTCATCTCATCCCAGCAAGGACTTAATGAGAACTTGGTCTGTTCAGGTCATACGTTCAGGAAAAATAATTTTCTGTCTCAGGAGTGGTCATCTGGGAGACCACCCAAACCATTTGAAGTGCCACTAGAGACACCCATATACTAGCCAATACTTACAGTTCTTGACATCTATCTTCTAACTTGCATTGTAGCAAGACTTTTTTTAAACATGATTAGTATTTTGACTATTGGTGAAATGGCATTATCACCTTAATTAGCACTTTACTAACAAAAAGAATTTTCTCTTAAATAAAAATATTGTGAAGACAAACCGTAACTTCTCTCCCGGTATCATCATAATAATACATGCATATAATACTCCTTTTTAACATATTACAAGATTGCATTTCTAGCATGTTATAGGGTTTAAGTTGTCTGGGTTGGTTTAAGCTCTGTGCCTTTTTCTCTTTCCTCATTTTAATTCATTACAGCTCCAGTATGTCAACAACAACATGCTACACTATTAGCTTGGATTTAATTGCTCAACTGAAAAAGAAAAATTTCTTTCAAGATTCAAGCTGCTGCCTTCCTATGCAGTAATAATTTTTACAGAAGTGCTGTATGTATTAGACAATCTACATGTTTGCTAAGTTAACGACCCCTAAGTAGGCTCAGCATTCAGTTTAACATTTCATTGCAATCTACTGACATGCTAATTAATAGCTAATCAGAAAGCTCCTAATAAGTATACCAGATATTATTTAGATTCACACTCACTATTTTTAAGAGCTAATGACTTATAGCATGTGGAATGGTGAAAATAAATCAAAGTCATCTCATGCCACACAATTTACTTCAAATATTTTTCAGAAAAGAATAATTAGCTTCTCCTCAAAATGCACTTGTATGAGAGTATCATCAATATTAGGACAGCAAAAATAGTGGCAAACACAAAATTCCATGGGTGTCATTGCATAAGATTTATTTTACCAAACTCTTCCCCCCCCGGCCCGTGCATAAAATCCTAACATTTATATTAAAAGAAAGAGCTAACATAGCATGTTAATGGACTATGTCTAATTTCATGCAATTAACCCTGTACTCTCATCAACAGAAATCTCTGTATTTAGATATGAGAGGAATAAAGCCCATGGTTCATTCATCGCTGTGAGGAAAGAAAAAAAAAAAAAAGAAAAAAATCAAGAAAAGGCAAAATAAAACCCAGAAAATGGCTTGGCAAACAAACAAGCCACAACTGAATGCTGAGCAGTTCTGTCAAAGATCTGGATAATGTCCTGGTCACATATAACTTTCAGCTACATCCATTACTTACCTAAAGAGGCTTCCAAGTTCACATCGTGGAAATGACAACTATGTCACTTCCCTCTCTTTAACAGTAACCTGGACAGGCGTGTTTTGTACTCTACTGTCCCCAAATGGGCTATAGAGAGAGTTGCTGATCTCATCTATTATTCTACCAACAGTCACTACATTTATGGTCATATTAATATTTAATTGATGAAGAAACTGTTGACGAAGAAATTTCATCATTAATACATTTAGCAATGGGATACTTGCCAATACTGGAAGTGGATAAAGAGTGCATAAGAAGTGTTCACATAATATGCTTGTAACAGGTTTACTCGGCATACATCGGTACCTTCACAGCTGATTGCTACAAACAATAGTTATCTGCAATGACAATTAAAGTGATTATGATAGGCTATTCAAGAAGTTTAAGTTATGTCACTTTAAATTTAACTTTTCATGTGAACGCTTAAGGGTTATATTCTTCCTGGTAGAGAATGGGATCATTCTATAAGAACTGTTCATACTCTGAGCAAGCACTTCAAATCAATTGCTTATGAACCACCTACAGACTAAAATTATTTCAAGACTAATTTTTGCTTTCCATATATTGTTCCAGTTGACAAGAAAAACAAAACCCACAATTTAAAATTCCTAGGCAATAGCTTGGGTTATTCAATTATGCAACTGTTATGTTTCTATGTAAAAGATCACAAATTTCCAAATAGCCAAGCTTCAGCTGCGCTTGCAAGGTTAGGTTAAGGGCACAAGAACACACGTTGAAGCCCAATGCATTCTTATATCACGTCAGATATTTTGAACTCTCCTTTTCATTTGTACATTAATTCCAGTGCTTCAGGGAAAGGCCCTCCACAGGCAGAGCCTGGGCATGCGCCTGGTATTTCTGACAGAAAATGAAGAAACTTGCTGAAGCTCTCTTCAGGAAAGCGCCAAGCCCGAGTAGCRTTTTCATCTTCTGAACTACAAACACCAAAACTGGAGGCTATAGTCAAGTGTCTCTTGGGATTTTTCTGTTTCTATACTTATGAGGATGACTGAGAAGTCTTATCCTCTCCTCCTGTATCCTCCCTCCTCTTAATCTAACTGGACTAAATATAAAGGACAGAGAGAAACGAATAGAAATACCCCCACACACCCAACATCGGCAGTGTACAGAGGTAGAGCAAAAGTGTTACAGCAGGTGACACCAGCAAATAACTCCCACAACCCCAGGGCAAAACTGGCAATTTATTCCATGGTCTCAATTCCTTTAAAAGTGTTTGTTTCCAGATTTCCATCAGTTATTCTTAATTTCACTAAACTAGTTTGCCAGTCACTGGGGGAAAAAAGTGATAGACAAAAGAAAATATATAAAAGTGAGCTTCCCATCACTTTTTTCTGCTCAGTTCTAGATTTATATTAAAAAAGCTGCTTAAATGTCTGCTCATATTAGCACAGCTCTTCACTGTGCAGATTAATCGCACTGCGCTTCCTGCCTTTACTTATTTTAAAAACCCTTTTCTTTTTATTACAAAAATTCTACCTAGAATAAGAAAGGACTCCATGAAGAATCAATGGTAATCAGGACAAAAAGAAAGCCTGTCCTGGCCATTGCAGATGCCCATCTTCACACTCATGGATTCAAAGCAGCCACGTGTTTAACTGTTGCTACACCTACATACAAATTACAATTATTAAACAAAGCTAGTAGCTGCTTACTGGAAAAGATTCTTAAGCCATTACAAAACAAAGCTGCACCAATGTTGAAATAAAAAGATATTTTTAAAATGCACTAACAGATTTATAAAACAAAAGTACATTCTTTTCCCTCACACAGTGTATTTCTTTTTTTAGCCAAGTGCTTAAAAGCATGCTSCTCTTATTCAGGTTTAAGAGTGCTGTGAGATAGCATTTTCAGAAGTACCGATGTGATTCAGGCCATGCAGCCTGACTCAGTTTGAAAGCAAACCCAATTTGAAGAAATGTAGAAAAGACAAAAAAGCATTAGCTTTCCTGGCTGTCACCTTCCAGTATGTTGAAAGTCAGTGTTGGTTGAAAACGTAACTCAGTTGTTTGATTATCAATTCACATTTAATTTTGTAGTGTTCTTTAAGCAAGGGTATCAAAAAAAGTCTTTTTCAGCAGACATTTGAACCAGCTTACAGAAAAAGGACTCCAAGAAATATCTGAAATTCTAAATGCTGTTGGGAAAGAGGCCAAGGGATCTGTGCAAACCCACTTCATCAACTTAAAGCAAAAGAATAAGGATATGAGCTGATAAAGAGATTTCTGATGTTTAAATGTTTAAATAATTTGATTCAAATTAAGAAGTTTTGTTTGTTTTAAGTCACTGTTTTTATCTGCTAACCACAACAAGGAAACAATCGGAACAATGACAGAATTAACATACCCTCTAGGGCTGCAGAACGCCTTATGATTTATGGCTGAGCAGGACAAGATTCTCCCAGATGTGTCAAGTCACCACTTCTCAGAAATCCTGCATTATCATTTTTTGGTATTTGATTTAAATAATTGGACAGATTTCTACATTCCATGCAATTGTGTATTTTTCTAGTTCATTTCTATGACTGAACAGCAGACACTGGATGGGCATCTGTACAGGGGCCAATCAAGCTGTCCCATCTAAACAGGCTACGTAGGTGTATTCCACTTCTGAATGCATAGCACTCCACATCTGTTAGAGCATTTGAAAAAAACCACAGCTTTTTCATCAGCTCCTTGACTGGGTACATTACATAAACTATAAAAAAAAGTACAAATGGAGAACAAAATTTAAGACAAGTAAACAGCCTGTCATTAGCAAGGAGCTGACAGACGTTAATTTGTCTACCACATTTCTAAACATCTCCAACATCAAAACAAGTTCTCCAGCAATGCATAGAAAACTTCACTGATCCAAAGATAACCATCTACAGTACTGTTCCCCACCGGCAATAATACCTTCCTCCCTAAGCAAACCACAGCAAGCTGTGTGCCAGCAGGTAATTTCCCTTCTCTTCCTAAAAAAAGGAGGTTCAAAGACCAGAGCTCTCTCACATGCACTTAGATGTACGCAGAGAGGTTGTTACTGCTGAAGGTCATTCAAGGCAGGAGCTGCAAGCTCAGAAATGTTTCAGTTTCAAATCCAGGCACACAAAAGAACATGTGATAGACGTAAACAGCTTCAACACCACAATTTTATTTTAACCTCTTTAGGGGTCGAGCTATCCCCTGCTGCTGCTTTTTGAAAACAATTTTCCTGAAGTCCAAAACACACTTGCACTGTGTTATTCTGACCCAATGGTCCATATTAACACATGGAAGACATTTGCAGTGCTAATCACCAAGAGATAGGATGATAATGTTATTTAAAACATTAATGCTACCATAAGATCATCTTCGATTTACCCAAACAGATTTGCTAGCAGATCTGCTGAAGGTACATAATGGAGGTTGCCATGGCAACATGGTACAGCTACACACTTTGCCATGACAACCAGGCCTCCCTGGAATACTAATGAGTGCCCATGGCAACGCGAAGCTGAAGACAAGATGTCTGGAGACCAAATATTTCAYGTATCATTTATAACAAAAGCTATAAATATATTTGTACATTTTCTGTGTGAGATTTGATGGTTTTTGGAACCCTGCAAAATGTTACATATGCGGCAATATTGCAAAGTGCAAAAATTATATGGCTGTAGTATAAATGGAAAATCCTATTTCAAGGCAATGCTACGATTGAAGTTCAATTCCACAAACAACAAAAAAATATCTGTAGTCAACACACCCAGAGTTTGCATCATCTTGCACATAAACACCTTCRTCAGCCCACAATGTAGCAGAGTTATCTGTACACAATGCTTGGTGTATTCTGTGTCCACCAAAAAGGTGCTATTCTTCCCCAGTGCAGAACACCATGTTGAGCATGTATCTATTCTCCATATGGCAACTACTGCAATTCATGTTGCAAGGACAGAAAGCATTGCTCTGGTATTTCAGAAAAGGCTCACAACAAGAGATCCCTGTTACTGTATAGGAATGTTCCAGCAACTCAACGCACGAGCAGTGTTTTTCATTTATTTGTTTACAGAAAAAGGATACACTGTTGAAAGTTACATATCAGAACAAAATGTTGGCATTAAAAGTGATAAAATTATCAGTTAAGTGACATCTGGTGCAATTTTTTTTTTTTAAATACACTCTATAAAGATGAATTTCAGGGCGCTTTCTAGATATTTTACACAAATTACCAAAATGAGACATTTTCAGGTACCCTGCCAGCAACCACCTATCATTTAAGAGAGGCAGCACCAGCTAGAAAGCCAGTGCTGCTTGTCCCAGGAGCGCTACATGCAGTAAGTTACATCAAGAGACAACAAAATTTTAGGTCACAGAAGACCTCCCAGGGACCACAAGTGCCAGGATTCAGCTCACACCAGCAGTGGAGAAACCAAAGGTAACTGTATCTAAGATTTTTACTCATTGTTTGCCTTTATAACCTAGGCCTCCTTGCATGAGCTCCTGCTTGAAGACATAAAAAAATCAGGTGTTCAATAAAAGATTTATCTTCTTCTCTCTGTCAACATCCATGAAAGAACATCCAAAATATGTATTTATTAGCCATCCTCCAAGTGTAAATAGATCAATTGTTGCATTTCCTAAATGACAGAGCACTGAGGTCAGCAATAGAGATAGTACAGTCAGTATAAAGAAATACGATTTGTGTAAGATATTTCACAATAGCCTTGTGGTTGCAGAGCTTCTCAGGCACCAGATTCTCACTGCTTTTGAGTGACTGCAACAACTGATGCTATCCCAGTGGTAAAAACCCCAAACTACTGTCCCTTCAGTAAACCTTCTCAAGAAGAGAAGAGGCAGCCTCACATGACAGAAGTTATCTTTCTGACCTAGATCAGATGCACCAGTTCTACTCACCCATCTTCTAATCTACTTTCAGCTTGTAGAGGCCAGAAGGAACCACAAGTACACACGCTTATGAATTCCACAAGATAGGGTACAAAAAAAAAAAAAAAAAAAAAAAGGNAAAAAAAAAAAAAAAAAAAAAAGAGGTCTGCATTCCCTGACAGAGAATTATCCCACAGCTGTAACCCAGACACAAGTCATTCTTCAGTTTGCTGCAGGAATATCAAAAACAAGTAAGCTGGAAAGACTTTCTCCATCTGGGGCCAGAGCATTACAGAATAGATATATCTCAGTAGCAGTGTAACCTACAACACGAGACTAGCCTGGACTAATCTCTGGCAAGTCCCTCTTCTGCTTCCAAATACTGCTGGCTGTGGCCACAACGGGCTGAATACACACATACAAACACATAATATTAAATCAATGTAATCACATTCAGCATTATCAGGTTAGTGTGAGCACTGGCTACAATTACATTAAGAGTTTTCAGTGAATTGCAGAAACATGTTAACTAGCATGTTTGGAGAGATCTGAGGAAAAGATGTGGGATGAAATAGCAACACAAAATGCAGACCATGGCCCTGGTATTGAATTTAGGACCTATTTCCTTGAAATAGTATCATAGGACAAAAAAAAAAAATCTATCAAATTAAATGAACATTTTTGTTTCATAAGCTTCAATTAGTATAGATCAAGTCGCAAACAAAAAGATAAAAAAGGCAAACTGCTTTTTTAAGCAGTTTAACAGACTGCAGATTAACAAATTGCAGCAAACATAACCCATGGTGGACCTTCAGGCAACAAAGTTTTCCACAGAGGAAGAGAGCTTGCATTATTTTTGTGATAACACACAGCGTTATTCACTGCAAAATTTGTCTTCTTGTATCTAACCTGGTTGCACAGAACTGAATCCAGTTATTTATTTTTAACTATTTTAATTCCACTAAATACTACAGTGCCCAATATACAACCCAGCCTTTCTTCTGTTAGCACTTAAGAGATCTAGTTTTAACAGGAGCTGACTATCAAGGTAGGAAAATGGATTTGCATTCAATTACAAGATTATACAACAACACAACTATGTGTGTGTGGCAGAGACTACTCTTATTCCAATCCCTGTTTTTCCGTGAATATTTTGGGTTGTTGGGGTTTTTTTTTCCCCAAGCTGATATTTGTCACTCTTGTTGTCTTGCACTCCTCTTTCTTTGGGACTGCTTTATATTGTGTGAGGGGACATGATGGGTAGTTCAACATTATCTCCTACAAAGAAAAATACAGTATTTAATTGATCTGGGGTCAGCAATGGCAATTACTAAACGAAAAAAAAAAA